>CM052082.1:20854830-20900288 GCA_028453745.1 Agapostemon virescens
TTTTGTTTCTATGTGCACCGCTATTATACGCCGCATCGCTCTCGTCACCGCTCCACTATATACAGTTGCATTTGATTACATTGGTCTGATTTTGCCGCGACGTTCACCTCGCTGCTATCCTTGATCTTCACCGCTCCACTGTAACCGTACCCTTACTACGGAGTTACAGTGGAGCGGTGAGGAGAGCGTCGCGGAGAAAAGAGCTGTGCGGTGAGCAAAGCGATGCGGTTGCGTATTTTGTTTCAATGTGCACCGCTATTATACGCCGCATCGCTCTCGTCACCGCTCCACTATATACAGTTGCATTTGATTACATTGGTCTGATTTTGCCGCGATGTTTAGCTCGCAGCTATCCTCGATCTTCACCGCTCCATTATAACCGTACCCTTACGGTCCAATCGATCGATGGGACGTAGTCCGGGCAACGAGAACCACGCGATCGTTCCTCCATCTTTTGCTCAGTCTTTCCTTTTGTTCTCTCGTTTCGTTTCGTTTCGATCGCCGATCGATTATTCATTTTCGGACAAAGTCGGACAACGTACGAGACAGCAAAGCAGGGGCACTAAGATTTTTCCTCCGACCGGCTCGCACCGCGTTGAAATCGCGATCGCAGTCCCGACCGTCGTCGTTAGACCGTGGATTCGATGCGTTTATGGGAGAAATAAGAGGCTGCCGTTCCGCGTGATAGAAAGATTAAACGTTACCAGCGATCTATTAAAATTATTCACCGAAGAAACGGTATCCAAAGTGGCTCCTACTTGTTGCAACGGGCGCAGCAAATTCGCAGTCTAGTCATCGCCGTTGCGCCACAGCCGGCGGCGACCAGTTTCGTCGTTTTCTCCCTCGGAGCATCCATATTGTCGTGATCCTTGTTCGTTGAATCGTTGAATCGTTGGATCGTTGGATCGATGGATCGGTACCGACGGAAAAGCGTATTCGTCCAGCGGAAATTGTATCTTTAGGCCAGATGCTCGCCTCGACTCGCGTCGACAACTTGTATCTCGCGGCAGCTGGATTGTAAATTCAGGCGAATAAAAGAGAAATATATCGTTACTGTTATCCGTCCGTGTGATTTCATCAACCTCTGCCGCTCGACGGTGAACGCGCCGAAAAGGGAGAACGAAACAACGGTTACGAAACAAACTGTGCAGCCACTCGACGAGAATCGCACGGAAGGACAATAGGCTCGCTCCGTTTCCCAGTCTCTCGAAACGAGTCAACGATAGCGGGGACAGAGAAACGTTCGAACATTCTGCGATACACCGTTCGTTCAACGGAGACTTTCAGCAGAGTAGAAAAATGTTACGATTCTTTACGCGCGTTTCGTCGGCGCCAACGCGAGAAGACGCGATCGTGACGCTTCGCGAAACCGGCGCGCGTATTCTTTGCAAAGAATTCAAATGTTTTCGATGTGCGGTCTTACCTGAGATCTCGTAGACGCGCGAAAAGCCTCCGGTCAACGTACAGAAATCGGTTACTCCTCCTCGTTTGCCTTTTGCCGTTTGCCATTCCGATGCGAAGCGACGGGGTCGAAGACGCGCGCGTTCGTCGCGAAAGCCGCAGAAACAATGGCAAGAATCGTCGATAAACGAGATCGATCGACGGTCTAGCGCCTCTCGAGCACGCGTGCGCTGCTTCCGCGCTCTTTTTCAACGAAATTCTCAAATAGTTCAGCTTGAATTCCCCCGACGTTAAATTGATTCCGCAGATTCGCGTTCCCACGAGGAAAAAAACAGCACTTCCCCCAAGCAGTTCGCCGCAAATTGCTTTCCGCGGTGCGGAACGATTGTCTCGACATCGTTCGACGTCGCGGCCCCGAACACCTGAACCGGGCTGGCAATCTACAAATTCAAAGAAAATAATACCTCAGAGAGGAAGGCGCGCGTGCGAGACACCGGAAACGCGTCACCTCTTTCCTCCGCGCTCGATCGTCCCGTCGTTTTATTATTTTTCTTTTCTCTTTGTTGTTCGCGATCGCGAAAGCGAAATGCATTTCACCGGGAACCAGTACAACAGGTTCTCTCGCCTCGTGTGCGTTTTGCTGGGCCTGTGGCCGTACACCTACAAACGTCATCGCTTTCGGTCTCTCTGCGTGTACATTGTCCTCGCGTCCGGCTTAATCTGTCAGGTCTTGTCCGATATTCTTCTTCGAATCTTCCGCGAACCTTTAACCCTTCCCGGCCCGCTGCCGCATCGTCGATTCCTTCAGTTGGGATGAAAAATCATGGTCCGATCGCGTTGGACTCGGGACGGCGAAGGGTTGATCGTTTGAAATCGCGACTGCGTCGTCGATCGTAATTCCGTCGACCCGATCTTTTCTTTTCTTCGAGAAACCGTCGTGCAGCGTTCACGACGTTCCGAAACATTCCAGCTGCTGCCGCTCACGCGTTCGGACATTCGCGCGGATGACGCTTTCGCGGCCTTCGGTATCTTCACGATATCGGTTCTGTTCCTGACGAAGCTTCACACTTATTATCCCAACTTGGAGAAGGTAACTTCCCGATGGTGGTTCGTTCCCATTTTGCGATCGCGTATCGAGATACTCGGGAGTCCTCTCGCGTCGATACCATCTCTGTCCTGTAGATAAGATACGTGTTCGACTACATCGAGGACGACTGGAAATCGTTCGCCAACGAAGGAGAGCTAGAAACGATAACGAAGTACGTGAAACGAGGAAAGGTCTTCAACGCGTGCATCATCGGTAAGCATTCGAATACGCGAATCGGCAACGCGATCGCTGCTCGAAGTATTATAAATTAAATTCGACGATGCACGCTCGTTCGAAACGTTGACGAAACGGATACGTACCGCGGGCCATGGACTTCGCAACGCCTCGGTTCGCGAACGAATCGACGTTGCCGATAGCAAACAGACGCAACAGCGAGAAAAGAGCGAATAAAAGAGAAGAGAAAATTTGGAAAAATTACAGGAATCTTTTCTACGCTGCTGACATTATTCGTCGCGAGTCCGTTCGTTTGGATGGCATCGACGAACCAGACGCAAGCCTTGCTAATACCAATCCCCGTCGAATACTTTGTCGATCCGGATCGCTACGTGCTCTGGATCCTTCTGCACATCGACGTCCAAGCGATCCTAGGTCTTGGCACGCTGGTGATCTTCGAATCTTCGACCATCGTGTTCGTATCTCACCTGTGCGGAGTGTTTCGAATCGTCAGGTAATATTCGCATCTGTACGCACGCGTGAAATTAAAGGATAATAGTCGACGAGTGACGTCTTTTCAGCGATCGGTTGCACAGAACCGTAGAGAGTAGCGTTCTGAATGCGCGGAATGGCAACAACTTCTCGTCGTCTGTTCGAGAACAATTGATAGCCGCGTTGGAACTGCATCAACGACTTCTCAAGTCGGTATCACGATTACTTTTCGAATAACTCTGCGGAACAAGTACGCTTGCTAGACAATAAATTTCGCGAGCCCGAGAATCCACCGGTCGCGAATCGGTTTAACGCGTTCCGTGCCAGAACGATTCTCGATTACTTTTCGTTCAAGCCACGTGGGTCGCATAGGTCCACGCGCTATGCGATCGAATTGTCTTGCTTGCGATGTACGCGTCCCCATGTACGTGTAGGATCTTGGGGAAACAGAGTGGATCGACGACTACCGATCCACAGAGCCCTGTCCAACGCTTTTCAAAATCTCCATACTTATTCGATTTGGGGAGACCCGAGATCCCACGCTGAGCCATCCTGTAACGACATTCGTCTTCGAATGTCCGTCTTAGCCGACGGCTTTGTTTACTTTCGGCGTCGTCGCAACGCTCTCTCACTTTGTCCTCTTCTGCCATCGCACGGTCAGCGCCATCGCGCGGCGATCGGTGTGCCGCCCTCCATCCTGAACGAACCATCGCATGTACTTGGGAGATTAGGAGAAAGAAGCAGCCATTCGCAGCGGGTCTCGAATCCGTGACCTTTTCCTGGTCTTAGCCGATCGACTATCGCACCGATCCACGGAACTGTCCGATGTTTTTCGACCTCTGTACACGCGTTGCGTGAGACGATACGATGAGCTCCGAGGGACCCAGGGTTCCCGATCCCGTTTTATCGTTTGCTCGTTCTCCCTGTTCGTCGGTCTTAGAATGTCCAAATCGAAAATGCGTGTATAGGCCTGGCGTGGTGCGTCCAAGCGAACCTCTCGGGACTCTTCTTGTCGCCTCACCGCGGCGACACCTATCCTTGTACGATCCTACATATGTGCGTAATACAGTAAACGCAGTAATTATGAAATAATTATAAAGGCAAAAATTCATACCTTAATAATAAATCGTTGTCGTAACACGGTTTAAAAGGCACGATTCGCGCGGCGCGAAAGGTGTTAACGAACTTTTAAATATTGAAGGCTCATCGAATATCTGAACAACATGTTCGCGAATCACTACTTCTCTCTGGTTTTCATCGGTGTGACCGCGCTGAGCATAAATCTGTACGTGGTAAGTGGTATTCTGATTCTCCGAGTATAGCTGGACGATCGCGGTTACCACGAATTATCGATGATCGTCAGGTGGTTGTGTTGCTGTCGTTGAAGAAAATAACGCAAACGTTGTTCGTCTCTTTTATGGTATTCTGCACTGTACTGATTTACATGTGTTACGATAATTACATGGGCCAGAAAGTAATCGACAAAAGCAACGAATTATTTATGAACACGTGAGTACGATGAAACGTTCTTTGATCGACTCGTTGCCGTAACTATCGTCACGTTTGTGTTTGGAAAGAATAAAAACGCAAAATGGCTGGAATCGTTTCGTATCGAATCGTACATTCAAATTCAACCGGACGAGTGCTGAAAAACGTTTTGGCATCTGTGGGAAAAATAATTACGTAATTATTTCAATATTCAATATCAAATTTTTTTTTTTTAGATATTCAACGCGGTGGTACGAATCACCGCTTGCAATGCAAAAGACATTACTGTTCGTTAGACAGAGATGCATGAAATGCACCACCTATATATCTACCATTTACTTCGTGGCCTCGATGGAATGTTTTTTCACGGTACTATTTCATTTACATTGCAAAAGTGATATAAGTTTTTGAAAAAACCTGTTTCTTCCCTCTAGCTTACAAACGCGTCCATGTCCTTTTTCTTGATGCTCCATTCCACGTTGCAACGGTCATAGGAAAGTGGACTTTATCGTATCTGGAACATAGTGAAAATATATGAAATAAACAAATTAGCATGATCGCAATACATTTGGTTACTACCGTTCATTCACCTGTTCACTTTCACTTTCACTTTAAACGTTTACATTATTATTGTTTACCCATCGGTGCGTGGAGTTATGCGTAGTGGCAGAACGCTTGAACTATTCGCCAACTTTTTGAGTTAATTACCGCCATGTACGAACCGTGTAGCGGACGTTGATAATGTAAAAGTCTATTTTATCAATGTTACCAGTGTTCTATTTTACCGAGAACACTGATATCGAGTAATTGTAAGTTACGTTAGTTTTGGACACATTATAAATATTAATTGATTTATTTTTAGATGAAAGTTGCTGACAAAATAAATGTCCTCTCAGACAGAAGTCAGTAGTTCCGAAGCTACCTTCGCGATGTGAAACATCCTTTGCGTGAAACTAGTCGATTGAAAATAGCAACAGCTACTATCGACTCGGTCGATAGTTTTTAGTCGATAGTACTGGTCGCTAGCGTACGCATGCGCTATCCATATAAACCGCCATGCGTACGTGCATTTACCGTAACATGTAAGGAGTTTATTATTTTCGTTTCGATTATCGAATGAGATTTTCGGTGGGTCGATTATAGAATAGTTTGTAACTATATTTTCTACCGAGTAAATCATTCCGTTAGATTTAGTAAGAAGATCGATGGTTTTTTACGTACATTGATATCGAGGAATCGTGATATTTAACAAAAAAAGTTGAGTGTTACCCGCCACAAGATTACTTACGGTACGGTTCAAATATGAAGCAAGAGATTATAATTTGTAGCTTATTTCTTGTGTTTTGCGTGAATGCCGCTAACGACGTCAAGTCAGGGAAAAAGAAATCATGGAAAGAAAAAGATATACGCGATATGACGGACGAAGATTTAGAGCATTTGTTGGACCAGTGGGAGGTGTGTTTTTCTTATCTGAATTTCTTTGATAATTAGACACGTAGTCTTAAGTAATTTCATTTGTTATACCGTACTTGCATCTTAGGAAAATGACGAACCTTTAGAACCGGATGAATTACCGGACCACCTTAGACCAAGCCCACAGATCGATATATCAAAGGTACAGCAACAAAGGAAAATCTCATTTTCCGTTAAGTTTGTATCTTGATTGTACCAATAGTCATGTTTTATCATTATTTCGTGATCCAGCTGGATATGTCAAATCCTGACAATGTTCTCAAAGTGACCAAAAGGGGCAAAAGCGTAATGATGTTTGTCGATTGTAATGAGGACATTTCGGCCGAACAAGCTGACATAATAATGAAGATATGGCTTACCAGTTTACAAAATAATCATATTATCGCCGAAAGGTAGACCGGATTTCTGCAGCTTTTCTACATGTTTATTTAGCCCCATCGATTTTAAGTTAAATGTTTCTATTTACAGATATCATATAGATGTGAAAAGGTCAGTGTTTCTGTTTCGCGAAGGATCTCAAGCAGTGGATGCAAAGAATTATTTATTGCAACAACCAGAACTGTCCCATATTACGTTAGAAGGGCAAATCTTTTACAGAGATCAAAACAAGCAGGTAAACGTTTAATATTCTTTACATATCACCAAATAGAATTTAATTGAAAAAAATGAAATTTATGGATCTTTGCAGAATGAAGAGGCAAAGAAAATAAATAAAAGCAAGAACAAAAACGAAGAATTGTAATTTTTTTATATACGTTTCTCAAGGATCTGAAATATTATGTTTATATATTTTTATAAATGTATATACTTACATATAAGCTAATTATGTATAAAACAACTTTAGATACTGTTCCTCCATTTTTGAGAATAGATTTACAATTTAAATTATTCTTATCTATATTTTTTATAAATTCTACTTGATATATATCATAAATATATTCAACTCTCGTGGTGATCCAATGCCACTAATATTTCTGTTACCCTACGATATTCAAAAGTGTTGTAAAATACCAACAATGAAAGAAGCAATCAACAATGTTACCTTTGTTAAAACGATTCAACATTGCTTCATTATACAACAGAAATTTCTATTGTGATATATTTTAAGAAATGTGAGCCAACAAATCTGTACTATCTATATGAAAAACAAAACTTAACTACTCGTTCATTTAAAATAGATTCAATGGTGTGAAGATTTAAGTAGGTGGATTATTCATAGCATTCACTTCTCTTTGTAATTCTTTCACCACGGTCGCAAGTGCATACGGATTCACTCCATTTTCGCATAATCTAATGCATATACCTAACGTAGTTGGGTCCAAATTTGTGTTTAATAATTTCGAGATTTGGTAGAGCGTTTGAAATGTTTTTCGAGTAGCATTCACTTGATGATGTACAGGTTCTGACATGTTAGCTCGGTTCCGTTCCTTTCTAAAAATTAAAGCAATAAACACATAGAACCATTTTAGTGGTTACGTTACCACATAAAACATTGAAAGAGGTTAAGTTTGAGTACGATTATTTTATAATATACATACTCCCCTGTGTGAGACATCTTTGCGTCGTTATTGAAAAACAGCTGAAGAGTATCTTTTACTGATTTCAAAACGAACTTTTATTCGTCATACTTGATAAGAATTCGAGCGATTGTTTTCATAGCAACTAATGAGGTTAAAGGCACATTATATTTCCGAAAAAAATGCTAAAATATTAATTTCTATTTAAGCGTAAATGACTTTCGCCACTGTTGTCGCTAGATAAAACAAAACTCTGGCGTGGATCATACTCTTGAAAATGTAAAAACAGCGCCATTCAGTATAGTGGCAAAACATTCAAAGTTTAGTTAATATTTAGCTCATTTATTTCATCTGAGTGGCGCCACGTACAAATTCAGTAAAATCTGAAAACAGCGCTATTGGACGTAGTGGCAATATAAAGAAACTGTTAATCAAAATTACCAACAAATGCAACATATTCGAAAATTAGCAGCAGCCTCCATCCAGTGGAAAAAAAATTAATATGATGCACAGGATCTGAACAGAGGTGATCTGACAATGAACAAAATCTACAATCACCGACAAGATAAGTGGTCAAGTAGTCAAATGGTCAAGTGGTTAAGTGGTTAAGTCGACATTGGTGCTACAATAACTTTAGAATCGAATGTACAAAATTTTTAACATGATACAGGACTCGTTTTATTTTTAATGAAGATAGAATAGAAAACCAGTGATTTTGAAAAAATAGACAGCTACATTAACGACACCCGCTATATGATCCAACCAGTGTCTCCATCTGGTGCAATCTATAATATGCCAACCGGAAATTGTGAAGACAATATGTTATTTATGCTATTGTTCAGTCCTTTTAGAAATTTCGAAATTATAATTTATTGAAGATCTTACAGTAAGGTATGACTTATTCGTTGTGTGTTTTAATAACTGGAAAAAAATATCATTTGTGGTAATTCCCTTACTGCGTTTGAAACGAATCGAATAAGTTTTCGTATTTTTTCTATAGTTAATCGAATTGTCTCGATAATTTTTATTGCGTACATTGGAAATTGCAGATCGTAATGGTTTCAGACGTAACGATTAATTGGTTTGGTGATAATAGATATGTTTTAGATGTTCTCCAAGGATAGAAGAATCAACAAATTCAGGTTATCGAATTGCATAATAACAATGGATGACATTTAAGGAGAATAATAGACATTGAATCCCTCAGGATTCTCTTTAAAAAATATGTATTTTTCGTTCTATCTCAGAAATATGTATTTTTCGTTCTGTCTATTTACAGTAATATGCGTAAAGTTGCACCAATTACTTTACTTGTGACAAAGATCCGTGTTTGTCCACGATAATGTGGATAATTTAGGTAATGTACTCCATTTTATAAGTTCTTTTTCTTTTATCTTAAAACTGCTCTATATATAACTAGCCCTTATTTTTTTCAGTACAATATGAGTTTACATTCGATTACATTTTGAAGAATCAGCAAAATCTTTTAGTAGATACTATAAAAGATGGATGTGCAAGAGATATTAAAACTTAGGAAATTATTACATCAAAATGGAAATAAAGTGTTAAATGCATCCAGCAAGCTGTCTTTATCAAATACGTTGCTCTTTGATTTAAACGAAGGATTTACTATGCTCATAAACCGAGAAGAAGATTTTGAGTCTTCTTTCCAAGTGTGCAGCACTTCTATGATCAATCTATTCGAAGACCTAACGTATTTACACGATTTTGTGCAAAAAACAGTAGGATTAAAAGTGTCTTGCAAACCAAATAGTCCTAGAATTTCTGTTGACATATCAAAATTCAGGCATTTAAAGCATTTGGAGCTGAAAAAGATTAATATTCTGAATGTGAAAGGGTTGCAGGGTGTCAGAGGACAACTAGAAAGTATTATCTGTACTGGTAGAGAAGGTGTTTCTAGAGTAAGACAATTATTAGGTATTTATTAGATGTTGTACAATAATAATTTATTATAAAGATTTCCAAGGTAATGTGTATAGTAATTTTATGTATATACAGTTACATGCGGTGGAGATCACAGTTTTGGATTCGTCTGGAGTTCGTTAAAACATTTAGCATTGCCTTATAATGGTCTAAAAGAATTGGATGCATCTATAGAACTAGCACTTTGGTTGCAGGTGCTAGACTTGAGTCATAATTTAATAACATCTGCAGATGAATTGGCTTGTTTACCTAACTTAAAGTATGTCAATCTTGGGTACAACAAATTGGAGAAAATACCTGTCTTCAATAAGGCTGTATCTCATTCTTTACAAGTATTGGTTTTGAAGAACAATTACATAGAAAATTTAAATGGTACTAGTGAATCTTTTAAATGTTTATATTTTAGAAATATCATGTATGGAAGCTGAAACTAGTATTATCCTTCTTGTTTTAGGTTTACAAAATTTATGGTATTTAAAAAAATTAGATGTATCCTTTAACTGTTTGATGGACCACTCAACGTTGCTGGCTTTGGAAAAGATATTCATGTTATTATCTATTTCCTTAGAAGGGAACCCTTTATCGTTCCATCCAAAACATCGGTCATTATGTATGCAATACTTGCATGCAATACTTGTGTCCAAAGTAAGATGTTGAAAATAAACATAACATTATAGAATTAAATATTATACTGTCACCTAACATGATATAAATGCGAATAAAATTGTGCAATTTAGTCTGTTATAGACCATTGTCCGCTGTCCAGAAAAGAAAAGCAAATCATTGCCTACAATCAACAACGTACAACGAAATTTGAACAATCTGTGCGCACCGAGTTACCAGTTTCAGTGCCAAATTCGATGAACTCCAGTACCTTATCTGCATCTATAAACTCGTCGACGTTTAATGAGGGTGCAATGGGGATATCTACAGAGACTGTCCCAGAAAAGTCTGTCATTAGGAAAGCGATCGTCGAAGAAGCTGTTATTTCGGAAGGCGAACATAATTTATCTTATCTAGGTAAATCTACGTCTCATGAAATAATGAATCCAAATCAATTCGTTACGTACTAATTAATATAATTGTTGTTACATATAGAGAGTTCAGAACACCATCTAGAGATGAAAAAGCAAGTTTTAGACTTGCGGGTAAAGTTCGGCGAGACGGATTGGTTAAAAAGTTATGGTAGTACATTCGTTCAAGATACGGAGATGCAACCCTCTTCGTATTTATCACTGTCGCCGGATTCTATTATCAAAATCTTTGAAGAAACAGAAATATTAAACGCTCAACAGTCTGAAATATCTTCGGTAACTGATTTAATTGATAACTTACAAACTGGTGATGCAACAAAAGATCCCATGCATCCCATGACAGAATATAATGAATGTAATAATGTAGAAGAAACTTGTGAGACATTGAATGAGGTTGAGGAAACTGTTTCTGCAACAACTTTTAGTGAAACAATGATTCCTTCTGCAGAACCTGAACGTCCTTACAACTTGGAAGGTAGGTTACGAATAGGATGTACAAATCAAGATTAGAGAATTATATCTTATTTGTGATTTGTGTTTAGAAACGGGAGATTTATATTTGGTTCAGAGGAACAAAAACGATGATGAATTAGAGAGTTTATTTTTGATAATAACACCAAAGTAAGTATATTGTTAATAATTTAACTAATTATTTCCTTCTTTTACTTTTTCTTCTGTTAATCATATAATTATTTACAGCCGCATTGTAGAGACAAATTCGACTACAGGAAAACTTATGAATAGCTGGTCTATAAATTCTGTGTTATCTTGTGTATTGGGTAGGAGCGAACCGATTACAGTAGATATAATATTTGATACGACTAGAGAAACTCTTCGGAACGAGAGATATATTGCAGAGCCAGAGGATGCAAAGGTAATCAAACGAAAAAATATTTCTCGTTCTGTACTTCCATAATGTTACTTTTTCTCAAGTTCATTCTAGGATTAATCAAAATGAGTAAACTCTACACGATAATATTTCATGTATATCCGTTTTCCAGAAAATAGTGACAACACTCAATGAAAGATTAAAGAAGCGGACGATAGAATTGAAAGTTTTCAAGTGCATGAAATGTTCTACTCATTTTTCTCAAGACACAGAATATGTTTTTATGTTAAGTGTAGGTGAGTTTGCGACTAAACTTGTAGACAGAACCTTATTTTTCTAAAATGTCTGCTTCTTTTCAGATGCAAAACAATTAAAGTGTCCCATATGTGAAAGTACTTTGGTCATAGAAACAGACGAGTTGTCGACAATGGATGCAGAAAATGATATTTCTGAAGATTCGTCCGAGTCTTTATCTAAAGATAAAAATTCGGAAAACGCTGCGAAGTTTAAATTACAATATTCTGATTCTAATTCAAGCATCGGTAAGTATCACTCCGACTGATGCATGCATTTTGCAATTGCAAATAATAATATAAGAATAGGCAAGATGTTTGTTAAATAATTTATACTCGATGCAAGCGCGTAACGTAAGTGTTAGTATTTTTTTTTTATTGTAATGTAACCCAGTTTCTATAACGTATTTTTTCTTGAAACTTTAAAACTTAACGAGTTGAAGAGAAAATAAATTATGAAGATTCTGCAAAGATTAACCTATGTACATATATACATTTATGTATGCGATACTGAGTTCTCTACAATATTAGTAGCTTTAAATTTTTAATCAGAATAATATTTATGATTGATTCATTGATTGTGAACGCACTAATTATATTGCTAACATACTACATTTTACTATTGACTGGGACATTAACATACTAATGCCGGTGCAGGTGGAACGGAGGGTGGAGCTATATCCATCACCACTCCTCTGGTGCACTCCGAATCTCACACTCAAGCTCAAGTCTGCTGTAAGCTTCAGCCACAATAATTTTATTACTGCACTTTCTGCTCTCTCAAGCTTCCCTTATATTTACATTTTGAGACAGACATAAGCTACTAAGCTGCTTACCTATTTACAGTTAGTTGATATCGTTTCTTATCGGCAATCTACACTACCTCTAATTTTGTTATTTTGTTGTACTTTCTTGGAATATAACAAATCGGAATATAAACAACTTTCCCACTCAGTATCACTACAGTAACATAAGAAACGAAAAGTGTAATTTCTTATCACAGTACACATATTAAATCAATAAATGTTAAGTTAGAGTTACATTACACTTTGATACATGTAAACCCTTGCAAAAACCTATAAACAATTTGCATTGTTATTAACAGGTTCTGCCACGAGTTTAGAAGAATCCAGAGAATCTACACCATCTACAAATACACTGAATAAAAAATATGAAAGTGATATTGAAATACTCAGCAATCCAAGTCAGAGTAGTATTGAAGTTTTGGATGACGCTTCCAGGTTGGCTGTATTTTCTATATTTTCAATGAATATTTGCCTGCTATTATAATGAAAATTCTAAATGAATATTATCTTTTTCCTTTCTTGTCATTGTACCACAGAACTCACCTGACACCATACAGAAAATGTTCTTCGGAAGAAAGACGCATCGCCGTTGCTCCATCTCTCTTAACTATACCTGATGCAGCATCAATTATCACTGGATTAACCGAGAGTAGTTCTTCAGGTTCGATGATGTCTTTGCCATTAAAACTCCAGCTAAATTCTTTTGAAAATGGTAGGTATTAAATTTATTGTTATTTGCAGGTTCTCTGACAGACAGTATTTGTACCACATACGAAAATAAAATAACTAAACAAGCTAGCACAGATGAGAAATCAATTAACACTGGCAACGATAAAGAAACCAGATTCGCGTCTATAACTAGTTTAACGTCTCTAATAGGTGGTAAGTGAAATTTACAAAACGTGCTATCGGTACTTTAACTCCTTGTACTATAATATTGAATCAGATTCAGGATGAAAACTTCGAACAGAATTTGCTAAATGTACATATTATTAATTCCCTTTAAATCGAAATGAAATTTTTTTTCTACTAATTAATTATAAACGTCGAAGAAGTTTTAATTATTGTAATCATAAAATGAATCGTAGTACAAGGGGTTAGTAGGTAGCATTCAAATTTTATTAAACGTTTGGTTTACTTTCAGGTCTACTTCAAAATAAAAAAATCGATAGTAACAAATCATCAGTGATGAAAGCAAAAGAAACATCGCATTTCTTGGGCAATAATATTGAATATTCTTATACAGATTTCAGTAGTATAGATCATAGAATAAAGTTACACATTATTTTGAATATATTCGAGCACGAGAACGAAGAACTTGTTCTTCTGCTTAGGGTAATAGCAACCAAACCTATTTCTTGTATTGTTAAAAATTGGATATATAATATTAAAATATCGAAGTAGAATTTTCTTAATTTATTTGCTGAACGTTTAGGCGGACATCCTAATGCGAAATATGAAGGATCCGTTTCCTGGTTGTTTTGTTCTATCCAATTTAAAAGTTTACATTCTACAAATCGATGGATTGGAAGGGTAAAAATCATGTTTATCTTATAATAATTATGTAATTCCGTCTCATATGATTATCAACTTATGGTACAGAGAAGATCCACATCGTTGGCTGCACAAGAAAATCAGTTGGACAATTAACGAATTAAGGTCCATTGCACCATTGCCATTCAAACAGGGCGTATTGATAGAATTGGATCAACCTCACAAACTAAGTGATCACCTACAATCTATGACTTTTCAATTTTTATGTCTCCTGCACGATTTTCAAAGGACATCGAATTTTCTGTTTTATGTAATTGGTAAAAACAAAGTTGATGTTTGCTCAATGATTTACGAGCCGTTTCATTGGAACCCAGACATTAAATAAATTCTTTATTTGTAGATATGTCCTTACCACCTAGTTGCAAGGTTGAATTTGCAGTGCCAGAACATTGCACTACGTTGATGCATCAGTTGCTAAAAGATTGCAAGAATCATCAAGATGACGATGCCGTGAGACTGCTAACATTATTCTGTTCTGGCTCGCTGAAGTGCCAAAATGTTGAAATGCAACACACACTGTGCCCTTTAATCTTAACTACATCTGCTTTGGTGATATGCAACACGAACTGGCTCTTGCCTAGCAACAAAGAAGTGCCACGTGTAATAAAGGAGCAGCCTCTGAACAATTTAATTGAACTAGTAAGTAAATGGTTTGTCAATTGTGATTTCGCGATCGTGGGTTAATCGCACGATTTTAATCGTCGCATTTTGTTTTAGGAACATAATGATTTATCGTTAACTTTGAACTTTTTGAACGAGATAGAGGGACAGGAGGAATCGTGGATTCTAAATTTTGTGTCTGTAAGTGTTGTTGAGACTGTTATTAATTCTATACGACCACCATGGGAAGAATTGTTCTCGATCCCCTTACAAATTACCAGTTGCAAATCACGCGATACGATCGATACGTGAAACGATTTTTAACACATATGATTCTAGTCGAATGAAACACACCAAGCCACTATCAATCAAATACAATGGAATGTTTGGTCAATTGTTAGCACTTTTGTCTAATTGTTCATTTTACTTTTTAATACATACTTCGAACACTGATGTAACGCACGTCTCAACTATTTTCTTTTAAAAAAGAACATTTTGTATCTCACTAATTCAAAGCTCAAATGTCACAATCAACGTTGTAATTTCGTCGTTTTTCGAGACATTTCGAAAAACCTAATATAATGTATGATTAGCAACATTTTTATTAAAAGAATCATACGATAAGCCATAGTTGCGTATCGTTCTCAGTCTATGATATATTATATATGTTTTAATTTGTATTGTGTGTATGTTTGTGGCCTTACGTACATGTATGTTGTAAAATTGTATAATATTTCTATTTATAATAAAATATAGAGGACGCTACATCTAATTTTAAACAAATTCTAAAGTTGAAAGGAATAAAACTTTTCTTTTTATTAGTCACCGTCATTTTATACTCTTTGAAAATCAAAACAACACAACATTATTGAAATAACGATAATGCAGTTTGCGTATACGTATGTAAATAAATCGTTATCATGTCTGTTGATCATATCGACAAAAAATAGATAAGGCTGTTAGAAAATAAATGTGTGATGTATGAAATTAATTGGAGCGTGCTGAATTATGTAAGCGTAATAGGTAACATCTGTATGATAAACGTTACGCATAATGCGAACACTTCAATTTCATGTTACTACAGTCCTAATTGAAAAGAAACACTCAAGAAACTGCGGGCGTTGGTGACCATAAAAGAAGATGTAGTATGTATACGCGTTAGTCTTCCGTACGTTTCTCGGGTCTGTACATGAAGCGTATCTCAAGCTAAATTTTGTTATTCGAATAAAAATACTTTTCGATAGAAAATGAATATCATTAAACTTATGAGTTTATTGATGGCCAGTAAGTTTAATAACATATTAGAAGTACTTGTTACACGACGAATGGGCCTTATAAAATAATATTTTCACTGACTTTGTAGTACCACTTGTTAGGGGACATTTTGGGTACAGGAGAAGAGGTATGTAATAACTAGACTGCGGATTTTAGGTATTTACAACAAAAATGGGTGGATATCATTTAAAACAGTAAAAACATTAAGATGATTTAAGAACATCTACATGTTATTTTCAATTAATTAAAATTGTTAAAGATAGAAAGATCTGCAGTCTAGAAATAGTGAACGATAGGATTCTTCTCTGTAAAATGGTATATTATATATTATAAGTGGATATATTATAGATCAACATAAATGGATTCAGAAATTCAAGTCCTGCAGTGGAAAGCTACAGTCTCCAGTGTCAATATCGTCGTCAAAATCAATCCCTGTTCCTTTACCCGCCCTGGAAATGATCGGTTATCATGATTATCTTCCAGGCACGCTGCATTTAAGGAACAATGGTCACTCGGGTAAACGAATTTGATCCGTAATTGCTTATTATGTTTTGTGCGACAACATGTTTTCAACTTTTAACTGGTTCTAACAGTTGCAATGGTTTTACAAAATGATGCAAAGAACAAACGTTTGCCCCATATATTTGGTGCCACGTTTGCCGAAAATGAAGAATACGAAATAGATCATTTACACTTCCATTGGGGTGCAAAGAACAACAGAGGATCAGAGCACACATTGAATGGCATCAGGTACAATAGGAACAAGTACATCCAGTAACCCATTAAGATATATGTCCAGAAGAATTAAATTTATTTAATTTATTTGTCTTTGCTAAGAATTTTACTTTGACTAGATGTACAATAATACTGGATACAAAATTTATTTTGTACCATACCATAGGGTCCTACTGTTTACAATATTCATTTATGCAGTTATTCTGTATTTCTTCTTTAGATACCCAATGGAGATGCATATAGTCCACAAAAATAAAGCATATTCGAATTTATCTGTCGCATCAAACTATGAAAATGGACTTGTTGTCTTGGGTATTTTTTTCCAAGTAAGTAGAAAACAAATAGTATGAACAAATTATTATTGACAATGCAATAAACTTTGTGATTAGTTGCAGGAAGAAAATAATAAGTTGTTGCATCCAATCTTGAACAATTTAGAAAAAGTACAATGGCTGCATGAACAAACAAAAGTAGACCCTCCTATAACATTAGCTTCTCTACTGCCTCATAACACAGACATATTTTATGTTTACAAGGGTTCATTAACAACACCCCCATGCAACGAAGCGGTGACATGGCTAGTTTTTTCGACTCCAGTACCGATATCCTTTGGTCAGGTACCTTTCAAATGGTTTATAAGTAATAGAAACTGTCAGTGTTTATATAATACAGCTAATACAATATATACTTTCAGCTGAATCGGTTTAGACAACTTCACAACGAATACAATGTATTAGCTGATAACTACAGAAAACTACAGGATCTAGGAATGAGAAAAGTATATGTCAGAAGGTTAAATTCATATTCTATTAGAAATTACAATGGAACAATATTTAATGTTACGAATTTAAATTGGTTTTGGCAATAAATGGATTCTTCCTTGAGCAGAATACAACATGTTATCCTAATAAATGAAATTTATTGTACGAAGATTTTGATGATTTACTTTTTTTAAACTGTCTGATGATAGCATTTTATTTATTTTACTCTGCAAATGCTTCACATATACATAATTATGATGACCTAAGAAATAACGTATACATTGCCCACGCTGTCGCGTGTTATATCAGTTTTGTACAGTGTGTGCGGTGTACGCCCATGTGGAATCTATATCAACAAATGTACAGTGTGAGAAGTGTCCGCGAAGGTGAAAAGTTGATGAAATTTAGTACAGTAGTATGAACATCAGAGGAAGCCTGATAGTATCACGTTTCTGTATGATGTCATTTAAATCGCAACCAAGACAATCATTATCGGTTCATTATTTGACGTAATCGATGATAGTTGGATAAGTTCAGCGATCAGATGAAGAGTGGCGCGCTGTAGTGTGATAGCAAAATTTTGAATTGATAGTGGCAAAACAATGACAATAATTAAGAGCATACGGAGTCCATAACTCGTAATAATTAAATATTATGTTTTGCACGTAGTCGTAGTTTCGTAAAACATATTTATGTAAATACAGAATTCGCATCAGGTTATGCGGTATTTTTTCTTATCGATCGACTTCACGTTTATGCGCCAACCGTTTGGCAACCCGTCAATTTCACAAACGCAAATGTTGTTACATATTCGTTATTAAACGTGTGTCGTCAGAATAAAAATCAACAATGGTTTTCGAATCAATTGTTACCGAACTTTTGAACAAGGTGTTGGGCGAGTATATACAAAATTTGGATTATACGCAGTTAAAACTCAGTTTATGGGGAGGTAAGATAATTTCTGTAAAATTTCTATATTGTCCAAAGCATTCTATATATATATATTTAAACAGATTGGTATTCAGCAAAAAACAATAGATACAGATTCCGTTGCAAGTTCATCGACGCCCGGGAAAATTGAAAAGATCCGAAAGCAATGGCTGCTTGCTCAACGCGGTACAAATTTCGTAAATCTACACGGTTATTTCTTATTATTAGTACATTGATATGACATCACCTTCTATTTATATTACCGAACTGTTTATCACGTATGACGCATTCCACGGGGGCTGCAATTGTTTGTATTCAGAGGGCGAAACCGGTTCAAATTAAAAATATGAAATTGTCTCCTTTTTATTCCTGGACAATAAAATTGATTGCGCTTCCCAATTATATGTACATATTTGCGATTTTCTGCGAAAAATTTATGCGTTACCCAAAATGCTTTGTGCATATGCGCATATTAATATGAACAATGTAACAATAAATTCTGTATAATTTTCTTTCTAGGGGATGTGGTGTTAAACAATTTATTGATAAAAGAGACTGCATTCGATGTGTTAGATTTACCCATAAGATTAGAATATGGAAAACTGGGTTTGTATGATTTCTTTATTTGTTTGTTTCTGTAAGTACCATATAGTCTCAACTGCAAAAGAGAATCAACTAATAGTGTTCCTTTTCTAAAGGCAAGCTTATATTAAAAATACCATTCAAAGACATGTGGAATGGTCAAATTGATGCAATAGTCGAAGAATTGTTTCTACTCGTAGTACCAACAAGTCAGGTTGTATACGATGCGGAGAAAGAAAGCAAAGTTCAGCTCGAAGCTAAAAGGGCAGAACTTGCAAGAGTCGAGAAAACAAAGCAGTTGGCGGACACTAAATGTGAATGTTATGATAGTGCAACATCTTCAATGTGTAGAGATGCTTATATACTTGTTATTAACAAATGCACACTTTTCCTTTTGTTATAGCACAAGAAAAGTTAGATGATTCGATGATCGAAAAGCTTATCGCTCGTATGATAAAGAATATACATGTTGAAATTAAAAGGATACACGTACGATACGAAGATCATGTCTCTTTTAAAGATCATCCATTTTCAGTTGGCTTTACACTTGATACATTCGTTTTGGAAAGTTGTACAGACACTTGGAAAACAGATGGCGACATGAAAGACATGTATGCCATTCCTCAGATTTATAAGGTGAGTGGCACAAGCAAACATATTAAAATATTGTACATAACAGTATTATTCTGTTATTAGTTATGTACACTGAATGGTTTAGCTGTGTACCTCAATACAACAATAGAACAGTTTAGCGACAAACCGCAATCAAGCTATTCGGATATTTTCTGCAGTGGTATCGCAACAACAAATTATAATCCTCCTGGTTACCAATACTGTAAGTAGATAAGTCATGGAATACTATAAATATCTCCTTCAGTTAACCTTTGAAACCACAGAACAATTTTTAATTTGTTTAGTGCTGGGTCCAATAAACGTGAATGCCAAATTGAAATTAAATCCAAAACCAGAAACAGATGGCAGTAATTATACTATTCCAAAGCTATGGTTGGACTTAGAAATGCAGAAATTGAGGATAGGGCTAACAAAGAAACAATATCGTACTCTCATTCAATTAGGCGAAGGTTTGGATCATGCACAGAAAGCGGCACCATATAGGAAATATAGGCCTAATTTGACATCGTACAGAGGACACTATAAAGAATGGTAATCACTACAAATTGTTATTGGTTCTAGCGACAATTCAACTACAAATACAATGGGATCTTGCATTTTCAGGTGGCATTTCGCATACATTTGTATTCTGGAAGAAACGGTGCGCAGAAATCAAAGGAATTGGGACTGGAATCATATGAAAGAGCATAGGGATTTATGTCGTGAATACGCCAACGTATATCAGACAAAACTAACAGCCAAGAAGATAGCAAAGGAGATAGAAGATCGTCTTACGGAATGCGAAAAGAAATTGGACATTTTCAATTTGGTGATCATTAGACAACAAATCGAAATGGAAGTACGTATTACCATTAATAAGACGCGCGCTTGTAAAACTTGTAATTTACTTGATAATTTATGTTTAGTTTACATGTTACAGGTAGAAAGATTAGCAGAAAAAGAAAAGAATCTGAAAGCGAAACGCGGATGGTTTGGATTCCTCTGGTCTTCTGCGCAAACGGAGGAAGCCGAAGATTTGAATTCAGCGGCAGCGATAAGTAATTGATCAAATGATTGCATTACGATTTAGTAACATTGTTGGTTTGCTTCACAAACAAGAAACCGTTTGTTTCAGTGCGGAAATTTGAGCAGGCGATGACGCCACAGGAGAAAGAGAAACTGTACAGAGCAATCGATTATCAAGAAAACACTACGCCGGCTCACTATCCTGAAACATACGTGATGATCGACACCCGATTC
The DNA here is from genome assembly GCA_028453745.1 of Agapostemon virescens. Taxonomy (NCBI): domain Eukaryota; kingdom Metazoa; phylum Arthropoda; class Insecta; order Hymenoptera; family Halictidae; genus Agapostemon; species Agapostemon virescens. The sequence continues at coordinate 20,875,678 of CM052082.1, forward strand.
CTTCTCCATGAACTACAGATAATATTTCTAGATACGGATAAAGAGTATCCGTGCATATTGGATCTTCAACTTCACGTTGTTGAAGCTGTCTTCAATTCGAGGCCAGCAGCGAATGCTACATTGTATATAGAATTTTTAATAACTATTTCCGACCGGGATATGAATTCAGCTATAAAATTCAGATCGTTTGTTTCATTACAGAGTTACGGCGTCGATCAATGAAATGAAGCTCCTTGGAACGAAACAGAACGATCAGGTTCCTTCTTTGTTCAATTCTCAGGAACATAGTGCAGAGAAGGTTTTAATATATGTATCATATGAGAAGAATCCTCTGGATAAATTATGTGGCGATCGTGTTATAGTGAAATCGACATCAGTGGACATTGTTTATGATGCACAAACTGTGATAGAATTAGTTAATCTATTCAAATTACAAAATTCTTCAACATTAAATCAGTAAGACTAATTTACATACTTACTATCCGATGTATTGTCGTTGCATGAATTATAACTAATTTGTCGATTTATTTCTACAGGCTTCAAGCGGCTGCTGCAGAACAGCTTGAAGGTTTTAAGGAGATGTCTGCTCTTGGTCTAGAATATGCCATTCAAAAGCATTCGACGCTAGATATACAGGTAAAACGTGATATCGTGCACTATACACCATAAGGATTGCAAATTTGTTTGACCAGAATCTTGTTTTATTGAGTAGTAAAACAATACTGTATATTGTTAAACAGGTCGACATGCAGGCGTCGCAATTGATTATTCCACACGGTGGATTCTATAACAGCACAAAGGCATTGTTAGTAATCAATCTCGGTAGTTTAAAAATGCATTCGTTAGAGAAGCCAAAGGAGGATAAGCCGAATGTATCTGTTAAACAGTTGATCAGCATGGGTAAAAGCGAAGAGGACGTTTTGTTGCATCTCAGAGAACACACCTATGACAAATTTGTTCTGAAAATAGTTAACGTTCAAGTATGTATTCCTTTATTGAACGTTCAATGAGAAAAGGGAAAATCACATGCACATGTTTCGTTTGTAGGTATTAGTTTCCCTTCCGGGAGAAGAGTGGCGCACAATTTTATCATCTGTTCACGATTCTATGACGTTACTGCATCCGACCACGCTTGAAATACAGTTTCACAAATGTTTGGTCACCGATGATCCTCTACTCCCAAAGTTAAGGCTGATTGGTCAACTGCCATCGCTTGTAATCAATATTACTGGTACGTTTGATATATATTTTTATATTAATTGGTACTGATTTCAAAACATCTTTCTATTCCATAGACAATCGTTTATTACAAGTCATGTCTATCGCTCAGAGTATACCATTGCCAAAAGAGGAAGAACCCACAGAACTTCAGAAGTCCAATCTTGTACGCTCTGCATTATACTTGTGTTTAATTAAATATCAATGAAACTAATCAATGAATTCCTTTTTTCACAGAGTAAATCTGTTTCGCAATTATCCTTGCTCAAAGAGCTGGCTACCATTTCTGAGAAGAAGAAAGAAGAAGCTAAGTCCATGAAACAAACAACTGACTTAGAAATGAAATTTGTCATGAAAGGTAGAGAAACACGCGTGTATTAAATTATTATGAATTAGCCTAATCACTGTGCGATTAATTGCAGAATTTGCGCTGCTGGTTTCCACCCAAAAGGATAATGTGGTAACGCCGTTTATGAAATTCAAAGTATTGCAAGTGGAAGCAGAAATGTTGCAGCGAACATATGACCAAGAGATAACGTTAAGATTGGGTGGTATTCAAGTAAAACAGCATTATAAAGAAGCAGAAATATTTATGGTGAACACATCCATGACATCTGGCAAGGATGAATATCTAATAACGATACAATATACAAACGTAAGTTACGAAAGAACATTTCAAATAATGCATTTAATTCGTACTGCATTATGAGAAACTTAGAATTAGTACAAATCAGATAGAATCAAATTAAATTTAATACAACTCAAATCGTTATTTTTACTCCGCATTACAAGAGCATTAACTGCATCTAACCTCGGTGAAGTGTTAATTATAATATTACCATAGGTGAATAAGCGATCTCCAGACTTTACAACGAGGCACGGGTCTGTCATCAAATTGCTGCAGTTGGAGTTCACGACGTTGGACGTTTTACTTCACCAAGAAGGGTTAATCAGTCTTTTGCAATTTGCGACGTACATGCAGGTAATCGTCGAAGTGAATAACATATATGAAATACAGTGTATAAACCTATAAATATATTCAAATTGCGTATATATTCGTTGCAGGATCAAATGAATGAGATAACAAAAACTGCGACGGATACAGAGCGTCCAGTGCGTCCAAAAGTAAGTCATTTGGCTTCCATACAAGAAGAAACGTCCACCTTCTTCAAGGAACAAATGCACAGGCAAAAGCTTCGATCAACGTCATCGCGTAAGCGTTCATTTATATCTATTCTATTGTAATCTAATTTTTACTCTTACTTCGAAGTGTCCAATGACGCATGGAATTGCCCTAATACATTGTTTTCACATATTCGTATTAAATGTATCTAGGTCGAAAGAGAACGATGATCGAACATATAGATTTGAAGATACAAACCAAAGTTGGGACCATTCGTATGAAGATAGTTAGCGAAAGCAAAGAAATTACTGCGTTCGACGTCGACGGTATCACAGCAGGGTTTATAATGAAAGCTTCCTATTCTCAAGCAAACGTTACTTTATCTTCCATCAGTATTATAGATCTTAATACTGCATCAGCTTACAGAGACGTAAGGCGTGTTGTTTTATTAACGCATTTTCTTTTCGTTTACATACTTCGTTCCGATTGTTGATTAATGATTTGTGTGTACAGATTGTGTCAGTGACAGAAAACGCCGAGTCTTTACAAGTTCAGGCTATAATGTATAACATCGATCCGTCAGAGACTGAAAAAAATAATATGTCTATCACCGTCGTGATGGGCTGCTATCGTATCGTCTTCTTAAATATGTTTGTCACCAATTTAATGGTAAGTGAAAAATTCGTAATTCCATTAAAATCTAGTTTGTACATTAATTTATTCTTTCAGAGTTTCTTAAATAATTTCCAAACAGCTCAACAAGCTATAAAAGATGCATCGGCTGCAGCTGCAGTAGCTGCAAAAACAAACATTAAAGATGTGCAAGAAAGTGCAACACGTATCGGACTCGCAGTAAAAATTAAGGTTTGCAACGAATAACGAATAGAACGTCCACGTATTTGATGCGTTGTACATTTACGATTGTATTTCATTTAGGCTCCTGTTATATACGTGCCAATGCATTCAAAGAGCAATCATTGTTTAGCGCTGGACATGGGTAATTTGACGGTGTGTAACATATTTAAAAAATTGGAGGTCACAAACGAGGCTGGAGATTGTCCGATTGTCGATGAAATGAAAATCGAATTGCAAAACTTAAAATTGTCTAGGTAAGTATTGCGAAACTGAATGTACACGTAGTTTTAGTTGATGCGACGCGTGTGCTACGTTGTTTTCATAGGGTGAAGCTGAACATGGACCAGTTCGCAGTTGAGAATGAAATATTACTATTAGAACCAGTTAGTTTCACATTACTTATTAAACGTAATTTGTCAACTGCTTGGTTTACTTCGATCCCAGATATTGACATGTCTGGTAGATTAAATAAAATTAATCTACTAATTAGTAAGGAGGATTACCAGACGATTCTCAAGGTATTGGAAGAGAATTTAGGTGAACAGGTCGAAGAAACAAAGGCTGTTCAGAGCAGCACGCAAAGCGAGAAAAAGCTCGAAGTGGAAGTTCAGTGTCATCAAACTGGTAAGATCGAAAGATATTTTGTTGGATCCACAGTCGAGCGTACACTTAATCGAACATACTTTTCTTTGAACAGGTCAAGTTGAAAGGATTGCCTCGGCAGATGTTGAAAATACAGATTTCCAGGAACAAGTACACGCCCACACGTCCATCAAATTCGAATTTGTCATGGACAGTCTCGTAATTAGTTTATTCACAGGCGGTTCTAAAATGGTATTCAATGTCAAAATACAATTAGCGTTGCTTGCTCTCAGTCTGATATAATTTTTACGTTAAACATTAACATAAATTGCAGCTACGGTCTGAAAGTTCCCTGTTACATCTGCCAGAGAATGGATTAGCAAAGTTTTGTTTGACTCATTTCGCAGTAAAAGGTAGAATATTTGCAGATGGCTTAATAGCAACTTCAATTCTTCTGATGAATTGTACGTTAGACGATACACGGCACAGTAGACAAGGTTCTTTAATCAGAATCATGGAAAGAACGACTGCTGTACCGACCATAAAGGAAGGGGAAACAGAACCAAAGTCGGTTCGCAGTATGTTAGACATGACTTTTAGACAGAGCCTGAACGATACTTTTGGTAAGTTTTATTAGAAATTTCTCGATTCAATTTGAAGCAATACGTCAGGAGAAAACTTGTTTGCTTGCAGTCGATGTCAGAGTCTTCTCCTTCAGTATAATCGTCTCTCTTGATTACTTAATGAAAGTAAAGGACTTCTTTACCATCGAAGAAACAATCTCGAGTAAATCAACGTCTCATGGAGTATCGAAGAATTACGAAGCTGTACCAAGGAAAAAACAAACTCCTGCCCCACCAAATAAGAAAATGTTCACTATTAATCTTCACGTTGAGAAGCCAGATATTATACTGCTCGAAGACATGGATGACATCAATTCAAATTGCGTCATATTAAACGTAATAAATTTTTATCTGAATATTTTACACGTTGTGAATCTATGTAGTATGCAAGGTGAAAAACTAAAAGTTGCTGAGATATTTTCTATAAATGATTTTTAATGCAAGCATTGCTAAAAATGTTCTCCATTCACATTAATACATTTGCATAATCGATCGATAAATGTTAACAATACACTTTGGAGTGTTTTACACGTTATATATTTACTATTATTATTATTTTTTAAGACCGAGCTAATCCTGAAAGTACGACTAATGGGCGAACACCAAGTTATAACCGGTTCTATAAAAGACTTATCAATTCTGGCTGGTGTATACAATCCAACGAAGAGAAACGACTGGATATATCAGGTAAAATAGACAAGAAGTTTCCTCGTTGAAATGCAATTCATTGTCCGGCAGAAAATCTACAGTTGATTATTGTCCGAAGGTTCTAAGACCGTGCAGTATTAGTGTAGCTGGTTCTACACCAGATGGGAAAGGCCTTCATATAGATGTTTGTTGCACGGACATTCATGTATCTGTATCACCAGGTACAGTAATCTCATAACAGAAGCAATGGGATTTCTAAAACAGATTTTATAATCTTCCTATTTCTGATTTTCAGGTGTGATAGAGATACTAAATAAAGTGGTTCACACTGTTACGAAAACGGAAGTAAAAGATGAAGAAGAAGATCAAGTTGCAGAACCAAATTACGAAGGATTATGGACTGTAACACCGTTCGAAGAGAGTGATTTTTGGTTCCTAAAAACAGGTAAGATGAAAACATAATATTTTATAATACGATATCGTAGTTCATCGTATTAATATAGCCAATACCCTTTTGTTAGAAATTGCGATGGAAGCTCTAGAAGATTTCGTATACTCCGACGACGAAGTTGTCGTAGATTATAAACCAGAATTGGCAATCATTTCTGCGCCTACAATTTTATTTACATTAGAGGCAGGTGTTGGTAATAAAACCCTACCCATGCTGCTGCTTCATATCGGATTCCAAAGCAATATCAATGACTGGAGCTCGAAATCGGTAATCAGAAACAATAGTATTATCAGTAATAACATTTTTGTCGAGATCATTTGAAAAATACCGACGTTTTTAGATGAATATAGAGGCTACGATGTCGTTGATTATGGCATATTATAACAGTCATCTGGCGTTATGGGAACCTTTGATTGAGCCCGTGGAGGGGATCCAGAATGGCAAGCGTGTTTCCACACCATGGGAATTGAAAACGAAGGTAATACCTATCGAATACTAGTCACATTAATTACATTGAATAACTTTGATTGGTATTATATCGTTATCTGCTAGGTTCAATTTAACGAAGTTGCGATAGACTCTAGAGGAGCAAGCGTGGCTAGTCCAACTTCTGATCTCGAACTGGAAGAATGGCATCAAACAGCAAAAATGTCCATTGATATAGAGTCTTCGGTGAGTCATACACAAACAATTGTAACTGTGCGATCTAACGAAACGTTTTTGGAACAGGAAAATCTGGAAATAACTGTGACCAAGACTTGTCTCGACGTGCTCAAGCAGCTTGGTAATGCATTTTCGTCTGCGATGACTGCCGGCGAAAAAGGAGCTGCTAAAAGTGTGTCACCTTACGTGCTCAAAAATGAAACTGGTTTGGCCATGGTTTTAGATTTGGAACGAAGTCACTTCAAGGTACTTCTTGTCGATATATCTAAGTCATGATACACATACGGATGTTTAGTACAAGATAATGTATTGTTTTAGGTATTTGATGATAGGTCGAAGATGATAGGGGAAAGAACGGACTCGTACATGGAAGTTATCCTTGAATCTGGAGCATCGGTAGAGCTTGTCCCGAAGAATACAAAAATTCAAGCACCATTGCTGGATCAGCTGAAGACAGATTCGATTAAAGAAAAGGAAGATGATAAATTCGTTATTTCGGTAGCATAGAATTCATTTTAATACTATTATAGTTTGTTGTGAAATTGCGGGAGACAATTCTTAATTCTTATAAAATATTTCTTCAAGTTTAAAGAAATCAATTGCACGTTGGCTATACCCGTTTTAAGAGCCGATAAGAGATTCTTTTCTTTGAAATATCGAAAGGAAAGTTCCGAAGAATGGGGAATCGTATCTGATGTTATAGTGGACGCAGGGAGCACTATCGTCACTCTTCGAAGCATCCTCCAGGTAAAGCGCTTCTCGTTTCTCATGGCAACTAGAACTTTTACTAAATTTAATAAACTTCTTGTGAATAATGTTAAATGCGTTTTAGGTGTATAATCATTTCAGCGAACCGATATCGGTGTATTACATGACTAAACGTGGAAATGAAGTTGAATGTGTGGGCACTGTTGCTCCTGACAAAAAATTGAACCTTCCATTAGACGCAGTGTACACTCCGACAAATACTTACTGGCTATTTTTCAGTGTTGACAAGTAATACAATTGAATATTTCTTATTTAATCAACCATTTTTAATTTGTACTTATATTTGTATGTGTTTCGTTCGGTGTCTAGATACATGGTTTCGCTAGAGCCATTCGTTTGGAAAGATTTGCAAAAGACAGTGTCTATGAGAAAACTTCTAAAATGTGAAAGCCGCACAAAACAGGAAGTAGTAGAACCGTTTTACATAAAGGTAATTGTACGAATTTCTCTACACTTTAACAGTTTTAGCCGATTCCTTTATTACGTTCCGATTACTTTGATAATATTGTTATTAAATTGAAAGTGCACTCGGTGCATCTGATTAAGCACTGATTATATAAATAGACATTTAATTCGAACATTATGTACATACAGACGGTTTCGTTGAAACACTGTTCACATACTTCTATGTTACATAAGCAGCAGTTTTTACTTTTAGATGTTTTGCGTGATGATTGTGGTTGGTAGTATTTTCTATAATAACAACTCTATTGGCTTATTATTTGATGCTATTAACTGGCGATCGATATTCTATCGTTTCATTGATTATGTCAAGCATTTTTGCTTGAAAAGTTTACCCTCTGAACACCCAAAACATGTGGAAGCACCTATTCAGGTACTACCATTTTCCTAATTAGCTTTGAGGAAGGTTTGTGATCTAGGCATTTGTTTCGGTATCGAACAGATATGTCTTTTTTCTATCATTGTTAGATAGTTTAATACTACATAACTTAAACATGGATGTGTATTTACAGCAGACAATACGATAGCACATACTGCCGATGCTAGTTGTATATTCTACTATAAATGTAACGCAACAAACAAATACGGAAAGGAGAATAAATAGGATGAGCAACCATTACTCTTAATTTCGACGTGATTTGTCGGAAGCGTTGTACAAATTTTTCAGACTGTTTTTCTATTCTATTTTATTCTTCTTCTCGACTCAGATTTGATTTTTCCCTTTGAATAATATTAAACGATTAAATGTTCCACAATAAGAAAATCTTTTCATTACGATCTCACAAATACAAAGCACCAACGAAACCAATATAGATGTTGAACATGTCGATGATACAGTTGGTATCGTTCGTGTTTATTGTAATACATTAACTGCATGTATTTTACGTTTTATTCATGTTATTTAGAATGTATATTTATGCTGTAACGTTGAAAGTACTGTTACTGACGTAGATAGTTGTATAATGATGAATGATAGAGTAATATAGTATTACCAGTATAAAATATAAATAACGCGATCTGTGTGCAACAAGAATTATTCTAATAGTTTATTGATTCGCTTGCAGGTTGTAGGAGAAATAGAACAAGTTTTCTTTGAGAATACGTGCCGACACACGATGGCTAGTACCATTTACAATGTTCATTTGTATCCATCCGTATATTTGAAGAACTTCCTACCCATTGACATTATCGTGTCAATCCCTGGAATTTTCCAGGATAAACTATTAGAAGCGGGCACATCATATCAAATTCCTACGATCGATCCCGGGAAATCTTACATAATCCTCAAGGTAAATTTATAGATTTACGTTTGATAACACTAAGTAATGGCTAAATTTTTATTTTACTTCTGGTTGTGTATTATGCTGTAACGTATATTGCAGTTACCAAATTATTTAGAGAAAGACTGGTCATGCAGAGGCGAAATACTTGCAAATCCACCAGAGTTCTCAGTATGGTCGTTCGAATCATTCGATAGCGCACAAAAAGTCGTAATGGACTTGGGAATGCATTCATCGTATAAGCACGGATCTGTCGTTATGGCATTATACTGTCCATTTTGGATGTTGAATAAAACAGGTTTAATGCTGTCTTATCGGGTGAGTATCAACGAAACACATACTTAAATAATACATCTATTACAACAACGTAATTGGCCGTAATTTCTAATTGCTGGCTTATAAATATATATATATATATATTTTTTGCTTATTACAATTATATGTGTTTCTTTCGAACAACCAAGTTTTCTGTAAGTTTCGTACATGATTTTGCTTACACTTTATTCCAAGTTCTCTTGATTTCTTCTTTTAAATAAGAATTTGAGCTAGTAATTGCGCAACACCGCTACAGAATATCTTATTTTACAATGCTATCATATGATACAAGACAAGAACGAGAATTTTAGCAGTTTTAGTATGTGTATTAGGCATGTCATTCAACACCTCTCCATGCTTGAATTTGAGAATTTAGTGCGACCTGTAATCGTTGTGCCGTTTCGTGCATGCTGAAAGTAGTGTAATGTTGCAAAAATATTCCAATGAGGTCGTCTCTTATGCAATACATTATTTTACAGAAATCAAGTAAGGGTGGCAAAGAACACTCAAGTCCAGCTAAGGTAGTGATTTCATGTTACAGTACCTTTTCATGCTTTTGAACTAAATATCTATTAAGTGAACACTATCGTAAAATGGTGGCAATATTTTTCTATGTTCTTTATTTTAACGTGGAACTTCCATGTAGATAGAGATCATTTTGTAAAGTATACAATAATTCTTTTGAGACCGAATGTACTTTATGTTTGCATATGTTCAATTTCATTTACGCCACGTAGAATGTAACTAGCTCGTGAAACGATATCGATTCGATTTTAACGGTGTCATGGAAATACATAGAAAGGTATCTTTCAGAATTTGCTTTGTGTCAGGAAACCACATCGACAACGTGCAGAGTACAGGAAGAAGAAAGCACGTTCGGTGATGATACACATTATTTTCATTTTCTATTGGTGACGTTGATTCCATCTGTTACACGCTATGCGACCAAACGTTTTACATAATTTATAGGAGTGGGTTAATTGTGTATAGTCCCTTATTAATGTATAGTAGCTTTCTTATTCGGTGCTTTCTTTATAACTAAACTTACTACTACGACTAAGAACAATCGCATACAATATAATATTAACCACACATGTGCATATATGTACTAAGAACACAACACAGTAGTTCCATTTGTGGTCGATTTATCCTTGCAAGTCTCATTATCATTTCGAACTCTGTGAACAATTGCATTTACTTACATTCTTTTCATACAGACATAATTAACAAGCATGTCCGGAATACGAATGCTTCCACACGATTATCGCAGTTAGTTTGTTGTACCAAATTTATCAAAATCTACGTATATTGTACATTCACGATCGGAAATAAAGTTATTAGGAGATCAGGAAAAGTTAGGTACATGAATTTGCAGGATTATAAAATGTTAACTGGTGTTGGCAAATTTTTATGTAAATTGCAATTGTTTGTATAACAATATGTAATAACGTGTATAACAGTGTTCCCTCAAACGAACAATGTTATACAATGTAATGAGGATAAAACCAATTGCGTTCTGTTTGCACGTCTTAAGTAATTTGCTAAACAGTGTGTCCGACAGCATATATTGCAGGCGTTTTATCTTATAAATATTTTCAGAGCGGGGATGATTACTTAAACGTGTTGTATCACCCCGAGAATTTTAAAGGACCCATACTATTTTCGTTCCGCTCCAAAGTTTTCTTTGGTAAGAAAAAGGCAATGATCAGAGTGGAAAACGGCGAATGGTCCGACAAATTTCCAATCGATACTGCGGGAAGCGAAGGAATGGTTGCTTGCAGATATAATGGGTTGATGTATCAGGTTCGTGTTTTACTAAACAGTAAACCATATTTTATTTCAAATTATCGACATACCAATCAAATCGTTTACGTTTCACAGATTGGAGTCCACAACCAACTGACTTACAATTCTTTGACGAAGCAAATTACGTTTACGCCATACTATGTGATCATAAACAATTCGAATTTCCTCATCGAATGCCAAGAAGGTGATAGACCAGCCGATCCCATGTTCAAGGTGATTGTTCAACTAATTTCATGCTGTTTTATAATTAAACTGATCATATATTGTCTACTACACTGTTATATTACACGATGTAGATTTCTCCTGGAGAATGCACAGCTCTTTGGCCTCGCACGGAACACGAACAAAAGACTCTGAGGGCCAAGATCTTTGGTGAACCTGAAACAACTGCGCCATTCACTTACACTGAAAGCCATACAACTTTACTAAAGTTAGAGAACAAGGTTTGCTCTTAAACAGTAGTTTTTTACCGTGCGTGTTTTTGGCACACCATACAAAAGGTTTTTTTTTTAATAGTACGGAGGTATCAACGTGGATGTACAAGTAAGCGAAGGAGGAGTTTATATATCCTTATCCGTGTACACTTATGGGAATGCTCCGGCGTTGATCATCAATCATACTTCTCATACTATTGCCTTTTGGGAAAAAGGCTCGATAAATGTCAGGTATGTATACGAATTGAGAAAGAAGGTGGTGGTACAGTGGTGGTTAGCTACTTAAGTACAGCCTTTCAAAATGAATAACATTTTTTTTTAATTGGTCCAAATGACTTTTTATTTTCCAGATTTGTGCAATCGTACAATAAAATGTTCTACACTTGGGAGAAACCTGCAGGCCCGAAGAAGATAGTATGGGAGGACCATAACAAAAAGGAGATCGAAGACAATTTGAGGAAGGTAAAAGATTCGATTGGAATTTGCGAATTACTGCTACTATTGTTCGAAAACCTATTTTTTAGGATACTTTAGGTGCTTTCCAATTGCCAGATCTGCAGGAAGAAATATTTTACGTATCATTTTTGGACGGTACTCAAAGAATACTTTTATTCACGTCGAGCATAAAAATCGCTGAAGACTGTCAACTGGCGGGTGATTTTGAAGCAATAGAGCAAGAAATCACAATAAGTATTCATGGGGTTGGACTGTCGCTTGTGAACAATATCACGAGATCGGAGCTACTGTACATGTGTATAGCTAGGTAAACAGTTCTCGTATAAAATTCATTTTCTATTAATAAATAACGATTAAACCATGAAATTATTGTAGTTCCGGAATCATTTGGGAAACGAGTAAATCCGTTTCTCATCGCTGGCGAAGTCTCGAAGCGAACGAGGTAAATGCAGTTGAAGAGGGTTACCAGAAATACCTTCGAGAATTGCAAATGGGAAGAGATACTTTGCACAAAGTGTTACTCGAGCCGAAATTGGAGGTAATCGAAATTCTGGAAGAAATTTCGAAGGTTAAGTTGAATAGGATTCGGTACAACGAAGTGTGATTTTAGGTCGATTACATGCATATGGAAATGTTGAAACCTCACCGCAGATTTCTGCGACGAACCTTCCAAACCGGATTATGGATGCAGTATCGAACATCGAAGCATCAAGTGCAGTTGCATGCAAAGATCAATAGACTCCAAATCGACAATCAGCTCTCGGATTGCGTTTTTCCAGTGATTTTAGCTCCGGTTCCACCTCCAAAAAGTGTGACCCAAAGTACTGGTAAGTCGTTTTCTCTCTTTCTTGGAATGGCACATGTTTTCTAGCCAGTTATTAATAATTTTATACGTGCATCCAACAGTCACGAAACCGTTTGCTGAACTCAGCATGGTAAAGCAGTTATTGGAACACAGCAGTGTTCAGCAGTTCCGATACTTTAAGGTTCTCATACAGGAATTTCATGTGAAAGTAGACATCATATTTATCAACGCTATAATGGGACTGTTCGAAGCGAACGAAGTGAACGATACGGAAGAAGTGAGTTGTACAGTTGTATTATAAATCGTAGTAGAAGGGATGAACGGTTTACGTTACGTGTTTCAGATCGAGTTGTTTAAAGTAGACATGAAACTGGTGGACGAGCCGTTGATGTATCACGTCAGCCTAATCACAACAGCGGAGCAAAAGAACTTCTTCGATTTACTTCATTTCTCTCCACTGAAGGTTTGTTCTAGCATGATTGTAAAGAAACAGGTGATTAACAGAAGATTTTAACTACTACTATCTTTTTGTATTTCTCAGATACACATAAGTTTTTCGATGTCTGGAAGCAACAGTGGACCTTCCGCAGTGCCTCAAGTGTTAAACGTGTTGTTACAAGGCATTGGCGTTACGTTAACCGACATCAATGATATCGTCTTCAAGTAATTAAGTGAATTATCTGATCCGCATCACCGGTAAAAACGCGATCTTAATTGTTTTATTTTTACAGATTAGCATACTTCGAAAGAGATTATACTTTCATGACGAATAAACAATTAATATCCGAGGCAACTATGCATTACGTAGGTCAAGCGATCAAACAAGCCTATGTTCTTGTTTTGGGACTCGATGTGATCGGCAATCCGTACGGACTTGTAGTTGGTACAATGAAAGGAATCGAGGATCTGTTTTATGAACCTTTCCAAGGTGCGATACAAGGACCTGGAGAATTTGCGGAAGGGTTGCTTCTTGGTGTGAGAAGTATGCTGGGTCACACTGTTGGTGGAATGGCGGGAGCTGTGTCGAAGATTACCGGAGCCATGGGTACATCTTGCATTTCGATTATTTTTTAATACTGTCTCTATCGTGCGTGACTGAACGTTTTACAGCGAAATTATTTCTGTATATAAGGCAAGGGTCTAGCTGCTCTAACATTCGATAAGGATTACCAGAAAAAACGACAGGAACAACTTAACAAACAACCCGGTAATTTGCCAGAAGGTCTCGCTCGGAGCGGGAAAGGTTTGGTAATGGTACGTGTGTAAAACGGATACGAGGAATTGTTGAAATACTTTTAGAATATGTGAGAAATGATTGTCAAAACTGTAGGGAGTGTTCGATGGAGTAACTGGTGTTGTAATGAAGCCAATATCAGGCGCTAAAGAAGAAGGTGTGGAAGGCTTTTTCAAAGGATTTGGGAAGGGTGTCGTAGGTCTCGTTACCAGACCAACTGCCGGTGTTGTAGATTTTGCGAGCGGATCGTTGGGAGCAGTGAAACGGTATCGAAAAAATCATAAGTTTTATCACTGGTTAAAGAGCGTTAATTAAATCGTTCGAATTATATTTTAGCGCAACAGAGTTGAACGAAGAAGTAAAGAGAACGAGACCACCAAGATTTTTCCAGCCAGATAATTTAGTCAGACCATACATAAGGGAACAAGCCGAAGGACATAAGATTCTTAATGTATGCACAGTATATATGTCTTTTTCGTGTAATCGTGTGATTAGTAGAATTATCACAGGTTGTTCGTTTTTGCAGGAATTAGAGAAAGGAAAATACGCGACTACCGATATTTATTTCTATCATGCGTATATTTTAAAAGACGTTGTATTACTCACTGACAAGAGAATAGCATACTTGGAACATTGTGATTGGTTCGGTGGATGGAAGGTTGGTATATTTCAACAACGCATGAAGCTTGTAAAAGTAGATGCGGTATGTAATGTAAGATAATCTTCTAGGTGGACTGGACCTACACGTGGCAAGAAGTTGGTGAATTACCAAGATTAATCGACAGGGGTATCCAAATCTCTGTTAAAGACGGCAGTAGAAAGAAAACGCTTGGGAAAATATTTAGTAGCGCAGATCAATCAAAAATACTTCCGATAACGGATCACATTGCACGACAGGTCAGTCATTCGGTTTACGTTGCATGAGAAAACATACGTTAAACATTAACATTCTTGTATCGTTTACAGATTTTATATAATAAGATACAAGAGCAAATCAATCAATGCGGTCTGTAACGTTAACACCGAAAAGGATGAAGGTAGAAAACACGTACGACGCATAATAGAATATTTAAGTACAATTAATTAAACCGATAATTCCTGGCATTCTAAATATATAGTAAGCTTAGCAAGCTTTGTGGGCTATACGTTGTAAAAGATTTTTCTACAAACATTGTTTACAAGACTGATGTTTAATCGGGGTCGACCGAAGTTAGAGAAGAGTCAGTATGTAGTATCTTTATTCTTATTACAACCTCATGTTTATCGAGAATATCTATATTTTTATTGTCTATACTTACGCTTTCTTTTTTATCGAACACTGTGCTGATTTTAAACTTGCATTTGTGTTACACAGCATGAAACCGTTGTTGTACTGTTCTTTATTGTTGAATATGCTACACACACAAACACACAACAGCGACATACATATATTATATACAATTCGGAAGCGATGTATGTATATTATACGATACGTGCATAAGAATGAAATGTTGAACGCACACGCTAAATTCGATTACACTTCTGTAGGTACCTGTTTAACTATGTTAGCGTTATACAAAATATGTACAAAATGAATTGAAGTACTTACATGTACAGTACTATATAGTATTTGATACAGTTTATTACTTGTTATTTGATATTTCGACCAGTTAAGTACCAGTGATTTATGTCACACCATGTTTTTCACATTGTATACTACATACACGTCCTCGAGAATAGTCTGTGCGACTAATTGTTAAAGATTAAACTCTATAGTTATTCGTTCCATCTGTTCCACGGCTTATCAAATTTAGAATACCTCGCCATTAAAAAAAAAAGTATATGTATACACACACATATAGAAGTACTATTACCTATTGTTTGTATAAATGAAATATGTATTATACGATAATAATTAAAACTCCTTTCGCTTTCTATTAATTTTATCGTTTCCTTGTGTTACGTCGACACTACACGAAACTATTTTCTTACTACAGTACCACATTCTATTCGATGTATTGACAATGATTATGTTCGTTCATTTGTTCATTTGCAAATGTTTCCGAAGTCTGTGTTCAGTCAAAACTGACTGGAAGGAAAATTTGCAATTCGAGAGAAAAGTTGTCATTTCTTGTTCGGCAGCCGAGTAAATTTGACTTATGCGTTGATTCAGTGCTTCAGGTGCAGTGCAACGTTGATATAAATATTTGACAGCGTCGAAAACCATAAATTATTCGATGCAAGGGGATCAAGCAGCTCGACAACTCGTACCAGGCCCGCCACAATTACCACCATTGTATGCGGGACAGAAAATTCAGAGTGTAAGTAGCACACATTACTCTTTTTAACCCTTTAATGTTAACAGTAACATCGATTTGTTGTGATGTAGGGACCGTTTACCACTACCGTTACCGAGGATATGGTAGCACAGAGAGAAAGAGAGAACCAGGAACTGTATAGAGCTTGGCGTGAGCAGCAACAAAGAAGAGCAATGGGACCAGATGGAGATGGAACTGATTATACGGGTGATTTTAAACACGAAGAAGTGAGAAGAAGTTTCGTTAGGAAAGTCTTCTTAATATTGACGCTCCAGTTGATATTTACAGCGGCTGTTATAGCAATTTTTCTGTTTGTGTCAGTATCATAAATTATATACTAACAATTCCAGCATTGTTTTCAATGACCAAACAATCTTTTCTGCTTACGCTTTAGGGATGCTGCGAGAAAGTTCATGATTCTACATTGGTGGATATGGATTATAGCATTGTAGGTGGTGCCATTATTTCTTTACAATATGAACATTTCTAATCGGTCTGTGTTTCTGTATCTGTTTCAGTCTGTGTTTCACTATTTCTTACTGCGCTGTGTCTTGTTCTACACACGCCAGACGCACGCCACCTTTAAATTATATTTTGCTATGCAAATTGGTGAGGCAAATAATCATATTAAAAGGAATGACTGATTGATAGAATAAGATCGTAATGCGTATAAAGGAAGAAGCAAAAGTTAAATGTTATAATTTACAGACAATAGCCCTTTCATATTTAGCTGCTTTCGCGTCTGTTTCGTACGAGATTGAAATCATCTTAATGGCATTAGGTATGACGTCGGCAATCACGTTTGGGATTGGTCTTTTGGCAACGTTTTCGAAGGTACTTTCAAGATCGTAAAGACAGGACGGGAAAAGCTCGACCGTTTTACATTATTTCTGACCGCATTACAGTTTGATTTAACTATGAGAACGGGACTCATGATGATCGTTGGACTTGCTTCTGTACTTGGCATTGTTGTGATGACAATAGTGCTTATCTTTACGTACATTAGAGTATTGCACATTGTGATTTCTATTATAGGAATGATCATGTTGTCAATGGTTAATATGAAACAAGTATTTTCTACGAATGATGCGCAATATTTTGTTTTAACACCGGCGAAACAGTATCTTTTACTTTGTATATTTTAGTATTTATACTTCGATGTGCAAACAATTATGGGTGGACGGAGACTAGAGATACAACCCGACGAAGTTGTATTTGCAACGGTCCAAATTTACGTCGACATTGTGTTGCTGTACCAATATGTTCTAATGTTCATGGGTTTAATGCACAATCAATGAAATGCTACGAATAACGATGATAATCCTCCATTTGAAATGTACCCTTGTTTCCATTACTATCAATATCAATGAAATTAATAAATACGGTAATACAAAGTTAATACTGGTACAAGCAAGCTCAAATTATTTGTATTACAACAATGTAGAAGACTCAGAGAATCATTATTTATAATATTTAATTATTTCGAGCGTTCCTCGCTAGATGGCTACAGTGTTTCAAATGATCGCAAGACGGTTGTTTCCGAAAAAAGCCCTAATCAGATTAAATTATGAAAATTTGAGATGCAGGATCGATGCGCAGAGTCATCGTGAACAACGTGGGACCAAAAACGTTTACTATAAATCTCTACAATTATAGGTTATCCGTCTGAAGCCATTTTTGCTGGATTCATGAATGACATGTTGAAATCAAAATGACATTGTACGTCATGGTTGCCGAGCAACAGTTTGTAAACACAATCATAACCTCTAATGCCATTGAAATGTTTATTTAATGAAATGGGAAAATGATTTTTACGGGATTTGTACGTATGTGGTTGATTAGACATAACAGAGCGTGGTTTACATCAATTTTATCGCATGCGATTCGAATGGTATGAATTATGCGATTAGAATATTATTTACATTGAATCGTTTCCAAAGACATCATCGGTATGTAAGGCTCAGTTCATATTATACTGTACATCATAATGAAAAACGAGGTCTTTTCTACATAAAACTGGATGACAATTGTAAGTTGTATATAAATATTCAAGAAGATGCAATTTAATATCATCCTGAATTTATAATATGTTATTTTCGTTTTATTAGCAAGAGCTGTGCTACAATATAAAGCAGAAGGAAGGGTCTTGGATATGCGAGCGATCAATGTACCTTATAGATACACAGGACAGGGTATAGCTCGACTGCTCACAGAAGTAATTAATTTTTATCATCTTTATCGTTGTAAATCGGATCTACTTCAATAAATGTAAAACGAAAAAGTATTTTGTAATACAAATATTAACATGTAAATTACACTTTCAGACAGCATTCACGCACGCGATAGTAAATTATTACTATATGTTCTTGTCTTGCGACTACATGCAAAAGTACTATCTTGCGATTAAAAATCCTGATCTGGAAGAACTTATCGTTGGGCCAACAAAGATATTGGAAGGACCCGATTCCGAACCTTTGGATCACAACATTATTTACGAACTACCAGATCCTGAAGATTTTTTGATATATTCTACATAGCATTTTTCTTATAATGACTGCTCGCATTTTAAAAACTCGAATATTTTAAATGTATTTACACAAGCTGCATTCTAGCTAGAGATTTACCGGTCGAAATCGAGCGTTTTATACACCGTTTGTACAATGGAGGAAATAGAATATACGACCATTATCGAGTGGTACTGTCGTCAATTTTATTACACCGGCATGTTAACGTATTGCAAAGAAGCATGCGAAGCATATCCAACGAGCGACCGACTTCGAATTCTGTTGAGTCTCGCGTATGCATTTACCGGGAAAATTCATGAAGCGATTAAGGAATGTTCAACTCTACTGAACAACGCGGACGCAACGTTGGCAGCGTTGGTTCTCCAAAACATTGCATACGCGAACAGCGACACCGTTGAAAGAACTACGCTGATGCAAATCGAAAGTAGGATCAGAGACGAAAGAAGGAAATCATCGTCGAATGCGTTATCGCTGGCAGCATTGGTGCTACTATTATCCCAGAAAGCTGAGAAAGCTAAAGAGTATGTAGAAAAAGCTTACAAACTCGATCCGTCCAATACAAATGTTCTCCTCGTTAAAGGCTGGGTAGATCTTTTCACGGCGAACAAGACCACCGCCGATCAGCATCGTAACACATTTGAAATAGTTTTAGAAGAGCAGCCGAAAAACGTGTACGCTCTACTCGGTTCTGCAAAGTACAAGCAGCAGCACGGCGATAGCGCGGGAGCAATATTAACATTGAATTCACTGATAGTGCGCTATCCTAAGTTGCACTTACCTTTAATAGAGAAATTGCAGAATCAGTTGGCTACGAAGGACTGGGACCAGGTTCTGGAGACGGCGAACAGAATATCGTCCATCGATACGAACAACCTGGACTCTCTGAAAGCGCGAGCGTTCATAACGTGTTGCAGATATGGGAATTACGAAGACGGATTGAAGGATCTTCAGACGTTCCTCAGGCATTTGATCCTTACCGAGACACGGAACGTTACCTTGTTGCTTAACAACGTCCAATTGTTTTCCCGTTTGGCGTGCAAGGATCAGGAGATCCTATCCGAGCTTGCGAGAACGGTGGACCGAGCGTTGCAGCAGCATCCAAAGAACGCGGACCTGATGGTCGAGTTGGGAAATTTGTTCGTATCGCGGGGGAACGCGAAGGAGGCAGAGCATTACTTCAAAAATGCTGTCAAGATAAACGAATCGTCCTTCTCGGCTTTGATAGGGCTGGCACAGTGTCAGCTCTTGGATAACTCCATCGAAGGACTGGATTTGGCGCAACAGCAAATCGACTTTCTGATGGAGATGCAATCGAATTCAACGAACGCGGAGCTGCTCTTCATGTCCGCCAAAGTGAAATCTGCGGCTCCCAGCCTGGCTCTGGCCGATTTGGACAACGCGGCTACCATTATTCTGAACAATTGCAAGTCTATACCTTACGGATACGACTATATAAAGAAGTTGAATCCTGATTTGTGTCTCGACATCTGCAAGCAACGTTTGGTCTACTCTATAACGAACAACGTAACGAATCCAGAGGAGAAGGCGACGAGCAACGAAGAACCGTGTTTGTATTTGTTGGAGCAGTTGACGAACGCCTATCCTGGATTAACGACAGCGCAACTGTTTTTGAGCAAAGCTAAAATACAGAGCGGTGAGTTGGAGAGCGCCAGCAATATACTGAAGAACATTTTGAACAACGTCGATTCGTCGAACGCTGAAGCGCATCTGCTGATGGCTCAGATTTTAGCCTGCCAGGGGAACTATCAGCAGGCTTCGCAGAGTCTCGAAGTCGGTCTGAGCTACAATTTCAAAATCCGGGACAATCCCATTTACCATTTGATCGCGGGAATCGTTCAGAAGGAAAACAAAGACCTCGAGGCCGCCATAAAAAGCTTCCAAACCGCAATGTCGTATGCCGCCGGACTGCAACCCCACGAGACCAATCCGGAGGCTGTGCGTATCTCGGCCTCGGACGTCGCAACCTTGTATCTCGAACTGATATTTGCTTACGGGAAAATGAGACGATTCGACGAAGCTGTCGCCGCGATACAAGAGGCAAATTCGAGGCTCGGGAATACCATCGAGGAAGGAAGAATACTGATAGGGAACGCGGAGCTGCTTTTAGAAATGGGAGAGTTGGACGAGGCTGTCGAATGTTTGTCCAAAGTCACTCCGGATCAGCCTTACTATCTGCAAGCGCATACGCGTTTGGCCGAGATCAATCTGAAGCACAAGAAGGACCGGCTCGCCTTTGCCATGTGTTTCAGGTTTCTTTCGATCGTACCGCTTTCGCTCGACCCTAAGGCGTACACAATTGTTAACGGTGTCTGCTTGCTTACAGGGAATTGGTGGAGCACTGTCCTGGTCCAAAGACGTACAGTATGTTGGGCGACGCGTACGTCTCCATACAGGAACCGGAGAGAGCCATAGAGGCGTACGAGCAAGCCTTGAAGCAGAATCCCATAAATAAGTTGCATATAGCCAGCAAGCTGGGGAAAGCTCTGGTGAAGACGCATCAGTACACGAAGGCGATCAATTATTACTGGGACGTGATCAAACAAGAAAACTTCAAGGGATTGAAATTGGACCTGGCCAAGCTGTTCGTCACGATGAAACAGTACGACAAAGCGGAAGCTACGTTGGTGCAGGAACTGCAAGGCAAGTTTCTTCGTTTATATTCGATACTCTCCGCCAACTTTCGAACAAGTTTGCAAATATTTTTAGACGGGCGTCGAGATTCCGATTTAACGAGCTTGGAAGTGCGCGGACAGCTGTTGCTACTTTTGGCCAAGACCAGAGAGAAAGCGGACAATATCCAGGGCGCTCTGTCCGCGTTGAAAGAGGCCAAAGAGAATCAGCACAGGTACATACAGCGGCTAGGTAGCTCCTCGTTCGACGACGAGAAGCAGATTTTGGCGAACATTTGTCTGACCATGGCCGACTATTCGTCGACCCTGAGGGACTACGATCAAGCTATACTCTACTACAAAGAGGCTTTGAACTACAAATCCTCGGACGTGCAAGCCCTTCTCTCCTTGGCAAAGATATACATGCAGGTGAACGCACGCTCTCTTTCTTTAGAGTCTAGCTTCCCGGTATATTCATCGATGCTAACAAAATATATTTAATCGGCAGACCAATAACTTGGACAGATGCGCTCAGAGTTGCACAGCTCTGCTGAACGCCGATCCCAACAACGAAGCGGCCTCGATAATGATGGCCGATCTGGCGTTCCGCAAAGTGGACTTTGCTACCGCGGCGTACCATTTCAAGCAACTGTTGATGAAACAACCGACGTATTGGACTGCTCTGGCGAGGCTCATCGAGGTTTCTCGCAGGACAGGTAAGCACGTGGAACGCTTTATCCGATCTTGCTACCCGGATCGCTCGTATACCGTTGGAAAGATTAGCTGATTCGATTCGTCCGATTCAGGGAACATGGACGACCTGGAGGAATGGCTCCACCGTGCAGAGCTGGAGTCGAGCGGGTCTAAATTGGCAGCTGGCTACTACTATTGCGCCGGTTTACTGGATTGGCGCGCAGGCAGATTAAACTCCGCGCTTCGTCAGTTCAATTTCGCGAGACGCGACCCCGAGTGGGGCCAACAGGCGATATACAACATGATCGAGATTTGTTTAGATCCGGACGACGATTCTTCTTTGGCCAACGAAGTGTTCAACGACGAGGACGCCGAGTATCAAGACTCGAGAACGATGGCGTTGAAAACCGCTTATCGGTTGCTACAGGTAAAATCCTACAATAATAATTGTACAATAAAATGCTACCAGGGTTTACCATAGATCACCGATCTCTCTGGTTCAGGAGCTGAATCCCAAAGGTAGTCCCCACGAGATGCTGACTCACAGATTGCTGAGCAACTTCTTCCTGCTGACTACAAAGCAAAAGTCGAACATAGAGAAAGCGCTGCAGGACTGTACCGCGTTGGCGAGCCAAGAGGCTTTGAGGGACCACGTGGGACCCGCCCTCGGGATGGCGATGGCCCACATTCTCCTAAAGCAAACGCCCAGAGCACGGAACCATCTGAAACGGGTCAGCAAGAACATATGGACGTTCGAGGATGCCGAATATCTGGAACGCTGTTGGCTGTTGCTCGCCGACATCTACGTGCAATCGAACAAGTACGATCTGGCGAACGAGCTGCTGAAGAGGGTCCTGCAACACAACGCCACCTGCGTCAGAGCGCACGAGCTGTCGGGACACATCGCTGAGAAAGAGCAGAATTACAAGGAAGCCGCATCGCAGTACTGTCAAGCGTGGAAGTACGGCGGGAAATCGAAGCTCTCGGTGGCTTACAAACTGGCCTACTGTTCGATGAAGGCGAAAGCGTACGCGGAGGCCATCGACGCTTGCGACGAGATCCTCAAACAGAGTCCCGAGTATCCGCGCGTTCGAAAGGACATTTTAGAGAAATGTATCAACAATTTACGCACCTAATAAAGATTCCTCGACGCGTCGGGCACAGGTTTTCTCTCATTTGCATCCGTTAACGTTCGAAGGGACGCGAACGGTGTCTAGATAGCGCGGACGTGTTTCTCGAAGCAAACTTCAAGGACCGGTTTTGTTCCGTCGATGGGGGACGATCGCGAACGTAGAAACAGACGCGTAGAGGATACGTTCTCGACCGAAATGTATCCCAGAGACGACAAGAGCGACGAGATCGTCGTGACCCACGCGTCGCGAAGCAAGAACGATGTCCTGCGAGTGGTCATCACCGACGGAAGCAGCGACATCGCGCTTGCTCTCGCCTATAGGATTCTCATCGACGAGATATTCGGTCCCGATCGCTCGATCTTCCTCAGCATATACGAGTTCCAATCCAGAGCGGTGTTTCTAGAGAGCGTCGCCGTCGAGCTGACCATGTGCAGCCCTAATCTTCTACACGGTAAAATCAACGACAGACTTTCTCGCGTTTCGAGGTAACGCGTCGACGACCGTTCTTTCCGCAGACGTGGCGTACGGTCACGACGCGTCGGTGGCGTTCAAAGACGCGGACGTGGTCTTCTCCATCGGTCCGGCGAGAGAGTACGCGTTCGACGAGAAAGAGTACAAGGACTCGTTCTTCAAGGAATTCGTTCAAGTCGTCAAGTCCTACGTAACTATCGCGATCGCCGAAAATTCCCTCGATAACTGTTCGACGGTCTCCGAAATTGTTGGCACAGGGCGAGTTCATCGAGAACTACGCGAAGAAAGACGTAAGGATCATAGCGCTCGGGAATACCGCCGCTACAGTGATCTCTCGCTACGCGACCACCACTCCCAGGGAAAACATAACTTCGCTGTCGTTGTTCAACTGCCGGATAGCCGCCGCACACGTACGGTACACTCGATCCTCCCGCAACGCGAGAAACTTGTTAGCGTCAACGCATTTTTAACACTTTATCGACTATTTCAGAATTTTTCTAAGGCCCATGATCCATGACTGAAAACTTTTTAATGGCTCTTTCAACGCTGACAGCAATTTTTATTGCGAATCAACAATGCATCCCGATAATATTGTCTAATAATGTTGTTACAAATTCGAATGTAAAAATAGAATTTTAAGCTTCATTTCGATACAGCGCGAATATTGAAAAGCCTAATAATAGGCTTCCAGTCGATAAAGTGTTAACGAGAAGATTTGGTGAGAATGTCCGAACGAATGTTTATCCCTTGATAAGTTTAGGGTAGGCTTTTGTAATGTCTGTGGCCCGTCAGACTAAAACAGTCCCGGCGGCGGACGACGCGATAGTTGATGACCACGTTGGGTCTCACGGCTATCGATTGTCGCATCGTTCACTGTTTATCGGAAACGAGAATGTTTAGAAAAGGCAAGCGACCCGTCGTCGTATTGCTAAAGACAGGGGATTCTTTGTCCTGAAGGATCTGGCCACGGAGTGGGGAAGGCTATGCCTTTTGGTAAGAGGACTGTGATCAACCCCACGGCACTTACCCCAGAACCTTAGGATTTGAATCTCGCAGTTTCTAATATGTTCATCGACGGTCCGCGGACTTTTTTGCGGAAATAAAATTGTCCGCGGTTAAGCGCACCTAGGTAGCATGTG
>CM052082.1:20900788-20925452 GCA_028453745.1 Agapostemon virescens
TTCGCGCCTGGTCGTCGATGTTTATAGTTCGTTAGAAAATCTTGTAATCGCTTTAACGTCTTGCAATCGCACGAATTCGAGCATCGTCCGGCCTCGATCAGGCTCCGGAAAGTCCCTCGAAGACGGATCGTGCTCCGACGTCGTCTAAATTCGAAACGCGTCGACGGTGACGAGCACGCTCGAGATCCCCTGTTTCTTCTTTCGTTAGTAGGTCGACAAACACCGGAGATAAGTTGTTCGATATCTTTGAAAACGACGACAACGACGTCGACGACGACGTCGACGCGACAACGACGACGACGACAACGACGACCATGCAGTCGGGACGGGCGCAAACAGTTTTCGCGTATTTTATTCAAAACCTAATTCCGAGGGCAATAAAAAATCCCGTGACTGCAGTTTCAACTGTGTTATCGCGCGGAGGAGGAGAGGATTCGATTGCGGAGAGCGTCGTTGCGTTCGCAAATCCGAGATTCTCGACACTGTTGCACCGATGCGAGGAAACCGGCGGTCGCAGATTCGTCGTTAAACCGCGTTTCTAAAAATCATGATACAGCGAGATCGCGATGCTCGAATCGCGCTCGAAATACTCGTGTCTTATCCCGAGTGCTTACTTCCTCGAAATTTGTTTTGCCACGAGAGCTGTTTTCGCTTTCTTTCCCAGCTCGGGGACCTGCGAACACGGTCCTCGAGATTCGATCTCGATCGGTCGAGCGCCTTTGAAGCATAAGAACTCTTTTGAAATTGTCCTCTCCTCTCGAAGCGGTAATCTTTTTCGCGGATAATCATCGACCCGTTCGCCGATTCGAGTATCGCTCGGTGACGTCGCGAATTCGACGAGATGGAAGCGAATCGAAAGTATCGAAAGTATCAAAAACTCCAGGGTCCCGAATCTAGGCACCTCGAGAAAGGGCTTTGTCTCTTCGCCGTCGAAAACGGAAGAGACAGCGGATCGCGGAGATGATCGCGCACCCGAGATCGTTTCCGAGATCCTTATCTGGCCGTGTTTGAACGAACCAAGTCGAATCGGGCGATAAACGATCGGCCGTGGAAACGCGTCCGGGAAAAGGTCGTCGCGGATTTCGAATGAAATATCGGCGGTTCGCGTCACCGTCGAGATCTCCCGGTTATTTACGAGCGTCGGAATCGTCATTGTCGTGTCGTCACCGCAGCCTCGTGCTACCTAGATTGCTCGTCAACTTCCAGTCGACGTGTTTGCCCCGGCAATATATCATCGGCGCGAAGCGCGTCGACGTTCGCGATTAAACACCGAGAGCAAAAATTGGAGCGGCCTCTTCAGACTTGAAAGTATGAAACTTAGAAAGTTGAAAAAAATGAAAAGTCTAAAATATCGGCAAAGGGTCGACGACGTTGCGTTGCCGCGTATTCGTCGCGTACCGTCGCGTTCCCCGGATACGACGATCGTTATCGAAGAATAACACGGTAGAACGTCGCGGGAGTTCCTCCACCGCTTCTGGCCGGTTCTCTCGTGTTTTGCAGCGAGCTGGCGATCATCCCCGCGAAAATATAAATACCGATCGGAGATATCGTCGTCGCGATCCTATCTCTCCGCGTGACATATTTACGATCGTATTATCGTCGAATCCGTTTCGTCGTACGAAAACGTGCTCGTTCCAGCGCGTATTCGCTTTCCCGGGGCCTAGAATACGAGTCGCGTCTATCCGTGTTTCGCGAGATTCGTCGAATCTATTTCACCGAAGAGAGCTGGAAACGATTCGCGAACCGTAGAAATCGGTTCGAGATGTTTCGGACCGATTTTCGAAGCGGATACTCTCTAGGTTCGACGGAAATCGACGTCGAACGTTTCGTCGAGCCGGACCATCGTTGTTTCGGAAGTTACCGCGGCGGTCGTCAAGGTCGACGACGATTCGGCCTAGAATAGACCGGACCACCGATCCGTTCGAAAACGCGAACGTGTTTATCGCTCGTCTACCACCGACGACAGCGTCGACCTTAAATTTCACGTTTCGTCGAGACAAGCGCCGTTCCAGGGGCAAACGCTACCGCCTTGTTTTTCCGTTGACTTAACCCGGATTCGACCCAGACCTCGATCTCGGTCGAGGCAGACCTCGACGAAGCTCGCCGGGACTCGTCTCGAATCGTTTTCACCGAAGAAACGAGTTCGGAACCCCGTCGCGTCTCGAGCATACTCTCCGAGTAGATTCCGTAGAATCTGCGGAATTTTGCGAGATCGTGGAAGGCTTCGCTCGAAGGCCGTTCGCGGACGGTTTGCACGTGCGATTCGCCGGGCGGATACGTCGCGGGATTTGGGATTTACGAGCCGCGTGATCGGCCTGTTTGCGTACCGAAAACTGGAAGCAACCGGCACGCGCGGCTTTGCTCGAGCCGGGGAACCATAAATATTGATCGATCGAATCGGCAACTTTATCGGAGCCTCGTCCACCGACCGACGCGAGAGACTAAAAATAACCGATTTCGATCCGTTCGCCGCTCCCGGAGTCAACGATCGTTATCCAGCGATCCTAATCTCTGCGTTCGATCGGACAACGATCGCGGCCAGCCGCGAGATCGAGACGACGCGGTTTATCGAAGCTCGTACAAGCCCGGACGACGTTCCTACGGAAAAGATTGCAGCCTGTTTGCGCGTCCCGGCAGCTCGAACGAGTCTATAAACTCGACAAACAACGGCCGCGGATTTCGAACGTCGTTCCCGTCGTTACAAAATACCAAGTCGAACGAACGTTAACGCCTTTTGCGCGTTCTCTCAAAGACTTTAATGCGTCGAACGCGAATCCGCACGTCGTTTTCCGGAAAACCGAGATTAAAGACGGATCGCGCGTGTTTGAAAGTGTTGCACGAGCACTCCAACGTGTTTGAACGATTCTTAAAGATGCTCGCGGGTAAACAGGGAAGCGAGACGAGCAGACGATGACTCGTCGATCGACCGTTTTGCCCGTCGGAAGTCAACGGTTCGCTCGAACCAGCTTCGCGCACCGTCCAAAACGTTTATTCCGTTTCTTTTCTTTTCTCCGTGAAATTGTTTTTCCGACGACTAAAGCGAACGGAGTTATCCTTCGACGGCCTCGAATTCGAAGAAAATACGCGGTTATCTTTACCCGTCGATTCGTCGAGCGTCCGCGAAGATAGGCACGCGATAATCTCCGTAAACCCAGCGTTACGAAAGTTGGATCTTAAATCGTGCGAGCGCGAAAGAAAGCAAACCGCTTTTCTACCGTTCGAGGTAGCCGATCGGTTCGCGAAGATTCACGAGGAAATTCTGAGTCGTCGAGCAAGCGTACCGGTAAATACAGTGTTAATTTTTGTAGAGCTCCGTCGGCGTCGTTCGCCGTTCGGCTTGTTGGCACGCGCGACGTTCACCCGGTGGATTAGCGCCAAAAATTCGATCGCCGTCGTAATATTTCCGTCATCGGTGCAACGTGTCTCTGTTGTATCAGCGATTTTGATCTTTAAGCCAACGGAATTGCTCGTCGTCTCCCGGTAACGTCTCGTTTACGTTCTCGTCGGATCGTTCGACGTTCGCGGACCTCCGACGTCGATTCCTATTCCGTCGAAATCGACGCGAGCGAAAAAACGAGACAGCGACGCGGGTTCGCTCGAACCTCGAATCGTGCCCTTCGATCGCCGGTAATTTCGCGAGCCAAACGGTAATTTCTTTCTTTCCTGCGAATCTTTCCGCCGCTGCGAGTTTCTCCGACTCGTTTTTCTCGGTGCATCCGCCTCGAATCCGCCCCGTTCGCCGCCTAATAATAATCGAATACCTACAGAACGTTCCGTCGACATTTAGCGAAACGCGCTCCGATATTCTTGGAGCAAACGTTCGTTCTCGTGGACGGCTCGGCGAAGACGATTCGCAACGTCGTCCGGCGGACGGTCTCGCGATCGGTTCGCGAACGCGCCGACGACCGATGAATCGTTACGAACAAAACTGGATGATCCCGTCGACCGTTCGATTCGGCGACGGTCGAAAAGTCTTGGAAAAGTCTGGAGGATCAGCACGGTCGAATAGTAGTCGCGAGCGCGCGATAGCCCTTTCGACGTTCCTCGCCGACCCCGAAACCGTGTGTCCGATCCGCGAAGAGGCTGGCCGCGAAATGGCTGCGCTCCAAATTCGCTCTATTTCGGCCTGGTTTCAATGTCAACGGCGTTTCTGGTCAGGTGGGGCGCGGCGGCCAGGTGGATAGAACGGCGGACCGACGGGCGAATATAAAAAGAAAGCCGATCGATTGCGAACGAACCGGATCGGAAAAGAAAACGCGAATCGTCGGGTTGGATGAATGCGGGATGGTTGCGTGCTCGCTCGTGTCATGGGTCTGCGTGTTCGTTCTCTTACCGGATATCGGTTTCGCTTTCGCGGGAACGTTGTCCGGCGCGGACAGTCGTCGGTCGACGGATCGATCGGTCTCGCCTCGATTCTCGATCCTTCATAAATCCTTAGCCCCGGTCGAACTTTACGGGGCTGTCGAACGTCGTCGATGGCGGCGGACGGTTGGACGCGACGCATCCCCCGCGCGTGTCGCCGTTCCGCGTCCGTCTCTCCGCGTCCAACACCTTTGCGCCCTCTCTCCCTTTCTTTTCCCGTCTTTCTGCGTCTTTCTCTCTGTTCGCGCGGCGATTCTCGGTTTCCGGTCGCGACGGAAGCCCCCGCCGACGAGGCGGATCTCGTGGTCCTGCCCGAGGACCGTTCGATCGCGTCTCGCCGGGTCAGCTATCGCGGCGAACCGATCGTGAGAAACGGCCGACGAGGCGGGAAACGGGCAAGCTTTTTCTTCCTCGCGTTCGCGTTCGTTCCTCTTCGTCTTCGTCCGCTCGTTCCTTTCGGTTGCTCGCTCGCGCGCAGTTATGTAGAAACGCGAGACCGATGCCGTCGCTTCCTGTCTCTAATTCGGTCGACGGTCTTGTCGCGCTTACGCGGTGCACTGCATCGCCGTCTCGATTCATGTCTGGGACTCGCTTCGACGAACGTCGCATGTAGCGTACGCCTAGCCGTCTTTCTAGGGGTGGGGCTGCTCCTTGCACGACGACGATCCGATCCGATCGGATCGTTGCCGTCGGGGTAGCCGCGCCTTTCGCCACTTTTAACGACCGTCGAGGAGAAGCGGACTAGCATTTTAGAATTTAAAATATAGAGAAAAAGAGCAACGCGATGGATCGCGCGAACCTTACCCCGTAGCCGCGACACCCGCGCACGGAAGACGGAAACTTCGAGGAAGAGCGGCGACTTCGAGGCGCATCGAAAAATTGCCGCGCTATCGTTTAAAAGAATTTCAACGTCGCCGTCGTTATACGAGAAGTTGATAAAAGTTTACCGACCGTACGCGAGGCGAAACGATTCTCGTGGACCCAAAAGATCCTACCTCGAAAGAAATGCTTTGGTTTTTCTGTCCGCTTCGAAGGCTTCGCGAACCGAGGGGGTGCGACGTCGCGTTCGACGGTTCTTATCTCTCGCAGAGCATGAAAATCGGAGATTGCAGCTCGCGCGAACTGCTCTTCCAAATATTATACTTACGAAGATCGATGCGGTCTCCGAACGCTATCAAAGCTGTAACGATCGATGCGACCGGCGATAATTCGTTTCGTATTTGGTAATTTCCTCGCTTATCTTATAAGTATCCTATTCGCTAATATTGGTATCCATCCTATAATCGCTAAACCTGCTTAAAGCTAAAAGCCTAAAAGCGCTTAAGAAAAACCTGCCGGGATACACCTAATAAAATAATACATTATCGTCGGATTATTCCGAGATCCGGTAGCTCTAAACGCCGCACCTCGTTCAAGGTCCATCCTTTTCGACTCGTGGATCGTTTCGGATCTTTCTTATCGAGAGTTTAATTATAGCAACGCGGCGGATTCGATCGTTGTTCCGAAAGTATCGATGAAACGACGTCGCGCGACGCGAACTCGTAATAATTGTATCGGCGATTACGAAAGTGGCTCGAGTTCGTAAATTCGATACGATTCGGTCGTTCTCCTCGCGATCCGGTTTCGGTGGTTGCGCGTCGCACGTCAACCACTTGCCCTACGATTTATTCTGTGGTAACAGTGACTCGACGTTCTTCGTCCTCCAAAGAACGACGAAAGGAAAAGGAAATTTTGTAGCTACCACGGATGTAGCTATTCTCCAATGACTCTACACGAGCAATAATTAGATAAAATTTGATTTCGATTTACAGAAAATTAAGGACATACATATTGAGAAGACTCAAGGGGTTAAAATTTAAGCCGGGGATTTTTCTACGGGATCGAAATGTTCGGCATCGACCGCCAAACGTGAGAACCGAACGGAAACTTTGTTCATTCCGAAATCGTTTCGACGAACGGCAAACAACGGATGGCGTTGTATTCTTTCGATCTTCTTACCATTCGCGCGTCGCACGTTAACCCCTTGCCCTACGATTTATTTTGTGGTAACAGTGACTCGACGTTCTTCGTCCTCCAAAGAACGACGAAAGGAAAAGGAAATTTTGTAGCTACCACGGATGTAGCTATTCTCCAATGACTCTACACGAGCAATAATTAGATAAAATTTGATTTCGATTTACAGAAAATTAAGGACATACATATTGAGAAGACTCAAGGGGTTAAAATTTAAGCCGGGGATTTTTCTACGCAATCGAAATGTTCGTCATCGTCCGCCAAATATAAGAACCAGACGAAAACTTTGTTCTTTCCGAAATCGTTTCGAGGAACGGCAAACAACGGATGGCGTTGTATTCTTTCGATCTTCTTACCGTTCGCGCAACAGCTGACCATCTTCGTCGCGGCAAACTATCTCACCCTTTCGCTGCTACGAGCGACCAGAGACCATGCGAACATCTTGCCCAGGACACGAGGTATTGGCATTTCGTTCGGGGAAAGTTTTTTCACTTTTGTAGCGGACCTTTTGGAGAAAAGTCAATCGGACTCTGGTAGGAGTATGGCCTGCGGGCTGGGACATTTGGTCGCCAGGCCCAAGCTCATTGTTGGTCCCTACCTGGTGTGCACATTTGGCGACCAGGTTCGAGGTTTTTCCATGGCGTGCACATTTGGCCGCCAATCCTCGATTTTCACCTGGACACGGCTGGTCGGTCCAAGGACACGAAATTTCTCCAAGGGGCCCGTTCAGGAAAACGATATCCCCACCCCAGAAGTTTCCTTGTTCCAAGGAAATTTCTGAGGGACACGGGGATAGATAAAAGCGGAATTCTGACGGATGAAGATAGTTAGTCGTTCATCCGCAGAGTAGCACTAATGTATCGCTGTCAGTTCGTTATGTTTTTGGTGTTTTTCATTGTCTATTAAGAAACTGTTGTTATGGTGAAAATTAGGCGAATTTCATTGATTCCAGTAGAATAATTCATCTAAATTAACAATTCATATACAACAATAACATTCGAGTAGAACCGAAACGCGCGACGATCGTATTTCTCGTGCGGCGATGGCGGAGAGATCGAGGGAAAATGTTCTGGAGCTACGTTGATCCGTCGAATTAGGATACGAATACTTTTTTTATTGCACCTCAATGGCCGGCATGATAAACAGTAGACAATACAAAAAGTCTCGTACATAGAAAAATAAAGTATCGTGTTTAATAAGGCACGGACGATAAGTGTCGCGATAATAAGGCACGACGATCGCATCGATTCGAGCTCGTTGTTGCGCGTTGCATTGGCATTGCGTCGCTTTCCTGCTACGGAGGTTCTCGTTCTCGCGCGATCAACTTTTACACGGTTCTCTGAAAATTCTCCGCCGAAGAAATTGGTCCAACGAAAACCGAGGCAGACCCGAGCGATCGATCGGACAAGCGGCGTGGTAATCTCAACAACGATCGTTCCATAATTTTTGGAAATCCGTAACGAAAGCTTTGATCGACAGCCGACAGCTCACCCTCGATGATAACGTCGTAATTTGCTAATTTCGTTTGGAATTATTGCGCGAAAGAAGTAATTTCTTGTTTATATGAGCTTCCATCCGGTAAAGCGCAACCGCCGTAAAATCTGGCGACGCTTTTGCTACCGTCGTCGTACGTATGCGACGTTCGCGATCTTGCAATTTACTGGAAGATGGTCGAATCGACTCCACGCGCTGCTATTTAAAATTATAGCGAACGGAATAACGTTCGGACTGTCTATCCCTTTGCACTTGAAGCCGCTTCGAAACCTAGGCGTTTCTCTCGACCTATGATATTTTCGTTTCATGCGATTCGTTTCATCTTACGCGTACTGGTGCTTTTATTGTTACTCGTTCTCGCAACGATCGCGTTATTACAATTTTCTTGGATACAAGCACAGCGACGAAAAACAGCGGCGTAGTAACTTTTACCGGCGTCTCGTTCGAGTGCAAAGGGTTAATCGTTTCGATGGCGTCGCAAAGGAGGGCCGTTCGATTCGATAGAAATTGTTCCAGCGAACGCGCGAATACGCGGACGAAGCATGGCGCGACGTTCGCGATCTTGCAATTTACTGGAAGATGGTCGAATCGACTCCACGCGCTGCTATTTAAAATTACAGCGAACGGAATAACGTTCGGACGGTCTATCCCTTTGCACTCGAAGCCGCTTCGAAACCTAGGCGTTTCTCTCGACTTAGGATATTTTCGTTTCATGCGATTCGTTTCATCTTACGCGTACTGATGTTTTTCTTGTTACTCGTTCTCGCAACGATCGCGTTATTACAATTTTCTTGGATACAAGCACAGCGACGCAAACAGCGGCGTAGTAACTTTTACCGGCGTCTCGTTCGAGTGCAAAGGGTTAATCGTTTCGATGGCGTCGCAAAGGAGGGCCGCTCGATTCGATAAAAATTGTTCCAGCGAACGCGCGAATACGCGGACGAAGCGTGGCGCGACGTTCGCGATCTTGCAATTTACTGGAAGATGGTCGAATCGACTCTACGCGCTGCTATTTAAAATTATAGCGAACGGAATAACGTTCGGACGGTCTATCCCTTTGCACTCGAAGCCGCTTCGAAACCTAGGCGTTTCTCTCGACCTATGATATTTTCGTTTCATGCGATTCGTTTCATCTTACGCGTACTGGTGTTTTTCTTGTTACTCGTTTTCGCAACGATCGCGTTATTACCATTTTCTTGGATACAAGCACAGCGACGAAAAACAGCGGCGTAGTAACTTTTACCGGCGTCTCGTTCGAGTGCAAAGGGTTAATCGTTTCGATGGCGTCGCAAAGGAGGGCCGTTCGATTCGATAGAAATTGTTCCAGCGAACGCGCGAATACGCGGACGAAGCGTGGCGCGCCGTTCGTCCTTTCGAATCCTTCGAAGACATCGAGAGCTCGCGCCGCTTCGAGCGATCTACGAATCGAGGTTTAAGTAACGCGAGTTAAGTACCGCTCAAGTAAGTAGCGTTGCGTTCGATTCTCCGCCTGGCTCTCGACCGATCGGAGTCGAATAAAATCTATCGTTCGCAAGAGAAGCGCCTATTTCTCCGACCGTTTCAAACGGCACGCGACCGACTACTCCTCTCCGACGCTCGACGGCCGATCGCGCGTCCGGAGGCGGTGCTGCGCGATTTCGATAAGTTTTCTACGTGAAATGCATTCGCGTCGCCTCGATACACGACGTTAGACTGTCTGTAATACGCTATTACGTATGCGGAACGCTTCGATCCGAGTCGCAAGCTTCCCTCGACGGTGGAAATGGCACCGATTCGTTTAGGACTTTTCGTTGTCCGGGGTTTTTGGACGTTTCTTCCTGCCCGGCGTGAACAGACCGAGTATTCCGCTCACTGGAACAAAAAATCAGCTGGTCGTACATCTGTTCGACTTTGTGAATTTTTACGGAAAACGTCTCTCGAACGTTTCTCGAATTTCGCGTAATCCCGCGGAGCGATACGTACGGAAAAGCTGAGCAGCGACTATCAGGATCACCAGCATGCAATAGTCGTCGATCAGGTAGCCGATCATCAGCGTCCCGCTTATGGCGCCTATTCGACTGATGAAGGCCGAGAGACCGGCCGCTATTGCTCTGAAAACGGAACAATCGAAATTAACATAACCGGTCGCGACTCCTATTCGGTTGCGCGAACGGAAAACAAAAGACCCAACGAAGAAACATTTTCAAAACAGCGAAACAACGCCGTCGGCGGATTTCAATGAAAAATTACGAGAAAAATGGCACTCGGAATACCTCGACGCACGCTTCCTTCCCGTTTCGATCGGCGTTCGATGGCATTGTCGTCGACAGGCGATACCCCGAAACCTAATCCACTCGAAGACTCGCAAATCGACGGGCTAGTTGCTATCGCGGCGAACCCGATCGCAAGGGTTCGACAAGGTTTTCTCTCTCTAATTCTCGCGATATCAAAATGAGAATCAACCGAGATATCAAAACAAGAATGACTCGATCAGATTTCCCCGTGCCTGCGAGCCGGTACGCGACCGATAAGTGCGAGCGATCGCTTAGGTGTTTCGCGACAACGAATCGCGCCGGTAAGAAAGGCTCGGTGAATCCTCGAAACCGTGCTACACCGTTTCCGGAATACTCGGTGTTGATTCGTACGGTCGACGTCGAAAAGCAAAGGAGACTTCCGGATATCCCGCGTATTTTGCTGCGATTTTGGACCCACCTTAAATGCGTCGGATAGAGGTCCACCAGAATGCAGTAGACGACGCTCAGACAGACCGAGGTGATCGACTCGTAGGCGCACGCGAGTATTAGATTTTGAGTGGACGTCTGCACCAGGAAGAGGCCGGCTGTCACGACGGCGGGTATGAACGACGTTGTCACTGAAAACCAGAGAACAAGCGTGTACGGTTCGATTCCTCGAGATTCGGGGCCCCTTGAAATACTTCCCGGGTTACCAGCCTGCGATTGTCTTGCAGTCGTTTGGGGAGGTGGGACGACTTCACCGTACAATAGCATCTTCAACGCTGAACTTTCGTTTCGCGATTATCGAAATTGCAAAGACGCTCTCGCGATGAACGATCGAATTAAATAATGGTATGGCAAGTTTTAGTGTCGCCTTAGAGGCGCCGTTCGAGGGCAAAGGGTTAAATATCAACAATCTATTAAATTGAAAAATAGTTTCAAATCGAAATCCTGCATGGACATACACGATCCCATTCGAGATATTCATACTTGGCCTGAGATTAAGACCACGAGTCAGGCTCGTGATAGTCAAGTTTGGCTCAAAATGTCGATCACGAGTCAGACTCGTGATATACACTTTTGGCGTTAAATTAAACAACGAGTCTGACTCGTGACATTCAAGTTTCGCCTAAAATTTTCATCACGAGTCAGACTGCAATAATGCAAGTCGTGAAAATAGTGCAAGGGGTTCAATCGAATACCCGTTCGTACGAGTTTGTCGAAAACGGTCCGGTGGACCGTCGAAAACGTTTCGGACTCACCTAGGAAGAATTTGTAGCCGACGTAGTTGACGAGCATGGGCAGAATGACGGCCGTGGGGAGGCACGAGGCTCCCAGGATGAACGTGTGCACGAACACGCTGGTTTGCACTTTGGATTCGCAACCGAACGGATCGTCGGTCGGCATCTGACGGCAGAAGAACGAGTTCGTCTTTTCTCGCGAGGAATACGGGAATGGTTTTACCGGTGGTCGCTTACCACTTCCGTGATGTTGGTGTTCCTCTTCAGGGTGCAGACGCTGGCAGTCTGATTCGGAAAGTTCTCTTGGAAGTCCGCGTACCTGTGGAACAACTCCGGAAGCCACAGGGTCAGCGTGTAGTACGACGACGTGACGAAACAGGCGATCAGGCACACGACTATCGTTCGGCAGAGGAACGGCGGCTTCAGGATCTGCGTCGTCTTCGTCAGGATGTCCTTTATCATCAGGTTGAACGATTTCTCCTCCGTCTCCTGCTTCAGCTCCTTCGAGTGCATTATTCGATGCGCCAAGTCGTTCAGGTTGTTGTTGCCGCTGTTTCGGAGCTTGGTCTGCAACCGATTCGTCCGAACTGACGAAACTCGTTTCGTCGTAGAACACGGTTGGCCTACGTTTGATTTTTCGCGACTATTTGCGCCGAACGAGAACAAAAATTCGTTGCGGTTTTCGCGAGGATTCCGCGACATTTACGGAAAGACGAGGAAAAATCGTCGCGCGGCGTTTTCGAGCGAAAGAAGGAAGCGCGATTTAAACATTTTTTGAAATGCCTCGAATTTCTTCGAGACGATTTTTAAAAGAGGTCAACGTTGCGCGAACCAGCCGTAGCCGAGGAATCGTTTCAAAGTCTTCTCTTAAAGTTCGCAAAGGCGAAAGACGCGCGGTTCGATCGGACGGCCGTCGAAACACCGTTTCGCGAGGCCGGAAAAAGACGTTGTGTCAACCGTTGCTTCGGCAAACAGAGGCGCTCGAGTGTCTCGACGAGGGGATTCTCCGATTTAATCGGAGAGATTGCAAACCGTCGATCGACCGTCGCGACGGTACGTTCGCCGAAGACGTTGGCGGTCAACGATCAATGCTTAACGAGTAAACTGTGTTCTCACGATGTATTCTTTGGGAGGTTGTCCGCTGTTCTCCGAGTACATTCTCATCAGCACGTCCAGCATCTGCACGTTCTGCCCGGTCTCGGCCAAGTACTTCGGCGTGTCGGGGAAGAACAGCAACCAGGTGCCGGTGAACAATGCCGGCAGCGAGCAAATGAACACGAACAGGTTCCACGAATGGAAAGTGACGCCGCCGATCTCGATGCTCACCTCCAACGGGATGATGATCCATCCGACGCCTTCGTCGACCGAACGAACAGAAAAGAAGACGTCGATCTTTTCGATCTCCGACGAACGTCCCTCGGGTAAAAACCAAACGAATCCGGACGAGTCTTCGTCGTCGCGAAAAAAAGTTAACCCTTGGCGCACCAATGGCGCCTCTGAGGCGACGCTAAACGTTATTTAAAATAGTTTCTGCATCGCTATGTTTGCATTTACGAAGTAAAAAACTTTATATTTACGAAAGGAAACGAATCGCGTACCATGGAGCTGTTTTAGATAAATCGAAATGTTTCGATTTTGCAATTAAAATTACTTGGAGCGCCAAGGGTTAAAACACCCGCGAAATCGGAATCGTCACGGAAATTTTAGACGACATTTTTTCGGAGACACGATTTTTGGAATCTGTCACGAACTAGGCGTTTACCTGCCAGAATGATCATTCCCAAAACCCAAGCCATCTCCATCCACGAGAGCATCTTGTCCCGGTATTTGGTCGGCTGGAATTCGCCGAGGTACAGGAAAACGACGGCCGACTGTCCGTTCATCCTGCAAACATTTCCGTTGCCGTTATCCCCGTCGTTCTGCGCGAGAATCCCTCGAGCGGTCTAAACGATGCTATACTAACGCTGCGCCGCTCAAAAATTTCAGTAACAGGAAGAACCAATAGATAGGTACCACCGACGCCAACAGCTCGGAAATCCCGTGCAGCAGCAGAGCTACCAGCAGGGACATCCTTCGGCCTTTTATGGCCGCGTAGCAGCCCCAGATGTACGATCCGAATAACATTCCTGCGAATTCACGAGGAGACGCGGTTCAACCAGAACTCCCGATCAGGCACGATCGTTCTAATCGCGCATCGAGAACGCGTCGCCGCGATATTATCCGTACTTAGCCGACAAGGACTCGCGCACGGTCTAGAAACGATCGAAGGTCGACTACTGCAAGGAAACGTTGAATTATTTCGAACGTTCGTTCGCTGCGAGGAATCGTTTCTGCTCCAAGGATCGCCGTTTCGTTTCGCGGGTTGCGCGATGAATTTCGAATCCTCGAGGCGGAAGGTAAGCGACATCCACGCGACCGCGCGAAGAGCGACGTTCGCGTTTTGCCAACAGCGAAAGAGAGTCGACCGTCGAACGAGGTAAACTCGAAGAAATTTCGCGGGTTGCGCGATGAATTTCAAATCCTCGAGGCGGAAGGCAAGCGACATCCACGCGATCGCGCGAAGAGCGACGTTCGCGTTTTGCCGACGGCAAAAGAGAGTCGACCGTCGAACGAGGTAAACTCGAAGAAAAATCGACGGGAAGGACGAGGATCTTTGCCGAACAATGCCAACGGTTGTTCCGTGTTCGAGAGAGGTGCCGACGAGTTGAAGTTCTCGCGGCGACGGCGCCTGAAAATGGTCGTGCGTCCCTGAGACGCGAGTCAATTCATTCAATTTATGTCGCGTGCCGTTTAAAGGCCTCCGACTCGCGCCAATAAAAATTTTCCTCTCCGATTCGTTCAACGTCGTACGGCCCCATGTGCATCGTCCACGCGGACCGTGCGACGACGTCTGCCAATCTCGAACGAAAGCAAACTATTTTAACGAAACTTTACCGGCTCTCGGCCAAAATCCATGGGTACGCGTCGTTCCATGTCCGCGGTCGTAATCTCGCTGCTGAAACCACTCTGCTGGAGTCTTTGAATCGTCTCCGTGGCACTCGTCGAATCGACGAACGTTTCGATTTCATCTATGTTGAGATAAAGCTCAATACTTTTACAATGTATGAATTCAGAGAGAATGCTGTTACAATGTGTGTTGTGCGGTGGTATGCGTCACCGCGAGATGACGATCTGTAGCCGAGGCGTCGATTCAGACGCTAAACGTTTTCAGTTCGATACAAAATCTAGGCTAGCATATCAGGGGACTTCAGGAAGCTACCTTTTATCAACCCCATTTTTCCCATTTTCGCCATTGATCGCCCCGAGACTTCAAAGTCGCGCCACGGCTGCAATTCGATTCCGATCGAGCTGAAATTTGGCATACACTCTTCCTACCCATCTAGAAACGTGTTCCCAAAATTATAAAAGAATCGGAGACCTAAAGATTTTTCGTGATTTTAAGAAGGGGTATACCTTCAATATTTAGCGATTTTGTGGCAATATTTGGCAAATCTTTGAAGTCGTGCCCCGGCCAAACTATTAGAGCTATCGACATGAAACAAACGCGAAAATCTTCCTCAAACCTTCCTCTTTAAGAAGAGCTCCCACAATTTAGGTTAGCATTTCAGGGAAATCCAGGGAGCTTCGTTTTATCAACCCCATTTTTTCCCATTTTCACCATTGATCTCACCGAGATTTCAAAGTCGCGCCACGGCTGCAATTCGATTCCGATCGAGCTGAAATTTGGCATACACTTTTCCTACCCATCTAGAAACGTGTTCCCAAAATTACAAAAGAATTGGAGACCTAAAGATTTTTCACGATTTTAAGAAGGGGTATACCTTCAATATTTAGCGATTTCGTGGCAATATTTGGCTAATCTTTGAAGTCGTGCCCCCGCCAAACTATTAGAGCTATCGACATGAACCAAACGCGAAAATCTTCCTCAAACCTTCCTCTTTAAGAAGAGCTCCCACAATTTAGGTTAGCATTTCAGGGAAATCCAGGGAGCTTCGTTTTATCAACCCCATTTTTTCCCATTTTCACCATTGATCGCACCGAGATTTCAAAGTCGCGCCACGGCTGCAATTCGATTCCGATCGACCTAAAAATTGCCATACACTCTGACCGCGCCTCTAGAAACGTGTACACAAAATTACAAAAGAATCGGAGACCTAAAGATTTTTCGCAATTTTAAGAAGGGGGTTACCTTCAATATTTAGCGATTTCGTGGCAATATTTGGCTAATCTTTGAAGTCGTGTCCCGGCCAAACTATTAGAGCTATCGACATGAATCAAACGCGAAAATCTTTCTGAAACCTTCCGCTTTAAGAAAAGCTCCCACAATTTAGGTTAGCATTTCAGGGAAATCCAGGGAGCTTCGTTTTATCAACCCCAATTTTTCCCATTTTCGGCATTGATCGCCCCGAAAATTCAAAGTCGCGCCACGGCTGCAATTCGATTCCGATCGACCTAAAAATTGCCATACACTCTGACCGCGCGTCTAGAAACGTGTACACAAAATTACAAAAGAATCGGAGACCTAAAGATTTTTCACGATTTTAAGAAGGGGTATACCTTCAATATTTAGCGATTTCGTGGCAATATTTGGCAAATCTTTGAAGTCGTGCCCCGGCCAAACTATTAGAGCTATCGACATGGCTCAAAACGCTAAAATCTTCCTCAATCCTTCCTCTTTAATCTTGTTTTGTTGAACACGTTGAACGCCATGGTGGTCACCGGTGACCGGCACCATTGTGCTGTTTAACAATGATTATCGTTAAATTAGCAACATCCAACAGCAACTTATTCCTATCGAAATTAACCAGACTGTAGTGTGAGGTGAGAACTTCATTATCCAATAACTAACAATTCTCTTTAATAACGTTGATCGCTTCTGTGAATGAAATAAATGAAATTGGTCCGGGGCGAGCAAAATTCGCTCGGCAGTCAACGTGTTAATCAAAGTTCCAATTCTTTACTGAAATTGACCATCTCCTTTAACAATCTATAATTTCGTTCCATCCATAATTGTTTAGAATATCTTGGTCGAACCGAAACGTTCGACGCGGTAACGATGTTTCGCCGGCTTTGGAACGACGCGTAGCGTGGACGCGGCGTTAGAAGTCGAGGGGCAACGAAGGGGCGTGATTCGTTTGTGCGTGCGTGCATGCATGCGTGCGTGCGTGCCACCGAATGCCACGCGAGAAAGTATAATTCCGACGATAAGGGGAGCCATGGTTTCACCGATCGCGCGCCAGCTCGCCGTTACGTAACCGCGAGGCGGACGGACGAAAATCGACCAACAAAATTGGCCCCTCGATTCTGCGATTAGAAAGCCTCGCGGCCGATCGCGCGTGAAAGCTTTGGATAGCGGTTCCAGAGTAGAACGATCTCTACCGCGAATGTTCCGTCCAGATTTTCGCGACAACGAACCGCCGACACGAATCGATCGAGCGGCGCGTATCGACGCGAAAATCGCGACACGGTCGGGGCTATTATTAAACGCGTCCCGTTTTCGGGAGCGTTCGCGTGGCGAAAAGAAGCGGCCTCCAGGGACTCGATCGGCCGGTGTCCGCAACCTTTGTTCGCGGTTATAAATATCGAATTGGCAAACGTGGCCGAGTTCTCGGTTGGACGCCGAGCCGAAAGCCCGCGTCGGAGCGACGAGCCTCGCCAAGAAAATCGGGAAAGCGACGGGCGTCATAAAATTCGTTTTCTCGGCAGCGAAGCTGGTCGCGGGGAGACCCGCCTCCCGTTTTCTTCTAGAGGACGTTTCAAAAGAGGCCGCGAACGTCCGTTGCCGGACGGGTTCGCGTTGCCCTTCCATCCTCGGATCGCGGGCCCAGTTTCTTCTCGGAGCGGGCCCCTCGTTCCTCGGCGAAGAATCGCGGGAGGGGAATTCGAGGCCGCGCGTATTCTACGAGAAGAATAGGATAAACGTCTTCCGTCTCCTTCCACAGGGTTATTTATCTCGTTGCTCCTGGAGGCGATCCGGCAGCCTCCTGCTCTCCCGGAGCCGACGTTGGCCCCGATAACGTTACCGCTTCCGAACCTACCGAGCGATCGAATCGCGACGATCGCGTACCGTCGATCGAGCTTCGTCTACCTGGATTTCTATTGGTCCGAAACGAAGCAACGTCGAAGCGTTTCCTCGAAAAGCATCCGAGGAAGGTTTCGAAAGGCGAATCGCGGCGATGGTTCCAGGATCCGTTCGGTCGAGGTCGAACGTTTCGGAATGTTTCCGTACCGCCTCCGAAAGTCAGCCAACGATAATTACCGCGAGCGGCGACAAATTGGTCGTACGCTTTCGGCGACATAGTTACCCAACATGGGAGCGGAGCTCAATCGTCCCTTGTCGACCGTGGTCATCTGGAAGTCGCATGCCGCCGACGGTAGAATGAAACCGATGCTGGTGATGCTGAACGCCACGTTCATGAATATCAGACTGCAGACGGCCATAACCTTGAGGTTAAACTTGCCAAATCCTGCGAACCGAGAAAGGAAACGCGTCAGTCGGTTGCATCGCGGTTAGAGATACTTACCCGGTCGGTGCTCGCTCTCGGCGCGAATTTTTTCCCGCGATCGATCTGAACGCGGGGCGGAAACGAGTTTCGCGGAACGAAAACGGAGCGCGTGGGCTCGCGTATCCAACGACACTGATAAATTGCGGATCGTCTTATCAACACCGACAGTCCGATAACTCGACGCTTCGATGCCGCTTTCGCCGAGCTCGCCTCGGCTGCGATACACGGATACGCGTACGGCAGATTTACGACGGTTAGACACCGCGATTTCTGTCGCGCGTACGCGGAATTTATGCGGCACGCGTGCGTTATCGCGATACAAAAAGCGCAACGTAAGCTGGAAACGCCGTTGCGATCGGTCGGGACGGACGGCTTCTCGTGGACGATTCGACGTTTCCGATATCCCGATCGGAAGCGTCGAAGACAACGATCCCTGGAAGACGAGACGCACCTGTTTGGTCGACCGCATCTTGCACGACATTTTCCGCCGTCTGCTTGGTACCTGCGAACACGGAAGGAAATCATTGATTATTTCTTTACCGCGTTTTTACGGTAGATCGCGTGCAGCGGAACAACCGCGCCCGAAGGAAAAGAACGGTGCGCGCCGCCGAACAGCGAGAAAGAGCAAAGAGAGCCGCCGGAGAGAAGGAGAACGCGCGGTACAGGCAGTGGTAAAAGCTCCACGATCGGCTGTCGGGCTATTATTCCAGGAGCGAAAAACGGTGCGGCGTCCCACGTGGCGCCAGCGCGCGACAAAACGATTCGAGACAAAGATTCTCGTCGCGGCGAGAAGCGAGGAGCGAGAAACGAGGAACGAGGTTCGCCGTCGACGCGTCGGCCGTCTCTCTCGTTCCAACGAATCGTCTCGTTCGAACCTTCGGGCCGATCGTTTCTTTGTTTCGAGCACCTCGACAAACTCCCCGCTCTGTTCGCGCGCAATCGTTTCTCCCTCCGGAAACGCTTCCCTCGCAAAATTAACGCTTCCACGGTCGCCCTCGGGAACGCGCGCGTGCCACGCGATCGTTCGTGCGCTTTCCGAGGGGTTTTCGCGTCGATCCCTTCGAATTTGTTTTCGCTAGAACTATGGGACCCGTACCGCGTCGAGGCGTTTATCGATGTCTGCACGTGTCTTCGCGAACCATATTGTAAAAAACATTTTTCGACCTTTGGCACGAGAAAAGATTAAGAAAAATATCGAGCTCGCGGCGCGCCGAACCGAAACTCTCGAAATTTCAAGCGAATACGGGTAACCGAAATACGAGACGTCGCGGCGAGGCTAAGGTTTCCGAAGGGTCGACGGTTCGATACTATTCGAAGTCGAGCAGCCGTTGAACTCTCGTTGGAAGTTTGCGGCTCGTCGCCCGTACTTTTCGAGCGCACTATACGCGTTCGTTCCGTCGGTAGTCCCTCAAGGTCCCTGTTCGACTCATTCGACGATAACGTATCCAGTGTTCGTAAATTTACATTGTGCGCCGACGATTCGAAGATTCGTCCGTCTCGCGACGGCTCGGGACGCGTTACAAAATCGCGGAACGCGGTCGTCTCTCGATCGCGACGACGTCGTCGACCACCGTGGATCGTCTTCAAACTTTGGAACGCGTTGGACGAGTCGCAGCTGATCGAAAAATCGATCGAGGAAACGTTACCGTTCGACGAGTCGACGCGCGCGAAGGATTTCGATCGAATCGTATCGAATCGATCGGGGGAAACGTTCCCGGACACGGGGCAGTTATCGAATCGCGAGCGTGCACGCGTGCAACGAACGTTTCCGCTCGAGTAAGCGCGCGTAGCAGGCAAATCGCTTTGGAAACGGCACGCTCGAGGCGAAGAACAACGCGATTCTTTTCCTCGAGAAAAATCCGCGATCGAGCGAAGGAACGCGACGCCGCCGACGCGTTCGAAGAGGAAAAATATCCTTGAACTCTGGTTGAACGATGCCGCGAGACGCGTCTTCCTCTAGGCGAATCCTTCGGATCGTTGAAACATCGAATTTCGGCGTCGTCCTCGCGATTCCTAGAGTTCGCCGTATCCGTACAAAGACGGACGCGATCTCCTCGAAAAGGGATGCCGGAGGCCGTACGGCGAGCCCGTTCGGCCCATGGAAAAACACCGAGGCTCGCGTATCGTCTCTCGATCACCTTGCGCGCAACTACCTTCTCGTCGCGATTGAACCAGCAAACCTCTTACAACGAAAAGTCCACGTTGGATCGTCCGATCCTCTCGATCGTCGACGAAGATCGCCGTCGCGCACGATCCCGAAGATTTTCCGCCGAGAACGTCGCTGCAGCGAAACGGCGAACGAACCGAGAGAAACGGTTCGATCCGAAAGAACAACGCACTGCGAAGAAGATATTCTCTCTCTGCTGCTGTTGTTCGCGCGGATCACTTCGAATCACCGAACCCGGA
Source organism: Agapostemon virescens (assembly GCA_028453745.1). Classification (NCBI taxonomy): domain Eukaryota; kingdom Metazoa; phylum Arthropoda; class Insecta; order Hymenoptera; family Halictidae; genus Agapostemon; species Agapostemon virescens. The sequence goes on from CM052082.1 coordinate 20,921,024, forward strand.
AACTTTGCGAAAACGTTGACGTTGCAGTTCCCCGAGCGTAGATCCTTGGAAATTTCAAACACACCGCGGCGAATATTTCGGAGGTCGTCGACGCGGTTCTCGAACGATTTCGCGAAAACTTGGTCGCGGTTGGAGGCGAGCGGACGTTGCGCGGACTCGCGAAGAAAAGGGCGTGAAAAAAGGGAAAAGGGAAAAGGAGAAAAGGCGAAAGAGAGCGGAAAAAACGTAGCGGACGATGGGTTTACCTTGCAACGCGGAGACGGCGTCCCCAGCGACTAGCGGGTCGGACGCGGCCGGCTCGTGTTCCAATCGAGCGATATCGCCCGACATCGTACGCGCGCGAAACTAACGCATTGCTGCGCGCCGACTCCGCCGACTCGCCGCGTCGATTCTCGATTCCCATTCCCGCTCGGTTGTAACCGCTAGTCGCCGCTAACGGCCTTGCAACGGTAACACCGGATGCACCAGATGCACCAGACGCGTCGACCGCGCGCACCGATCCCCGAGGAATCACCGAAAATCCACGCACCTCCCCTTCGACTCGATCCGCGACGCGACCAGTCGCAAACGTTTCTCTTCGCTCCTCTCTTCCCTCCTCTCTTCCCTCCTCTCTTCCGGAGAGCCGAAAAGTCTGCCGACTTTTGTTCTTAGGCAGCGAGCAACAAGTCGGATCCTGGGTTAATGCGCCGCGTGATCGACGACGTTCGAGACCGTCGACGACGCGTCGATTCTTAATCTTTTGAAACGTACCGTCGGGAACGCGCGAGTCTTAAACGTCGTTCGCTCGTCGCGGACGCAATTTTTACCGGCGTCAAAGGGTTTTCAAAGCGTAAATCGATTCTCTGGATCGTTCGTAGGCAGTTTCGAGCGTTTTCTCGCGTCTACGACCTTGTTCGCGCGGCTCGTAACTTGTCGCAAACTTTCGAAAGGTTGTCTCCGCCGCGTTGCGAACATTTTTTCATTCGGGTTTCAGCGTTACTCGCGACGTGTCGCGTCGAGGATTCCTTCGCGAATTTGTCAACGTTCGCGGAGAGGTAGACACCCGTGTAATTCATCGATCTCGCGATTCCGGCCGGCGAACGGCGTCTCCGTCTCGCGTCCCTCGTCGTTCGCGAGATTTCCTCGCGCTTACGAAAAGTACCGGTTCGCGATCGCCAGGAATTCGCGCGGCGTGTCTCTGCGTTCCCTGCGAGCGATACTCGTTTTAAATGTCATCTTCGGGCATAAAGCGGCGAACAGCCACGCCGTTCGCCGTTCGCCGTTCTCGCTCTTCCTTTTCATTCGCCTCGACACACATTCTCTTCCACCTCCTCGGATCGTCGCGCGTCTCCGCGAAACTCGGTTTTCTCGCAGCGGAATCTCGATGCGAGCGGGTCCTCCCGCCTCGTCGGCGAGGCGATCCACGGATTCGAGCTTTTCCGCGCGGAAGAGAAAAGCGGCGCTCCTCGAAAGCGTTCGTTGCATCGCGCGAGCGATTAGAAACGTCGGCGAGGAAACCTGGAAAAATTATGTTCGAAACGCGTTGGCAGAATTCCTGCGAGAACGCGTCTTCGCGGCGATCGAACGGGTTTGGCTTTCGACTCTTGTCCATCCCGACTGGATTTTATCTTCTGGACATAGAAAAATAATCTTGTCAACGTCTTCATGGAACTTTCGCAAGGATGCATCCTTGCTGCACTCGAACCGCCGCTTGCGTCGACGCTCGACGGACGGGTTGTTTTTTCTCCGCTTTTCTCGGTTCGAAAAATGTCAACTGCCATAGAATCTAAGGTTCACCGGCCATGGTTCGCCCTAAACCTTTCTGTTGAGCACCGTCGAGAAGCGTTCATAGAACAGCGAATAATTCGAACGGCGACAGGCTTGGGTACTTCGTTTGCCGCTTGGAAATAAAGTCACGGTCGCGTGAAAAAGTATTTAAAAACGTTTCGTTTAAAAGCCCCAATTTCCAGCAGAGATAATCGGAAGTTGTTATCTCGAGCGGCGCACGCGTCGAAGGAATTTCGTTGCTGCAATTGCGATACGGCCCGACGGTTACAGATAAATTAATCGGCGCTCCGGATGGCTGGAAAAGTTAGGCGAGTGTCCCGATCGACGGCCACTCGCAAACTTCGATGTTTATTTAGTTGGATTTTTTCGAGCGAGCGCAACGCCCGCGCCCCTCTCCGATGCCCGCGGCGCGTGTAAGCGAGTTATTTCGAGCGTTACACCGCGTCTTTTGTCCCCTTTCTCTTTATTTTCGATCAACGGTCCGCTCGCGTCGGTCGAGATAGCCCGCGACTCTCGGACGGATCTCTCGACCGTCAGAGATTCTTTGTCGAACCGTTGCGTCTTTCGTTGCATCCGAGTATCCGCGTTCCCGATTGTTTTGCTCTTTCTCCCTTTCTTCGCCGTCGCGTCGCAAAAGCGCCGGGACGACGACGACGACGACGAGGTGTTGGCCCATTCGTCCCGGTGGGCGACGACCGTTTCGCAACGCGATCCGGAAAGGACCAGGTTCCTTCCAGGACCGGGAGAAGGATCCAGGTTCCTTTCGATCGTGTGTCGCGTTTCGGCCAAGGGAAGACGCTCGTCGATTCCTCAACGGCGCAACGATTGCCCCGACGACCGTAGAGGGATTCGAATTTACCCCCCGCCAACCGCGAAGAAATCGCGTCGCGGACTCCGTTCTCGGGTTTATCCGCATCGATCGCGACGTTTCGCGAACTCGTCGACGTCTCCCGGCCTGGCCGACAACCTCGTTAAATTCCGTTCGGATTTACCGACACCCGGACGTTCCCTTCCGTTGCGGAAAATCGATGAGCGTGAACCGCGGAAACGCAACGAACGAGATCGCGGTCAGACGGAGGAAACTTTGTCCCGAAGAGTTCAAATACTCTCGTAGCAAGTCCGGTACCTTCGAACGCGTCGTTCTACGAGCAAAATTGCATTCGCCGAGCGCGATACCGTCCCGCTCCGTCGAAACCGCGTTGGATCGACGAAAGTCGTCGTCGAATCGCGTTAATCCTTTCGGGGCTCGTCGCGTCGCGTCGAACGCCGTTCCGACGAAGCTCGGCGCGGCTCGTTTAATCGGCGAAACGACGGAGGCTTTAAAGTTTAAAGGCTCGAGCGCGGACGAGTTTCACCGAACCGGCGAAACGACGTCGTTTTCACGAATTTTCCACAACGCCGTCGCCCAGCCGTTGGCATCTCGCGGTTCGTTTGCCAACTGATAAACATATCGGTTCGAGTCTGTTCGTTCTAGTTCGTTTGCGACACGTTATTGGCAGAGGAACGCCCGCCGCGGAATTACATCGCGCGATAACCGGCTCGTTCGACCAGAAAGATGCGCCCACGAACGATAACGCGTTTACGCAATGCCGTTAGACGCCGTTCGCGTTCGTCGATTCGACGGGGATCGAGCGACCGTTCGCCGGATTCGACTTTTCGATGCTCCCGAACGAGTCCGGACGCGCAAAACCTACGGGGCAATGCGTTCGTTTAAGATCCGACATCCTGCCGTCCGATTTCGAGGATCGTTCTCGCCCCTTTGAAACAAGCGACCAAACATTTTTGTAAACACCTTAAACCACGAATCTTAACACGTTCGCAACGGGATGTACCATGTGGTACATGGGCCTGATAAAAGAAAATACAAAAAGACAACACCCCGCCCGATGGCGCAAACAACTGAATTCAGGCCCCGTCGGCGAACGTTTTAAACACCTTAAACCTTCTCCTGCTGTTCCGAAGCCAGCGGATTCGAACGCGCGACGTTTAAAATGTCCCATCGAGTGGACCGAGGGTTTCGCCGTACGGATCGAACGGATTTCGATGGCTCTGGGCACAGGGATTTATGCGAACGATTCGTTTCTTATCCATAGACCCGTCCCGCGACGATCGCGAGGTTCCTCTGTTTCAGGGATGCGACTCACCGGTCTCGATCCGGGCGGTGTCCATTCGATCCTGTCGGCCACGAAGACGCGCGGCGCTCTGTCGTCCACGACGAACCTCCTCGGAGCTGTCTCTCTCGATCGATATCGATCAAACGAGCATCCTTCGATTTCCCATGACCCGGTACAACGGAAGACGACCACGAGCGAGAACGGCGGAAGAGGGAGCGGGACGGAGTACGGTCTATTCGCGGTCCGGTTGCAATTAACGGGGATAAAAGACTCCGAGGGAGAACCGAGGACGACTGAGCCTCGAAATTGGCCGCGGACCGTCGCATCGCGCGGCCCGTGTCGTTGTCCGACCCCGAAGAAACGTCGAGAGACCGCTCTGCTCGCCGAGGGCGCTTTGCCAGCGTTCTTCTTTCGCGTTCGCGGCGACTACGCGTTACGCGCGTGCCGTAAATACAGCTGTCGAGAAGAAGCATAAAGCGACGGCGAAAATTCATTCGCCAGTGCCTGTTTCTCGAGCAAGCTGCTTCGTTCGCGATCGAAACGTTCCG
>CM052082.1:20935394-20950464 GCA_028453745.1 Agapostemon virescens
TATAGAAAAAAACGAAGTTATTGATGCAAGCGTAAATTGTTGTGTACTGAGTTTTATTAACAGATGTTCAAACTAAAAAGTAAGCCTTACTTTAGAAGTTATAGTTACCCACAGTTCGAGCTACGGCTACTCGACGCTAGATGGACAGAACTTTTCGATTGACCTAATAGCTTGTAAATTTATCATGGAACTCGCCGATTTCGATCGATAGAGACGCGAAGAACGTCGGCGTAAAGAAATTTCGTGGACACTTTGAAAACTAATAACCATTAAAGGTTTTTAACCCCTTGCCCTGCAACAACGAGTCAGATTCGTGATCAAGAATTTTCTTTAAACGAAAATGACATATTGTCGATCGTATAGGGTCGTTGGAGAATAGCTAGGCGCGCGGTAACCATAAATTTGCCTTTTCTTTCCGTCTTTCCGCGGAGGATAAAGAAAACCTAGCCACCGTTATCGTAAAATAATTCGTAGGTGAAGGGGTTGAGTCGAGATCGTTAGAAATACGAGAAATACGAAACGACGGTATAGAAATCACCGAGAACGTGGTCGAATTGCATCGTTGCGTCGTTCTTCTCGTAGGTGAAGTGTCTCCAAGAAAAGAACAAAGACAAGAGCACGAGGTCGCTGAAGCTGCACAAGAGGAAGGACCTGAAGGTCCTGCTGAAAGAAGTGAAAGACCTCACGGCTGCTCTGTGCAAATCGCCCTACCTCCGCAACACGTTGCTCGCCTGCGGCATTCAATTCGGCTTGACCAGCAGTTACTACACTCTGATGGTCTGGTTTCCCGAATTGTTCACCAGGTAACCGATCGTAACTCCAAAAATAAGCTCGTGTTTGCGTTTCGCGCGTCTAGAACGATAACGCGGATTTTCGTGGAAAATAGAAATATATTTTCAAAGATCTTTCCTTCTTTCTGCAACGGTTTGGACGTCCTTGGATTCCGGTTAAAATCCGCGGTCTCGTTGCAACGCGTTGATCGAAACGAAAGGTTCGAAAAGGCCAACTTTGATTTCAGATTCGAGCAATTCGAGCACCAGAATCCCGGCGAGACCACCTCGGTGTGCATAGTGTCGGCTTTATCGGACAACGCGACCAACGTCGATCCTTTCGGATGCGACACCGTGATCGCGCCATCGGTCTACCTGCACACGATATACATCGGTGTCGCTTGCATTCCAGGATCCATTATCCTTCCTCTTTTCGTGCACAAACTCGGCGCTAAGTTCTTCCTCAGTGAGTAGTCGACGCAGTCGAAACAGTTTCTCGGCGAATTTTAATCGTTGGCGGTCAAACGGCGCTTCCGAGGCGCCGCCTAAAAATTGCCGTGCCATCGCGTAAAACAACTTTTAGCTTTGCAGCTAACTTTGCTAGCTAACTTGCTAAGTTTGCAGTTAGCGATGGTAATTAATTTCGTATGCGGGAAAGGATACAAGAGCTTCGTTGCAACGGAGCTGTTACGAGTGAAAATATCGTTTCGATTTTCGGATGGAATCGCTTCGAGCGCGAAGGATCGAATATTTACGAGATTGAAATTATTCGAAAATCGAACGAAACGATGATCGCGGCGACGTCTCGTTTCAGTCGTGTCCTTGCTGGTTTCGGGGGCAGTCACGGTGGGCTTCTACTTCGTGGTGGACTCGACGCAAAACTTGATATTGTCCTGCGTGTTCGAGGCCTTGACGTCTCTCGGTATCTCGTTGGTGTATTGCGTAATCGTCGACATGTTCCCGACGAATCTCAGGTAAGCAGGGGCATTAGCTCGTGATTTATTTATTGGAGGGGAAGCAGGCGAATAGATTAAAATTGTATATTTACACGGCTCGCGGTGCAAACAATTATCAGCGACAATGATTCGCCTCTCGACGTGTTGTTCGGCTCAGACTCTCTTTCTCTTCCTTCTATCTCTTGTCACGGCGGAATGATTTATACACCGTTGAAAAAAACACCGTGCAAACTATGCGATTAGGTTGTTCCGCGAATAGTCTTGTTTTGTAACGCTATCGACCGGGCCAAATCCTCGGTTCCCCGGCGGCCTTGGTTCTCAAAAAATTCCAATTTCTAAGACAAACATATATTTTGTAAAACGCACCGCGAACGTTTCTGGAAAGAACCGATTTTTTCGGTGAACGTGTCCGTTCGTTGGCCGCGGAAGATATGAAACGCGAAACCATTGAATTTTTCAGAGTAATGGCCGCGGCGTTGTCTTTAACGATGGGTCGATTGGGCGCCTTGGTGGGCAACTTGGTGTTCGGCTACCTGATCGACTTGGCCTGCGTGGTTCCTATCGTTTTATTTGCGGCATTTTTATTCAGTAAGTATCACCCGAGACTTTCTAATTCAAACCCTTGCCGTATCACGACGAGTCAGACTCGCGTTGAAGTTTTTAAACAAAGTCTAACAAATGTAAACGGTCGCAAGCCTCTCTTGCTGGACGAAATCGAACGTCGTTTGTTCGTAATCGTAAGAAAATGGTATGGCAAAAGGTTGGAACGGACTCGCGGTTATCGTGGCCGTTCGAAATGCAACCTTTTATCGACGATCACCGTTATTTTTCAGTATGCGGGTTCATGTCGTTCATGTTGCCGAAAACTGGCAAAGAGACGCTCGAATAACCGGAAATCGCTGTCATCTCCTGGCGAGAATCGACTAGACACTTCTACGTATTTATCGAAAGCGAATCGATGAACTGGAAACGACTCGGCCTCTTCCGGCTCTTCTTCTGGAACGCGAAACCAACTTCAATTACGAAAGAAGTTTTTCGACGCCTGTTAACCGAGCGTGTATCGACGAGCGAACCGAAATTGTTGCTGATTCTGTAAATAACGAATGCCGCTACCGAAAGCGTCGACTCGGTTAACGAGTTAACCCTTTGCACTCGAACGGCGACTCCGAGACGCCGGTAAAAATTTTTACGGCCACGTGAAAATGTAACCGTTGCAAGGACGAACAATGGTAAAAATCCCCGTACGCGTAAGATCGAACGAATCGCGCGAAACGAAAATACCCTAGGTCGGAAGGAACGCCTAGGTTCTCGAGTGCGAGGCGTTAACGTCGAGAGACCAGGAAACTTCCGGTCAAAGTCCGTCGACCGCTTCCGGTTGCATCTGTAAATTGCGCGCAGGCACGTAATGTAATTTATTCGCGGACTCGTTCCCCCAAGACTTCTTTCGTCCCCTTTCGTTCCCTTTCCGTGGTTAACGGAAAATACACCTTGTTCCGGAGCGTTGTAAATAGCTTCCGCTGTAGGCGGTGAGAATAGATCAACGAATACCCACTACCGATTAAACTGTGTATATCCTGTGAAGCGTTCGTACATGTAGACTGTGAATTCTATGCATTTACGGCATATATACCTCGAAAGAAACGCTGGCGACGAAAGTTTCGTAAAATTTCGCCGAGGGAACGAAACGTTTCTAGAAAACTTGCTTAGCGAAACTCGTTGAATCGTCGCGAGGTGAACATTTCTATCGGGAAAAAACAGGCGGAAGTTGATCGCGTCTACGATCGATGTAATTCATGTTCGAAGCAAATGTATAACTTGTACGTTCGAAACGAATAGAATACGAATACGAACAGCGATTTGCAATTATAGTTACCGGCTCGATCCACGGTCGGATTCCTCCGATCCCTGTTCCCTGTCCCTGAATCGCCTGTAGTGCGAAGTTGCCGCCTTCCAAACGGTTTGCACAACCACATTTTACGAAAAACTTGAACGGCTCCAGTTTCTTGAAACTATGCACCCGTGGTCGCGTACGTCCGGGACAGATCGAATAGTTTCTTTTTCAAGTGAATCGCAATCAAATTACATTTACCGATGTACGCGTAAACTTTTAACCACAATTTCACCATTTCAAAACACCACCGTGCGTGGTTTGTCCGTGAAAATTACACGTTCGCCACCTGACGGTCGAAAATCTTACTTCCGTTTCGTCTAGTACCCGTTGTCGCGACTACAGCGTGATCGGCTTCAACGACGTAAATCGAATAAACACTTCCGCCGTTCAACGAACGATGCGAGAACTTTACCGTTCAACTAAAATCTAGTCACGCCGATAACCACGCCAAAGAGTATTCCTTACCGTTTAACTATGCTGCATCCGGTTCACCTATGAACGCATTTTATGGCGTTGGCAACACCGAAGCGTAAAATGTCACTAGGACGCGGACATCTTAACCGCAACGCAATACAAAGTCCGTCGATAGCGCAGATTGCTGTGTTCGGTTGCATATCGAATACGATGATGAATAGGGAAATATAGTCGGTATCAACAGAAACCAAATACGCGAGTACGTGTTGAGTTACGTATGATCTTTTGTTCTCGCTGTTCGTGATATTTTAATCGTCCCGAAACCGAAGAAAATTCGCTCGTGGTGCTGTTTCAACAGCTGATCAAAGGCGAGAGAGGCAGGCTGAATCGGGAGGAAAATTTGTGGTTCTGCTCCGAGAATCGTGCGTCCGCGGAGAGGTACGATGGCTGGATTCGTGATAAGGGTTAAAACGAAATCAGGTCAGAAGGTCGTGAACGGATTGGTACCCGAAGACAAGGTATCCGATTTAAAAGCGAAGCTCTCCGAGATCACGGGCATACCAGTTTACGCGCTCCACGTTCTCGGCGGGTTTCCACCGAAGCCGATCAATCTGAACGACGACACGGCGACGATCGTAAACAGCAGCATCGTTTCGGGGGATACCTTGATCGTCGAGGAGAGACCGCTGCAATTCAACGGAGAACGATGCCCCCCCGAAGAGATCGGTCGGTCCCATATCGTGGACGACGAGAGTTTCGTAGATACGCCCGGTGTTTTGATGAAGAAAGACGTGCCAGCCGATAACTCTTGTTTGTTTACCAGTATCGGATACGTTCTCAATGGTACGTTGCGTATCGTTATGTAAATAGCACCGCGCAACCCGAAACGTCGCGGATCGTTCTGCTCGGTTGCATTCCCATAGAAGCGCTTTATACACCTTTTAATCTTATAGCTCGCTTTCAGGTAAGGTCGATCCCAGTTGCGCAGGCCCTATGAGGGAAATAGTAGCGGCCGTCGTGGCGGAGAAATGGAGCAAATATTCGGAAGCCATCCTCGGAAGACCGAACGACGAATATTGCAAATGGATAATGAAGTCGGACTCTTGGGGAGGAGCTATAGAGTTGTCGATATTGTCTAAGGTCTATGGTCTGGAAATAGTGGTAATCGATAGTATCAACGCTATCGTCAATCGGTTCGGAGAGGATAAACACTACGATCAAAGAGTGTTCTTAATATTCGATGGAATTCATTACGATCCTTTGTATTTGGAACCTTTGGACGTAAGTATCGTGTCTTAAAAGGCGGCGCGTCGTAACGTTTCTCTACGAATTGCGTTCGATTGCAGGGTGGTAGTATACAAACGATTTTCCCCACGAAGGACACGAGGATATTGTTCGAGGCTGCGGAACTAGCGAGAGAAGCGAAATCTAGTCGTCAATTCACGGATGTTAAAAGATTCACGTTAATGTGCAACGATTGTAAAGTTAAATTAAACGGACAAGTAGCCGCTCAGCAACACGCAAAAGAAACCGGGCACATGAATTTCGGCGAAGTAGCAGCATAGCAAAATAAATCTGTCCTCTGCCAATTATCGTTTACCTTCGATCAGATCGCCGATCGAGAATCCTATTGAATCTGAGTCTCGGGTAGAATTTTATTCTAAAATGAGGCTAACGAGAAAACTGGCTATTTCGTACGGATATTATTGTTAACGGCAAATAAGCAGTGCACTATGAGGATTGTTTAGACAATTAATCTACACAGGTTTTTAATTTTGGCTAAAGAATCTGAGCTCTCTTCGGTGACACTTTTCTCGAGTAAATCACGGGTGTATAGTTAACGTATCTCTGTTCGGGCCTGAAACGACGTAAAATTATATTCGTTCTATATGTTTGAGATTTTGAGGAAATTATTATTTATTGTACGAGAGATATTCTGTTGAGTATAGGTCTATGGTATAATCGGCTTGTAAGTACGACCTCTTCAGCGAGATTAAGAATCTGTGATATTCGGTTAAATTCGCCTAAACGGAATTCATAGCCATGACCGGCAGAGAATGTGTTCCATGCCATATATAAGTAAATCTTACAAGAAAGAAGTGTATTCGCGAAGCGAAATCGGGTTTAATTACTTTCGCTTATAACGAGCAAATTGATTTAGTACTGTTAATAGTAAATTTTATATCGATAAATTACTGTTCACGAAGGAAAGGGTAGAACGAAAAAGAAAATAAATTGCTATTAATACAAATAACGTCAAACTTTTATCAATAAAATCGTATTACTCGTTACATATTGCAGAACGTTGTCTTAACAGTTTGATCTCTATGCTACGATAGTTTAATTTATGGTCCAAATATGTATATGGGAGAAATTAAATGGTATAAGTGCATAATTAAATAAAAATTACCAGCTGAACCTTATAATTTATATATACATATATACACACGCATCAGGATATTGTAATTATTTTGTTATCGAGATTTTTACTTGATTCGACGAGCACTGGATGAATATAAGAGTTCCAAGATAGAGGAACAACTAACAAGATTTTTATAATAAATAATATTTATTAGAAATAGATTTTTCATGTGCAAGGATGTAGCTGATAATATCGCTGTACTGCACAGCGAGTAGAAGAAAAGAGTAAACGGTGCAATTGCGCGTAAGGATAACCAATACGAATTTATTAGATCCGAGTAAAAGGATTTGCAATTGTTCATTGCTCGGAAACTACCGATAATAGAGATTTACGTACTTATATTTATATGGCATCGTAATGCATTTTGTAAGCTCCATCCTTTCGAATATGCGGAATAAACAAGCTATTTACATTATACAACGTTTTACTAACACGTCTTAGTTTCGAAGAATCCAACGCCGCGAACGATCGCCGGAATGAAAGCACAAGTTATCGGTAATGAGATGGAAATATTTTTGACTTGAATCGTTGAAGCAACAAAAAAATTCGAGATTCGCGCCTAGCGCGCCACATTACGATTCGTACAGTGTCCGAAATTATCGGCAACACAGATGGTGTAGCGTTGCAATGTTAAAGAACCAATTGCCAGTGCGCATGCGCGCGCAAGTGTACGAGTCACAATTAAAAAACTTAGAATAATTGTACAAAACACACGCGAAATTTATTTAGAATATCCAAAAATACGCTCCGCCGTGCATACGATATTAAAGTAAGGAAAACAAACGGATAATCAGATTATACCATGTTTGTTCGACTCTTAAAATCGTATAAACGAGTTTCTCTTCTAGTGCGGTATTCTATGACTAAAGCAGAAAACGACGCACCGTTTTTAGTATTTAGTAGCATGGATCGCTTATCGTAGCATTGGTTTAGTAGTCTGCCAACCGTACAACGGTTCTACGTTCGTCTGGTCTGTTACGCGAACGTAACACGGTTATCGAGAAAAACAGGAATGTGATTTTTGTTTCACAGAGAAACAGAAGGCATAGCTTCTTGCGATCGATCGCAGAATGCGAGAGCTCCTTCGATGAAGTGAATGCGAGTGTCATTCGCGAAGACTTGGGCATGGTGTGTCTCCGGAGAGGACTATTCATATAAGATGTCGCCAACGTCGGTACATTTAGCCGAAACAAATTTACTAACCGATAGGTGAAAATGGAAGATGAAGCGGACCTGAGGGAACAATTGTTTCACAATACCGTGCGAGAGAACATCGTGAGTATGATTTCGGCCAACGATCGTTCCACCCTTGTTTATCGACCACCGACCGATACCGGGGCTCTCGAAACGTCTTGCGACGTCCCTGCGATCGCCACGTTCTTTGCGCTCAGCTTTTAATATTTGTTTCCAAGCAATTCGGTTTTTCGCCGGAACAAATTCTGCCTTAGCCACCGTCGAAACAACACCGAAAATCCTTTCAACCTTGTTCCTAACCTTTAAACCATCAAAGGAACTTGTGTCGCGCGCAATTATAAAGCTGTTTCGAATAATTTCGCTGTTTAGTTACGAATACACGCTTTGGCAACTATAAACATAGAAACTTTGAAAAATCCTCGTAAAGTGTAATATCGGTTATTCTAGTCCTCGCGTTCGTACGAGAAACTTTACGGTTAGCGAATTGCACTGGCAACTTTTATGTACGATGCATCGCAATTATTTATCGACAATCTTTATGGATTGATTTCACGCTGTGCAGCGTGTAAACCACGAAGATAAGGAAACTGTATTTCCTTTCGTATCGTGGCATGCAATAATTTGCGTAGATAATAATACGCGGACGCGTTGCATCGTTTCATAAATTTATGTCGCATTTACGTGCTACTGTTCGAATCGACATTTGAAAAAGATACCTTTAAAGTTTACGGAAAAACTGTGATCGCTCTGTCATCCGAAAACTTGTTCCCACCTTCTCAGCAAAGGCGTCGTACACCGTCTATAAAATTTCTGTTGTTTTTCATCGAAAACCGCGTAAACGGTACGTGGACGTATCGTTGTCGATTGTTTGGAACCGGTTCGCACTTACGGGACGAATCGGTACAAACACGTATTAGAAAGAACGGCGAAACGTGGGCAGAGTAGTCGGGGGCTCGTCGTCGTCGTCGTCCGTCGTCGACGTCCTCCCATGGAATGTCTCTGGTAAAGCATAGACGAGACTGCGATTCGCTCGCAAAAACATCGGTTTTTATCGGACGATTATCGCGTATTATTTAGGGACACCGGCGAGCCGATGGCATTACCGTAAGAGCATTCGACGACCCGTGGTCGTCCCGCTACGCTCGCTCGGTGCAATAATAGATTGCGAGTGTTTGCACCCGGCATCGGTGTTTACGCCGTAATTTTTCCGAAAAGGTTTAAGCTGCCAGACGAAAACGTCACGGTAATAATGCCGTTCGACGAGCGTGTGTCGCCCCGGGAAGCACTACGACGTTTCACACGATTTACCTGTTGGTAATGCGCGGTACACGGCGATACACGCGATACACCCGAATCTGTTTAACCGATCGACGTAACTTTAAACCCCTAACGATATTACATCGCGGCGCGCTCGTTTTCGCATGACGTAATCGTAAATACGATATACATATGAAAATAGTCGTGTTACGCGGAGAACAGTCGTGTACCATGCGAAATGCATAATTCCAGCCTTGGTATTTAGCCTTGACTTCGGTGTGGTTTTGTTTAATCGATTCTAACCGGACGATCGTGGACGCGCGACACCGCGAACAGAGTCCTGAACGAAGAGCCGGCGTTCGCGGGTATGCTTTCCCAATACTTTCACGCGAGGAGTCGTTGACCACGCGTTATTTCTGATCCTCGACCGGTTTTTCCTTCCACCGACGGTGTCCTCTGGTAAAAAGTGGTTTTCAGCACAGCGGGCTGCATCTCGGTCGGCCGCCGAGAACGCATTCCAGATTAATTCGCGCAGCGTATTCGATACGCGACGCCGTTCTCTCTTTCTCTCTGTTTATTTTTTCCCCTCGCATCGAGATAAATCCGTGTACGCGCATGGTGCGTCCGTACCTAGATAAAACAAATCCGTACTACGTGCACTTGTACGCGTCCAGCGTGTTTGGTAAACAGGCCGCGATAAGAACCGGCCTTAAACGGTCGAATCGTTTCGATCGCCGCGAAGAATGCCATTTAGGCTCGACAAGTTGCTCGGGTTGCATTGCTCTTGATCTAGAATGCTAAAAATACGCATGCTCGGTCAAAGACACGTGCGGACTATTGTGAAACGTGTCGACAATCTTATCGTCTCTTCTTTCGACGTTTATACGGTGTTTCGTCGCGATCGAAGCGCAACGCGATCGATCCTTTTCTCTCTCTTTCTCTGTTCAATCCTTTGTGATTTTCTTCTTCTTCTTTTTCTTTGTGTCGCTCGCACAATCAGCAGACTCGTAGATCGATAACAATGTTTTTCCTATTTAAACGATATTTTTCCAATTAATTACAAGTATTAATTACATATATATAAAAATGGGCTCGAACTTTCCGGACAACCCAATATATATATATACATGTACTTTGGTAAGTAGAAAATTCATTTCACCATACGTCAAGGTACAAATCTTACGAAAAAGCGTGCAACAAAAAGATATAAAATTATCTCTCCATTAGATTTCGAAAGGCAGCTCCCCGATGCAAAAATCAGGGTTACGATGTCTCTGGTAAAAGAGAGCCACGGTGCCGAGCGAGCGTCGGAACCATGATACGTCGTAAAACTAATTTATAGACGCGGTTTCCCTCGATCTGGACCTTCTCCAATAGCTCGCGATAAAAATTAAAGAATTCCGTGACGGTGATCGAAATGATTTTTGTCCATCGTCGCACCGCGACCGGTCGGATATAAATCCAACTAAATTTAATAACGCGTGATCGTAACCGTGGTCGTATAGCATCGAGAAATTGCATTGCCAGATTTTGTTCGAATCGTATCGTCGAGCGAGATTCGTCGATCTCTCGGAAGATCGTGGCTTCTCGGTCGCGTACTTCTCTCTATTCGCTCGATCTTCGAGGAGCGTTTTTATCGTTACGAACGGGGATCTGTCCTCGGTTCGGTAACGCGTCCGACGCGTAGCCGTGTTGTTCCTCGTCGTACAGCGCGTACTGTACTTTTTGGTACATTCACGGTCGAAAGTAGCAAAGCGGTTAACGGTATGTAATTCCGCTAATGAGTCCGAACGGTTGTCGAGCGATACGATGGAGAAAGAGAGATACATCGGGGATTCGTTTAAACGTTTTCGAGTGCTCTCGAACCGCCTCTCCGGACTAATCTGGTTCCCGGCACTCGAACGAGCCCTGCCAACCGAGACGCTAGCGCACAACAAAAGACTATTTAAAACCAAATATCGGATGACCGTTCGAATTATTTCAGCGTACTTATTCCGTGGCTCTGCGTTCGCTCGAAAAACAACCGGCGAAACACTGAAAATTAATAAAAGAGAAATTGCGCTTAGGTTACAGGCGACGCGTACGATTTCTATGCCAGGCATGTTGTCGTGATCCCGGAAGGAGAAAGACTTTGATACTTGGTTGATTCCTTTATGTTATACAAGTTGACTCACGATGTGTTCGGTTCGAAGTGCGAATGAATTCTGCGTTTGGGTGGTGCGAGGAAAAATGGGGCGAAGGATGACTTTAGGGTAGGAGAGTTATGGGGGAGGAAAAGTGAAAGTTGGAGACAAGTCGAGGGATGGTTGCTGGAGAGAATGTCTGGTTTTCGTCTTTTTCAAGGATGGCTAGAGTCTTGTAGTGATGTGATTCTAAGAAAAATTAGAGAAGGAAAGGGAGGGGAAGAGTGAGAGGACGGAGAGGACGGTTGACTTTCCTATGGGCGACGAAAACTCAGTTCGGGAAAGTGATTTATCGGGCTCGGGGTCCTTATGGTTAAAACGGCGTAGGCTAGGGTAGGTACGATCGTAGGAGTGTGGAGAGTATCTGACAATGTTTTTCGTTTGCCGAGGACAACGCGCTTCGCCGTTAGCGGTACCCGGTGTCCCGGTTTTCAGCGACGCGGCATCGACGGTCCCATTGGCAACCGATCGGCGTATCGAGAAGCATGATAACGATAACGCGTTGTCTCTTCGAATTCTTCGATGCGCTTCGGTCGCCGAAATATCGCGTCGAAGTTGCTCTTGCTAGATCAACTGGAATTTCCACGGTTCTCTGACAGATAACCACCCGTCGATCTATCGGAATCGATATCGCTGTTACGACGAGTTTTAATCGTACTTCCGAATTTCGAGGAATTTCTATAGACTCCGTGATGCTCGGAAAAAAAGAATCGTGCCTCCGTAGAATTCACGTGACACGCTCGAGGGGACCGAGGGAGATGGAAAATTAATGCGAACGAGCACGATCACCGACGCTCCTATACGGAAGCCCGTTCTATCCCGAGGTCTTCTTCGCAATTAACGTAATGGTGTCCCGTTCGATGCTATGGGGACGTTCGTTCAACCTCGACACATTTTACGCTCGCGTTGCCAACGTCGAAAACGGAGAAACATTCTCTCCCCCTTATCGTCGAAAGTTTCGCGTTTACGGGGTGCTCGATCGTGCAAAGAGTTCCTAGAGTACCTCTCGCCGAGTATCGCGGTACGATGTATCATCGTCCAACGAGCGGTATCTTTCAACTCGTCGTACACCTGCAGCATCTTTACATTGTAATTTACGATCCGATAAGGAAATCTTGTACGTCGACTCACGATTCTGTACAGCAAACAAATAAATATTTATTGTTCCATCGAACGTACCATGTATTTATTTATTTACTTGAAAACGCCAGATACAATTGTAACGGTAATCGTATCGGTGATAGCAACCGGCCGGATGGAATCGTTCGAGTTCGTTTTTGCTCGAGAAAATAAAAAAAAAAAAAAGGCGTAAATCAATGGAAATTGCATGCTCGATGAGTGCCTGATAAAGCTCGCGTAAATGAGAAGAGAGAGAGAGAGAGAGAGAGAGAGAGAGAGAGAGAGAGAGAGACGCGTGCGCGGCGTTCGTATGATTTACAAACTTATTCTACATTTCTGTTTGGACACGAGGATAATTTACAGAGACGCGTAAAACGTTTCAACGAATTAGTGGAATTTGATTTCTGAACTGGAAAGAAAACAATTTCTATTGTTTCAGATATTTCTCCTTCTGTTCCTGGTCCTTTACATCTCCAGTTACGCTTTGATCGCGAAATTTCGCCGAAGAGATCGCGAGGATTACTTTTCCGTGGACGAAGATGAAGCAACGGTTTATCGGATCAGTCTTTGGTTGTGCACCGTTGCTCTGGCGGTTTCCATCGGGGCGACCTTACTGCTTCCGGTCTCCATCGCCAGCAACGAAGTTCTCATTTTATACCCGAACAGCTATTACGTCAAATGGCTGAACAGCTCTCTTATCCAAGGTACGACACTTTCGTTTCTTCGAGCGGAACCGTTCTTATTTGATTTTCAAGTAATCTTTAATTTTATGTTAATCGACAGGTCTATGGAATCACGTGTTCCTCTTCTCGAATTTGTCCCTGTTCGTGTTTCTACCGTTTGCCTACTTGTTCACGGAATCCGAGGGATTCGTCGGCTACAGGAAGGTAAGGAAAATCTCTTCTGTACCATAGTTTGACCGTTCGACTGGTATTCGTTGTTCTTATCGCTGTTCGTTAACGAAATTGTTTTCGGTTTCAGGGTGTAATGGCTAGAGTATACGAAACGGTCACCGTTCTTTGTCTACTGGGAACGTTGGTGTTAGGAATGACGTACGTTTTATCGGCACTCATAGATCATCAAAAGTCCAGTCTTCACACGTTGCTCAGTAAGCGGATTAAAATTAAGCCTAGCTCTTTGTTCGACCGCAAACATGGAATCTTGTTTCGCGTTGCAGATTTGTGGACGTACTATTTGCCTTTCCTTTATTCCTGCGTTTCGTTCGTCGGCGTTGTCATGTTACTGCGTAAGTAGAAACTTGCGTTTCGAGGAAACGAGAGTGTTTCATACCGTATATACCGTATTACGAACGATTCGAAACGAAAACACTTTTGTTACAGTATGCACGCCCGTGGGGTTCGTAAGATTGTTCGGAGTAGTCGGCTCGTTTCTCGTGAAGCCACAGTTCCTAAAAAACTTGGACGAAGAGTTCTTTGCGTACAGATTAGAAGAGGAGTGTATTAGAAGACGGTTGGTCGTCGATCGTATCTTTAAGATCGTGAAATTATATTTTGTATTCGTTGGAAATTCTCTTATACGTTTGTTGGGACCGCAGGTTGGAGCATGCAAAGTCAACGGGCAAATCGTACGTTTCACCGGTACCGATGTCCATACCGGCGTGTGGTTCCGTTCTCGAAGACGATGAACTTCTTAACGTAAACCCGAGCCTAATGTGTTTAAGGAATGGTGCTTTGCAATGCGGATTATCCCAGCGATTAGAAGATATTAGAAAACGACGAACAGTGTTGGATCAGCAAAGGCGAACCTGGTGGGTTCGGCGTACTTTGCTTTATCCTTTGGCCATGCTAGCCTTACTCATACTTTCCACTGCTACAGCTCTGTTAGCTGTTCAAAACACGTTAGAACTACTGATCGGTATAAAGGCTCTGCCTTTGAGTACCAGGGTTCGTATCGATCCCTCTGAAACATTTAAACGGGCGTATGTTCGCATTGGACAGCCGCAATCAATAAAGATGCATTCGATCTTTCTTTCAGCAATTTACTCTAGGCATTAGTTCGTTGTCGAAGCTTGGCCCCATTGGAGCGACCGTAGAGGTGGCAGTGATATTCTACCTGGCAGCGACGAGCGCGATAGGCCTGTACACGCTTCCAGGAGTTCGCAGAGTCCAACCACGATTTCATTCCACGCCTCTCACCCACCTTATCGCAAACTGTGCTCTACTTCTTGTGCTAAGTTCCGCGTTGCCACTGTTATCACGGATACTAGGTACGTCGTCCACCGATACCTCAGGAACCCCTCATTTCCCGCTGTCAAATTACTTTTGGGACAGCCTGTATATATATATATATATATATATATCTAACTTTCTGCACTGTTTGAATTTTTAGGTATGACGAACTTCGACTTGCTCGGTGATTTCGGGCGAATCGAATGGCTCGGTAATTTCAAACTAGTATTATTTTATAATTTAATATTCGCCACGGCGGCGATCACTTGTCTCGCGACCAAGTTCACGGCAACGGTTCGCAACGAGATCTACGCGAGATTGAAGAGCAGTTTGGTAGGAATTTTTAGAAGCGAAGGTAAGAAAGGTCCGGTGGGGATGTTTTCTCCAAAGGAAGACTAGACTGACTTATATATTATAAATCAGAAGAAACACGTAGAATTTAGCATTGTAAACGAGTAAAAAAAGACAGACCGACAGACAGCCACGATTGCGGTATGTATTTACGCGCGATGCGAAAGAAAGATAAAATTCGATTTAAAGTTTTTAGGATAGAGAATGAAGAGTGAATTATGCGAATGGAAATGTTTAATTGGACTTTGATTAGTATTTAGCGACTGCGAGAGAGAGAGAGAGAGAGAGAGAGAGAGAGAGAGAGAGAGAGAGAGAGAGAGAGAG
>CM052082.1:20950474-20967329 GCA_028453745.1 Agapostemon virescens
AGAGAGAGAGAGAGAGAGAGAGAGAGAGAGAGAGAGAGAGAGGCCAGTTAAGGAATATCCCTCGTGATATCTTTTCTCACGTTGTGATACATCTCTATATGTGTGCGTGTGTGCAAATAGCTCGAAATATCGATTATTTATTACATTGTCGTTGCTATTTTAATAATTATTTATCGAAACCTATACGAACCGATCTTTTTGTGAGTTAATCAAATATATTATTCGCAGCAGTAACATCGCAGTATTGTGATAAAAACATAAAATATGTGTGTACACGTGTTGAACGAATATGCAAATTACGATTCTAGAAAATAGTACATATATAGACACATACACATACAGAGAGAGACACGTATGTATGTGTAAATGTGTGCATTCGCGTAATGCACTGGCGTATACATATACATACACATACATATCTAATAGATATTCTTTTGCTAAAGAAGTTTGCAGTTAACACGCCCCGAACACGTTACGATACGTATTCTACCATACGTTGGAAACAAATTTATTTTCGAGCGACTCTTGAATTATTTTCCCTCTTTTGCAACGCTTTTCTTTTTCTTATAGAAAATTTTTATACTACGCTTATCGTTTCTGGTGAAAAGAAAACTGTTTGGTTTCGTTTTGAAACTCTGTTTATTTACATCTTACACTTAGAGCATTAGTGAATCAATTTTGATGAAATTGAAAGTACATACTTTGCTTTCCTTTTTATAAATGCACCCAGTGTCGTTGACAGTTAGGAAATATCGTTGCTGGCAAAGCGAGCCTAATTTACAACTCTAATCGAACAAAGTTGTAAAGAATATACATACATACATACATACATACGTACATACATACGTACATACATACATCACGCGTTGACTGTGCTCTATTATAGTAGTGTTCTTTTAATAATTTTGTTGAAATGCATTTTATTTAGCCATTTTTTTGTTCAATCTTCCTCACGATCGTTATCGCAGGAATTTTGTTAAGAACTTCGAATGCAGATGCATTCGTTGTGTTATGAAAATAACTAAACGATGCGCATTTTCAGGTGCATATAGACTGCATAATGATAACATGCAGAAGATTCGAATGTTATCGTCTTGACTGATTCGTGATTTGTTAGTATATTAACGATTATTAGACTCTCGAATTAAGTGAATTATTTATTTACTTCGCTCTGTACATCTCGACTCTCAATCATGTTTAACGTCTACGTCATAGCATTCGTCACATTTATTTAACGAGTAAACGAATATTTTACAAGAATATTATGTGATATATATATATCTCGTTAAGAAGACAATACAACATTGTTGAACTTTTGCACAGGCAATGATGTACTCACCAATGAACTATTAACAAATTTAATTAGAAAGAGATACCTCAGGATAGAAATTATTGCTTAATATTTGTTACTACAATGCCACGTTGTGGTTCTATTTGTAATAAATCGAGATTCTCGTCCGAGAGTTCGCTGTACATTAATATTTAAGAGAATAAAAGATACTTTAACTTCACCTTTTTTCTCATCAAACTTCGTAAAGTTCGTACGCATTGAAATGTTATTGGTAAACGAAAACTAAATAAATTATATATATAATTGGAAACAGATTTATTGATCGGTAGAAATATCATACGTAACATTGTAACACATGGTAATCACGTATTAGTAACTGGTTCGATACAGTATGTTTTCATAGTATTCTTCAAAAACCTAGCACCTACACCCTTGCGTATAATTTTATAATAATTCGGAACCGACAAATCAACTATCGTGGAGCCTTTTCGATATTCTTCTTTGCCCAAACCGATCGCGTGTACGTCATAAAATATTCCATCTAACTGAGGCCATAACGCGCTGAATTCTTTTGGGTATAAACAGCTGGGTTCGTTGCTAACGTTTGCGCTGGTGAGCGCCAATGGGCCAACTACGTGTGTAACGCAATTTATAAAGCGATTATTCGGTACTCGTATGCCAATGGTATCGATGCCTGGATTCAAGTCAGGATTTAATGTTGGTTGTCTTTTTAAAACAATCGTATACGGGCCAGGCAATAAAGTAGGTAATATACGTGGATTCAGATGATCCGTAACACCCCAGTAGTTTACATTTTTCACATTGCTAATACAGATGCATAATGGTTTATTTTCGTTTCTCCCTTTAATTTCATATAGTCTTTTGATAGCATCGGTGTCAGAAGCGGAACAAGCTATGCCGTACACGGTATCCGTGGCAAGCGCCACCACTTTTCCTTGCTTGAGTAGTTCAGTGGCTATAGCTATACTTTTTATTCCTTTGCATATCCAATGTTTGGAACTCAATTCCTTCAACTCCTCCACAGCACCTTCTGCGGCGTTTGCGATCGGACCCATCTTCATCGCTCTTGAAGTGAACTAAATTTTTTCGCGATCGAAAAAAATACGAGATCGAAATGTTTGATTTACGTTTGATTTTGCATAATTATTTTGCGAAAATTACCATACCTTTAATCGCGCCAGTTGTGACTGCATTGGGGATTACAACACTTGTAAAATGTGGTCATAGGCTCGTCTGCGGATCGCGTTTGTATCTGCATAAAATACGCCCGAGGGTTGGCACACTTCGGACACCTTTCCTCCGTAGAATCCACGTTCTCCCAAGCTGCGCTTCCACCTAAAACATCGTCTACTTCCTTCAGCTTCGGATACGTGCGACTACTCACTCTCCTTGCTATTTTAAAAACATAAGGACACGTGTTACAAGCGAAACGCAATCCAGCCAAAGCTTCTTCTACTCGCAGTACGTTGCCGCAGATCGGACAAAACATTAACATGTTACCAACATCGGTATAATTAACCGTCGTTAACAGAATGCACAGTTAAATAATGTCATCTTATCACACTGATAATAAATACAAGGGAATTCATTATTTATTCAGTGTCATTTAATTATGTTAACGCAAATCGACTTTTTGGTTATGTGTTCTTTGATGGTCGAATGTACACGTGATTCGGATGCGTGACATCTCCGTTCAGACGAAACATACTATTTTCCTATTGGTCAAGAAGACGAGCGGGAAACAGGACCGATGAAGCCTCCGGATTTTCTCAGAGTGATCAGAAATACATTTATTTTGTTCTTGCGACATATTTGTTGGAAGTTTATTTTTTGCGAACGTCTTCCACGGACAACCGAACCAGTCACTATCCCTAAATTCCACCAGAAGCAACGTAACAACTATACATGATGCGTAAAATTAATCTTGATGTAAAAAAATTCTATTTTACCTAAATTTAATATTATAAGATTTAACCTTGTAATAATAAATATATGTATGATTTTGTAATAAATTCAATTTTCGAAGAGGATTCTTAGGGATTTCTTGAAATATTCACAAGTGCATGCCTGAATACGGTAACACGAGCTTTATTTGAGAATTTCTTGCAGTCAACAGTTTATGTTATATAGTTTGTGTACTGTTCTTGTATTAAGTTGTATGAGATTTTGGTATTTTTAAATGAAACATAATAGAAAGTCGTATCAAAAATTGCTTTTGTTGAATTAAAGCATTAACTTGGAAGACGAGAATAAAATGTCATGAACTTTATGCAAAGTTAGGTAAGTCACAGTGAAAAGAGGTTATGATGTGAACGATAACCTGAATATACGCGATACCGATAAATCGCAACGTTTTTAAAACGATACTCTGATAAATCTATATGCCAAACCAAGTTTCAATCGTATCTTTCTCGTTGGCGCAATGATTCGATAGAATGTTTTATGTAGGTGTTTCTCGGATTTCGAATCAACGACTGTAACAGGAAGAAGAAGCAAAAATTAAGAATCCACCTGTGCACAGATGCAGCATTTTTTCATGTTTTAAATCAAGCGCATTATATAATCGGATTCAACATGTTTCAAAGGTGCGTATTTCATGAAAAGGTAATAAAGTCTTGTTACATTGATAAAAAATTCATTTTAGGTGTAGAATTCTATGTTTCGGCGTTTTGAGACTCCAAACGCCGAGCATACAGTCGAGATGCAATAGCATATTGTCGAAATCTGAAACGAGGCAAAGGAAAAATCAATTGTTTGACGAAGAAATGAAAAGACAAAAATCGTCTTCAGGAAGAATAACAAAGATAGAAGTGACATATAAGAATGCGGTGGATGAAATAGTATTGGTAATGAACAAGAATCTGTCGACCCCGACAGACTGTGCCAAGCACATTTCAGAGGGTTGCGTCAAAGTATCGGCTCTAGCTTTAGTGGACGGAGCAGCATGGGACATGAACAGACCCTTAGTCTCGGATTGCAAGCTGGAATTATTGGATCTGATAAGTCCAAAAGTTTTTGCCGTGAACTATGCATTTTGGCGAACCTGTTCGTTCATGTTGGGCGCCGTCGTGGACTCTTCGTTCAAGGAAGACGTCAAGTTGCATTTGCACAGTTTCCCGGCGCCGAATATTAAAGCGGGAAGCTTCGTTTACGACGTATACCTCGAGATCCCTGACTGGAAGCCCACCACCGAAGAAATGCGAGCTTTGTCGGCTCAGTTTGTAAAGCTGTCCAATCGAGAGATTCCCATCGAAAGGCTAGAAACCACCGAGGAGATTGCTCTAAGGATGTTCGAAGACAACCCTGTAAAATCGCTGCAGATCCCAGGCATAGCGAAAGCGAACAACGAGAAAGTGATACTATATAGAATCGGAGATCACATAGACATCAGCAAGGGACCGATGGTAGGGAATACCAATTTGGTGGGTCGCTGTACGATCGCCTGTGTGCACAAACTAAAGCAGAGCGATAACGTCTACAGATTTCAAGGGGTAGCTCTACCCAAAGGAATCCTCTTGAACCATTTCGCCTACAGTATACTAGAGAAACGCGCTCGTAAGCTCAACGAGACGACTTGGCTGCACCACTCGGTAGAGGAGGACATGGAACTCCCTACGAAAATATCTGCCTCGAATTAATTTTGATACTTTAAGGATATAGTGGAAATAAAATTCTATAATCGGCACTCTTTATTCTGGTTGATCTATATACACGTACAGGATGTTCCGCCCATCGTGGACATCGTAAATACGATCTTGGCTCTATTTCCAAGTCACTGGAAACAAGGTGGAGGTCTTTGCTTTCTCGAACGTTCCGATCGGGTGGAACATCCTGTACGCGCGTACATACGCCTACCCGTTTCTCTACAAACGACCGCTATTAAATCTGTGTGTGTTGTTTTTGTATAGGTGTATAACTAATAGGATAAAAGTAAATATAGAAGAGGTACGGAAGTCGGTGTAATTTCCGTTAGGGATTTTTACGGCCGCACCGCGGGCTGCGCAATTCCCAGACGAACGTGCCTGGTAATCTATTGGCTATCGACGCGGGACACACCACCGTCATCGTCAGAAACAGCTGCAGGTGTTTGCATCTTCTCGTCTCGTAGGCCTCGAGCTCGTCCGATCCGAGATTCGCTTGGACGGCGAGCGGAGCCAACTCGGGGCTGCATTCGAGCTCGATATCGATCACCAAGTCGAACGACGGTGTCGAAGACTTTGCCGTCCGTTGTTCGCTGTCGAGGTCGGTGTTCGACGAGCCAGCGTTGCTCGCGAACTTGCTGTCGTACGCGTAATTGTTCATGTTACCGTAGTAAAAGAATCGACCGCCGTACTCTCCGTAGCCCGAGTACGTGGACGCGGGCGGTGGTTTCAGCGGGAATGGCAAAGGTATCTGGAGCGGAGAGAACGAGAGAGAAAGAGCGAGAAACCACGGGGATGTAAAACCGGTGTTAACCGAGCGATTCGGAATAACCGTCGGCGTATCACCTGTAAATTCAACTCGCTTTTGTAATGCCAGCCATCGAGCAGGTGTTCGTTCACGCTGGCCACCAAACGGCGCAGCCTCAGGTACATGAAACGCTGCTCGTCCCTCCACGAGTTCTCTTCCGAGTTCTTCGCGACGGCCAGGCAAGTGAACCAGGCGCGTTCCATCACGTACCTGAGCTTCATGCTGACCACGCTGTTGCCGTGTCGTTTTTTCGTCACCTTCGAGGACAACGTTT
The DNA here is from genome assembly GCA_028453745.1 of Agapostemon virescens. Lineage (NCBI taxonomy): Eukaryota > Metazoa > Arthropoda > Insecta > Hymenoptera > Halictidae > Agapostemon > Agapostemon virescens. The sequence continues at coordinate 20,956,510 of CM052082.1, forward strand.
GCCTGCCTTCCACGAGACAATCGAGAACGTCCACGACTTTGCAGCCGGAAATCAGCACGGATCTAACGATACATTATTTTCTATTATCTACGATTTATCTTTAGATTCGCACGGTAACCATCCATTCCTCGCGAGCGTCGATTCGTTTTTCCATCGAGATGGAACCAGGTACAAGTCGGTAGCAACTCGGTACCCGGTCCGAGGGGACGTTCACCTGTTCACCCTACGCTCCGAGACCTTTTCGAAGAAGTTCATGAACCGTTTGCAGACGGCAGCAAGGTCCGCTACGGAAGCGTACGTTTGGCGGGACCATTCGATGCACTCGGAATATCCGACAACTTTGATCAGCAGATCGTACAAATAGTCCAGCAAGCTGCCCGCGTAGAAGCAAAGCTTGGGGAACCTTTGTCGCCCCGTAGGCGGATGCGTGTATCTCCAGGTGACGGCTCTGAGCAGCTTGTACTGTGCTCCGATCAACTCCAAAGTGTTTAGGGTTTTCGCATAGGCCAGTACCTCTTCGTTCGCTTTGGTCCTTCGCAACTTTTGATTCACGCGATTCGTTAGAACCTCTATTCTAGCACCGGTAGCGAGAAACGCGGCGTTCAACACCGTCGCAGCCACCGTCGAACAATGTCTGAAAAGAAATGGCAACGGGAATGTTTAGGATATCCCCCTGACTATACTCGAGCCAAGGGTGCAGCTCGACGGGCCGCGCTCACATAGAGAGAGAGAGAGAGGAAGAGGGCCAAATAGTTTTGCAACACGGGTAAAATTTTGCAAGATCTCTGTCTATGCGCGTTGCAGAGGCCTACGCGAAGAAACAACCTGGAAACCAAGCGCACCGAAGCGGCCACCTCGTGGAACGGAAGAAGTCGCACGATCATTTCCAAGACTTCCGGTGGAAGCGTGTCCAACCTGTATCCTCGGTAACCCGGTTCCGGCGTATCCTGCAAACATCCTGAATCTTGTCGCGACTCCTCGGGCTCTTCGCAGCTCGTCGCCGGCAGCTTCGGTCGCTTGCGCGAGTTCATTTAAAAAAGTGAAACGATCGAGAGGAGACTCGTCGGTGTCTCGAAGAACCTCGCCTTCCGCGATGCAGCGATCGCTTCTTTGGCTAAAACGCTGTATCCCTTTCGCTCATGCTCGGTAAAACGTTGCGCTCGTTTAAAAAAAAAAATAATAATAATAGGAATTTAATAAAATTATAAATGGTCGACGGAGAGACAGCGAAACAAAGTAAGCAACGCGAGGTTGTACGGTCGAATCGCTCTTTTCGATCTCTCGTTTCGGGATTCCGTTTTCCATATTTACACGCATGTCGATTCTCATTCGATCGCCATTGACAACACCAGGTATCTTTCGGTCGATTTATTGGAATTATATTTACAGGTCGGAGGGCGATTGGAATCAAGATTGTCTTTGGTCTATCTGTCAGTGTGTATGTGTATGCGTATGCGTGTGTGTGTGTGTGTGCGTGCGTGCGCGCGCGTTGCTCGTTCGGACGGCGAGTTACGGCCGAAACGCGAATATACAAGCCCAGGGAACACGGCGGTAGAAAGTCATGGTGCGACGGAACCGAATGCATTATTACCGATAACGATCTCTGTCCGAGTCTAGTCACGACCGATGATCGTGCTACACGGAGCTAGAAAAAAGAAACGCTACCGTAAGGAATATCAACCGAACGGATCGGCGACTCTGCGAAGCAGAAGCGTACCTTGGACTCTCGGCACGTATACGGTGGTTTCCGGCGTAACCGCGACAAGGCGACAACGTCCTCCCGGCCGACGCGAACGAGCAACGATCGTACCGTCGGAATTAAATCGAAACGACCGTGTTCGACGGCTAGCATCGGCTCGCAACGACCTCTCGGATGTTTCTCCCGAGAACGGTGTCGGAGAGACGTAAGAAACTTGTTTGCTTGGTCCATTCGAGCGCCAGGTTCGAGTATCGTAAAAATCGGTGCTTCTCGTCCCGCGGCATCGGGAGCAGAGGGGAAAGACGCGACCGTCCGTGGTCGAACCGGCGAGGGACGAAACCGAAGCGACGTCGACGGATCTCGAAGAAGAAGAAACGTTGGCGAGTCGCGGTTCTCTCGCAAACGCGTATCCTTCCGGCGGGTATCGTTCGCGTTCGGAGGACTAACGCGATTCGGTCGAACATCTCGGAAACCGCAAGATTCGCGAGAGTCTGGTTTCTCGCGGTTTCCGAGACGTTCGACGGGACACGCGTGTTCGTCCTCTCGATACGAGCGACGGCCGCCGAAGAAGATTCGGCGAGAACCGACGAGCTCTCCTAAAATTTCATGGTCGGCCGTCGACGTCGCTCGCTCGCTAGCTCTCGAGGACCGTCCCTCGCGAGATTCGAGCTTAAACGGAGAAGTTGACCGGCATCAGTAGCGTGAACTTGGTCTGATCGACGGGCAGCTCCTCGGACGCGCAGGGGCCGATGCTGTCGAGCAGGCTCTGTATCGCGTTCTGATTGGACGGGTGCTTCCTCTTGGTGTGCTCCCGCCTGTGCTTGAGCTCCTTGAACGTTTTGCCGCACTGCTCGCAAACGTACGGCCTCGCGGCCTCGTGGGATCTCACGTGTCCCTCGTAGTGACTCTTCCGGACGAACTTCTTCCCGCATTGGCCGCAGTCGAACTGGAACCGACCTTCGTGCGCCGCGACGTGCGAGCTCAGCGTCCACTTGGTCTTGAAGGTCTTCGAGCAGTAGTCGCAGCGAATCTTCGATCCGTTCGGCTTGTCCGATTGGAGAGGACGCCGAGGGTTCTTGTGCAGGAGCAACATCTCCTCCAGCAGAAAGTCGTCCTCCTTCTCGGCCTGCTCCTTCTCCGATTCCGCCTTGGCCAGCACCGATTGCGCGTCCAACAGGTGCGCCGTGTGCCGTTTCATGTGCTCTTGAAGCTCCACCTCGTCTTTCGAGCACACCCCGCACAGGGCGCACACGTTCTTGTCCGTCGACTGCTCAACAAACCGAATTCGAGAGATTAGGAAACGCGCCAGCGAGCGAAGGGAAGGGAATCGACGGTATCTCGAGAGCACGGTGGAAGAAATCTTTCGAAACGTCCGGTGTCGCGTCGTCCGTCCGAGAGAAGACGGCGCGAACGAACGAGACTCGGACCGTCTCGAACCGTCTCGAACCGTCTCGAAGCCGGAATACGCGCGTGTCGCGTTTTCGTCTCTTCGCGCGATCTTCTCGCGGGCGATACGGCGGGCCGCTTTTCCGGTAGAGTTTTTCCGACCGGCGGGCTGTCCGATCGCCCGCGCGAAGAACGATATATACCTTCTCGTGCGAGCTCATGTGAGCCTTGAGCTTGATCTCGCTGGTGTACTTTTTCTTGCACTGCGGGCAGCTGTAAGATTTGCTCTCCCGATGAGCGGACGAGTCGTCGGGCCACGCCGCCGCTCCTTGCCTGTAAGCTATGCTCTCCGACTCGGCGATCCGCGGTCTGATGGGCCGATTCGGATGATTCGACAGCTTCTCCTTCCTCATCTCGTGGCGCAGTATGTGACGCTTGAGGTCGTGGGCCCTGGAAAACGCGCGGCCGTATCTCGTGCAGCCCGGATAGGGGCAGCCCTTGGTCTTGTCGTTCCTCGGACGAGCCGACGGTTTCGCGCGGTCGTCTCTCGCGCAGTCTTTGCACGGCTTCTCGATCTTCTGGCTGCTGACGGTCGCCAGCTGGGCCGACAGAGGTATCACGATCGAGATCGTCTCGTTGGTGCCAGGATCGACGATCGGGCCCACGTGGATCGCCGGCGGCGTCGCCAGGGACAGTCCGTTCTCGTTGCTCCTACTCATCGCCGCTCCGTTCGTCGACTGCGAAACCAACAAGTTTACGTTAGTCGCGGTTACTCGCCGGGACGACGACTCGACGGCGACTCGACGGCGACCGTCGCGGGGGACGGAGGCGTTTTTCGGACGGACGCGTTTCGTTCTCGCTCGAATCGTTCGAACGGGTCGACGACAAAGTTTTCCACGATCTTCCCGCTGTCGAGACTCGTTCGGGCGCGCGCGCGGCCCTCGACGCGACCAGAACCGCGTGGAACGGGCGAGCGTTCTCGACTTTGTCGAGTTCGCGAGAACTCGAATCTTCGCCGGCCTGCTCCCCGAGCCCCGGTATTTCGGGAATCCTCGAGCGGACCGCTTTCGAACGTTCCGCCGAGCGTAATCGAGCGACTTCCAGCCGTCGTCGACGTCGCGAGAACAACCGATCGTCGAATCTATCGGATTCGACGGATCGTCGTCGCGAAGCGAAGAAGCGAGCGGAATGAGAAATTGGAAGAAACGCGAGGCGAATCGAATCGAAGCGAAACGCGCTGTCCGTCCGGTCTCGAACTTGTCCGTGCAACGTACGGTGGACGGATACGCGTACGCCGCGGCGTCGCGACTCGACGAGAGCCGAGGGAAACACGCGTCGTAAGGTTGGATATTTATAAAATGCGTACGCGTACGCGGCGCGTGGCGACGGAGACGGTTCGGATCTTGTCGAGCGTCGCTGGCAACAACGTCGGCCATCTTGAACGGCAGCGGGAGAGGACAGTTTGGAAAAGAAGAGCACGAAATCGAAGAGAAACCCGCCTCGGTGTCGGCGTGGAGTTCGAAATCGAACGAACGGGGAGAGAGCTCGCGCTCGTCCGCCGCTTCGATCGCCCTCGCCCCTCGGCAGCGTCGACGGCGTCGCGACGCCTCGTCGCCCACCGCGTACCGTGCTCCGTGCGATGAATCACCGTTCGAGGAGAGGATCGACCCCCAGGAGTCATCGGTTCGGCCCCGGTCGGTCCGTAACACCAGCGAATTCTCTCCGCTGGCTGGTTTCCCGATGGTTTTCCTCTCGGCGAGGGTCGGCGAGGGTCGGCGTCGCGATCGGGGGTCGTCGTTCCTCGACGAACCAAGACTACTACTTTCTCGCAGCACGCGGCCCGTCCCGAGGACCGTCACCGCCTCGGGATCGCCTCGGGATCGCCTCGGGATCGCCTCGAGCAAAGACCTTCTCGATTTTCTCGCCGATGGAAACGCGCGTCTTCGGTCGTTTCGACGCCGCCGAGGAGGCCCGCGACGTTTCTCCTCCTTGGCCGCTCGCGCCGCTCCTCCCTCGCTTTCTCCTTCTCCGTTTCTCCGAGCGATTCTGTTTTCGTTTCCGTTTCTCGACGCGACGACAACAGCCGAGACGACCGCGTCCCTAGCTCGCGCGATCTCGCGTTCGAACGCTCGACGACCGAGCCGATACCGGGACGAGACGAGACGAGACGAGACGAGACGAGACGAGACGAGTCGCGTCGCTTTGCCTCCTCTCGCTGGCCCGCAACGTTTTCGTCCGCTCACTTTCCTCTCCGCGATGAAAGTGTGCTACTGATCAGGAACGCGCACTCTCCCTAAGCTCGCACAGCCGCCAGGCCACGGTAGACGCGCGCGGCACGCTCGTTTCACGGGCATATATCTTCGACGCGGCTCGCGCATGTCAACGTCGACCGACCAGAATCTACAGGGTGTCCCGTTCCGAATCGTCTTCTCTTTCTCCGAAAAGAAAAGTTCTCGACTCGTAACCGGATATCGTCGATTCCAGATCGCGTTCGATCGCGCGATAAATTCGACGATCGAGTTCTCTGTCGCTCGCGATCGGGTTCCCCTTCGATCCAGACCCCTTCGTCGTCGTCGTCGTTGTCGTTGTCGTCGCCGTCGTCGTCGTCGTTGTCGTCGTCGTTGTCGTCGTCGTCGTCGAAACGTTTTCCATGTTTACCGCTGGCGATCGAAGCCTCCCGCGGCTCGGTTTCATCGATTCGAGATACCGCGTGCTCTACGGTTCGTCGATATTCCGGTTGCTCCGCGACAACGATTACAGCCGCGTTTACGGAAAAACGACGGAGAAGAGGCGGCTCTTCTCGGCGACGAGCCACGAGACGGAGACGGGTCCGTCGATCGCGACGAAAACGTGGGCGCGTGTGCGATCCCCGCTCCGTAACGTCCAACTACACACCCCTTTCGTTGGCCGACGCGAGAACGAGCGCCGCGAACGCACCGATGCGCTCGTTGCTCCGAAACCGCGGCAAAATCTTGGTCCGCGTCGAATCGAAATTCGAGCGACGACACCGAATTCCTGAAAAACGAGGTCCTGAATCGCGAGCCTCGCTCTCCGATACGTCGAAACGGGTCGACGACGAACGGCGCACCCTCTCGGTTTCCCTCGAGATTGTCGTGCCTAATCGGCTAATGGCGCAACCAAATAATTACCGCGTAAAAGAAAACGATCCGCGCGGAACGGACGAACGCGCGTTCGCGGGGCGAAACTTTTCATTACGCGTTCGCCCTCGTGATATACGATTTAATCGCGAACGCCTACCAAACGGTGGACACGCGCGTTGACGACAACAGCTGCACGATAGCGCCGCGTCGTATCGTTCGCCTAATGTAATTAGCGACTGCTAATAAGCGCGCGCGACGGACAGGCCGCGCGACCATTCCGAGTACTCGCGCCTTTTTACGCGAGAATCGTCGTCGACCGGGACCGAATTTCACGCGATGCTCTCCGAAGATTGTAATTCTCGAAACGATCGCGAAAACCGACCGATTTCGATCGAATGGAAAACCAAAGCGTCTTTTCCGAGGCAGGACATTCTCGTTCCACGCGGTTCTAGCATCTTTAACACTAAACCTACCGATCATAAAAATTGACTAGCATACCTGTCAATCCCTTATTCACCTAATCAAGTCTTTACTAACCTGATCAAGTTCTAATTGACCTGATCAAGCTCTTATTCTGCTGATCAAGCCGTTGCTGAGCTGATCAATCCCTTATTAACCTATTCAAGCTTTTATTGACCTGATCAAGCTCTTGTTGATCTGATCAAGCCCTTATTAAACTGATCAGGCTCTTATTTACCTGATCAAGCTCATATTAAACTCATAAAGCTCTTTGTGACCTGATCAAGTCCTTGATAACCTGATCCAGCCCTTGCTGAGCTGATCAATCCCTTATTAACCTATTCAAGCTTTTATTGACCTGATCAAGCCCTTATTAATCTGATCAAGCTCTTGTTGATCCGATCAATCCCTTATTCACCTGTTCAAGCTTTTATTGACCTGATCAAGCCCATATTAAACTCATAAAGCTCTTTGTGACCTGATCAAGCCCTTAATAACCTGATCCAGCCCTTGCCGAGCTGATCAATCCCTTATTTACCTGTTCAAGCTTTTATTGACCTGATCAAGCCCATATTCACCTAATCTGTATGTGGCCTGCATACATTGTCTTATGAGAATGACAAGATATAATTTATTTAGAATTTCTGCGATTTTTATTGCAATATATGATCGGATAAATAAATCTGTCGAATCGGTTCCTACGATGGCAATTTTATAACTTCGATAATAGTGAAATAGAAAATCTAAAAAGGATCATTTGACCCACTGTGGTACGTTTAGTGTTAAGCTCGTTCTTGCGATCGTTAAATTTTTATCAATTTCTCGGATACGAAGGTAGCGACGTTGAAATTCCTTCAACCCCTTGCACCACGATTGATTTTATGGTTACAGTGACTAAGTTTTCTTTGCCGTCCATAATTTCCCAACAGAAGAAGACAATTGTTATCTAGCACGTGCATAGATATTTTCCAACGACTGCGTATTAACAACAATTCAGTACAATTTGATTTCGGGTTAGGGATAATTAATGACGCACGTATTTAGAAGATACTGTTCGAATTCTCGATCACCAGTCTGACTCGTTGTTGCAGTGCAAGGGGTTAAACGATGGCGTGCCAAATTTTGGTTCGATCGCCAAAGGTCGATTCGGACGTCCGAGACCCGGTTCCGGGTCGAACGGTGCAGCAGCTATCGGCAAAGGCGGAGCTTCTCGAGCAAAGTTCCGCGATCTTTGTCCCCGATGAGTAAGTTCGTTAGCCGTAACTTCCCGGCGACTTCGCCGCGGCGCATCTTAGCGCTAAAAGCGGTCGCGGCCGTCGGCAAGGAATCCTCCTCGTGGATCGTCGTTTCACCGTTTCTTATTATAATTCTCTCTCGCTCTCTGTCTCTCTCTCTCTCTCTCTTTCTCCCTCTCTCTCTCTCTCTCTGTCTCTAACTCGCTCTGTTCATCGGCGAGCAAAGCGGAACGAAACGGCTAGAACGATGCGAGCGCAGGGGATACGATCGCAACGATACGAATCGTTTAATTCCATGGAGGCCCGCGCGCGAATTTCCTTCTCCCGTTCGTCGCGGGATTCCAGACCGAATTCGAGCCGTTGCCGTCGCGTCGGTTTCACCGTGCGGAAAAACGAGTTTTCCATCGAATATGCCGCGATCGAACGGGGTCGCGGGAAACGAGAACGCTATTTTTAAAAGACACGCTCGCGCGAAAAAGGTATCGCTTTCGACGCGCCTCGATCCGAATTTTTCTCGCGAGCGTTTCCATGGTCCGGCCGAATCGTTTCGTTTCGTTTGGGGACCGTCCCGAACGAAGAATTCCGGAATGAACCTCGTTGCTGGAAGATTTCTTGCTCGGCCGTAACTCGATGGCGACTCGCGTCCGAGTCTCTCGACGCGCATCTTTCGTCGTTTTTCCAACGCGAGGGAAAGCGTGCCGCTCGCGCGAGCACGTGATTTTCCTCGAATTCCTTCTCGTCGAACACCGTCCCGAATTTCCAGGCCGGTTATTCGTTGCTCGCGCGGCCGTCGTCCAACGATTTCGCGCGGTCTCGCTCTCGTAATTGCCCGAAACGCGATCCTTTTTCCGGCGAGCAACGCGCGACCGTGAAAGTTCGCCGGCACGGTATATCTTTGCGTCGAAAGTAATCGTTTTGCTTTTCTAAAACGATGCTGCGTTTAATCGCTTCGGAGAAAAAGCCGGGCATCGGAAACGTCAAATGCTCGCGCACAGAGGGAGAGAGAGAGAAAGCGAACGGTGCGGAGTCAACGAAGAAATTTAAAAGGCGATTCGCACGTTGGTAAAAATGGCGAACGTTCGATCGAGATGCGTTCGCGTTTGCGCTTCGACGAGAGAAACGACCGTCGCGAGCAAAGGTCCGCGTTCGGATGCGACGGTTCTCGAAGTCGTAATCCGTTGCAACGATATCGCGACCGGTCGCGCTCGATCCGTGCAAAAAGATGGACTCTCGGCGAAACGGAGCTCGCCGCGATAAACCTAACGACTCGAAATCGTATCGACGATTAGTCGAAAGTGTAAACGTTGCTAATCGATGCGCGATACCGGCTAATCGCGACGAATAAGGAGACGGCAACGGTATCGGAGTCGGAGGCTCGAGAGCCGCGGTAACTTTCGTTAGTGAGAGCGATATTTGCTCGTTCGGAGGCTCTGCTCCCAGTTCCCATTCGCGAGTCGCGATCCTAAGCGCGCGTAATCCCCCTTCTTCGATGACGATCGCGAGCGATCACTTTCTTCCTGGCTCCTTCGAAGGATCCGCTCGTTCCGCGGTTCGGCGATTCGGAGATCCAACGCGAGGGGATCGTTCTTCGTCGTGATCGTCGACGTCGCCACCGCCGCCACCGCCTCCGTCGCCGTCGCCGCTGCCTCCGCCGTGGCTGCTGCCGCCTCCGCTGTCGTCGTTGTCCTCGTTGTCTTCGTTTTCTTCTTCCTCGACGCGGTTTCGCGAGACTTTGACGAGACTCTAGCCGCGGAGGATCGCGCCCCGACAGTGAACAGTGAACGACAGTGAACGCGACAACCTCTCGTCGTCTTCTCTCGGATTTTCAAACTTTCGACCATGAATCCGTGAGCCCGACGAGCCAACGGACACACGGTGCACTCTCTGCTCGCCGGAGATGAATCTTCGCGGTCGACTGGCGATACTCCTTTTCGTCCTCGCGGAGATCGACCGCGCGACGCCGAGGATCGCGGACAATCCTTCCGGTGAGCAATCGATTCTCTTTCGCCCCTGTACGATCGCTCGGATTTCGCGAGAACGAAAAACGGTCTACCGTTTTCAACGGGGGTAGATCTTTGCTCGCCGTCGGCTCGAATCGAATCGAACAACCACGGCGGAGAAACTCCGTCGCGTTCTCGTTCTTTTTCTCTCTCTCTCTCTCTCTCTCTCTCTCTCTCTGTCTCTCGAGGAAAACGACGGGCTTTCCGTTTCGCAGGGAGGGTCGAGTCGTGGACGACGAGAGACAACGGCGATCGGGTGAGAACCTCGAGCTTTTTGAATAACAGAGTACGGATGTCCGACAGCGTTTCACAGGCAGCCGCGAGCGGTGTTCGGCGAGGGTAGCACCGGCCAGAGGAACTCCTCGACGTCGGTCGGGAAGAGGATCGTCGCGGCGAGCACCGGCAGGATCTTCAACGGGAAGCCGAGCGGAAGAGGCTCCTGGCCTTGGCAGGTGTCCCTTCAGCTGTTGCATCCGAAACTGGGATTCATAGGACACTGGTGCGGCGGTGTGCTGATCGATCCCGCCTGGGTGATCACCGCGGCTCATTGCATTCACAAGTGAGTGTTTTTGCGACCGCGAATCGTTTTCTCGAACGTTCTCGTCTCCGGTTTTACAGCGACCTCTTCAACCTGCCCGTCGGCGCTCTATGGACGGCAGTCGTCGGCGAATGGGAACTGGATTCCGGCGGTCGCGGCTCGGCCAGGCTGCCCGTCGAACGAGTCGTCCTTCACGAAAGGTTCAACAATTACGTTCACGACATCGGTAGGTCAACTTATTCTACGCGCTAACGGTTCACGCTCGCTTTTCCGCGCGGGATTCTCGCTCGAGCGCCGTCGGCCTCGAAATACTCGAAATATTAGGTCAATCGGAAAGTTCTGTCCATTTAGCGTCGAGTAGCCGTAGCTCGAACTGTGGGTAACTATAACCTCTAAAGTAAG
>CM052082.1:20972329-21022719 GCA_028453745.1 Agapostemon virescens
GAAACGAGTGGCCGCGGGGCTCGAACGGCGGAAACTTTCGAAGGAAAACCATTCGCCGGAGGCCAGGCAATCCTACAGATTTTACGAAAGAGACGCGCGCGGGTTTTTCCAACCCCCGAGCCGTGCCATCATCTGCATTTATATGATACGGCAAACTGACGGGGAAACCGAACTTGTTTCGCATCCCGTATGTTCGTTGCGTAACACCGCGATTGTGCGCGCGACGCGCAGAGTGATCGAATTCCCTCGGATGATGTTAGAAATATCGATTCACAAGCTACGTATTCCACCGGGAACCTGGAGAGGCAGGGTACACCAATTATGAGCCCAGCTACATCCATTAATTAGCTTAATGTCGGGCACTTAAGCTACCCGTGGAGCGTTCGTGTTCCGTTCATTGGGTTCTCGTCACCGTTTCCTCTCGACGTATCGACGGTTCCGTTATCGTTCGGTATCCTGTACAGAAATTATCCAGAAAAAAGTAATTCGAAAACGCGTAGAACGCCGACGGTCCGGTCACCGATCGATTCATCGAACGAGAGAACGAGGTGAATCTCGATCGAATAGGAAATTCACGGATCGATGAAATCGCAAGCGTCGTTTCGTTCGCAAAATTCGAATGTAGCGCTATTCGATCCAAGTGTCGGAACTGAGCGCGCGTGAAACGGAAAAATGTAATTCGTTCGAAAAGCAGAGTCTCGAAATTATGGTCTTTGCAAAGAATATAGCCGTTTACGCTAAATCGGAAACGCTAGTTTCAAACTCCCGTTTCCCTTAGCGATAATTACGTTTTTCCGTTTGCTCGCGCATTCGAGACCGCGAGAAGTTCGAGCATCGGTACGACGAATCGAATTCGTACAGAGGATACGCGGTTTCGGCGTATCTCCAACAAGGAGACTGCAAAGTCCTGTCCGAGACTTTATAGAATCGTAGAAATGCGATTTGCCGATTGCGGCGATACCTCCGATCAGCAGACGCTCGATAGCGTTTGAGCGAGATACTTGCAATTTAGAAATTTCGAAACTGGTATAGTAGCGATTTAGTTCGGTGAGAAGTAGGCTGTCCGGGTTCGAATCCCTTTGCGATAACTTTATTTTTGTATTTAATTTTTTACAAATAAAAATACATTTTTATTGTTTAACCAAATGTTTAATCCTATTCCCGTTGTTTTCTTCCGCTCCGGTTCTCTCGTTCGTTCGGCATCGTTTGCAACGAGTTTCGAAAGTCGAGCGCGTCGCGAGCCGCGTCACCTGTCCTTCTCGGGCGTGCCACCTCTTTTCGGGCATACCTCCTTGCCCATGCTGTTCTCCTAATACTTACCAGGAGACTCGAAGCGCGGCAGAAAAGGAGGTGGCACGAGCGAGGCATCGTCTGTCCTTGTCGCACGCTATCTCTGTCTTCGTCTTACTCATTGCAGGAATAGGGAAATTAGTTCCAAAATTCGCCACCGTAGATGGCGCCACTATCGCGCTTTAAAATCTCTGTAAACGGACCCGCGAGAGTGGTGCCACCTGTGGAGAAATCAAGAAGCCGTTCGACGCGGTGGTAAAAACTCTCTGAACGTTACCGACAGACACGGATCGGGACGATAATGTCAGCGCCATCTATCGGTACAACAGGAACTTGCAATTGGCTAACAGTTTGAGCGTTTTGCCGCTACGCCTTGTGGCGCTATTTTCAGATTTTCACGAGCAGATGATTCGTGCCGCAATTTGTACAACGTCTCGTAGGAAATTTGGCAAACATCATTTGCGCTAGAACGAACGATCGATATTTGCAATTTCCTAACGTAATAAATAAAGTTTTTCGAACGGTACGAACGCGTAGAAGTCTAAGGAGTATTCCACGATGCGCAAACTTTCGTTTCGTCGAATATCAAATGAACCGTCAACGATTTCACGATAACCGCATTCGTGTTTGTCGGTTTCGTCGTACGACGTTTAAAGCAGGAACGTTTGCCTTTAGAAAATTGTTAAATAAAGACCCCGCACGAACGAGGGAGCTGGATAAGAAAGAAACAACAGGAATGCGTTTAAAAATTTTATTAAATAATCAAAATGCAATTTTTTACTTATACAAATTAAAGAATAAGGTTACCACGAACGCGGAGAGTCGAGAATCTGGGCTATGTCGTAACGATTCAGCTCGCTGCGACTACGCCACACCATTTGCTTGGTCGTGCTGCGAACTAAATCGATGCGATATACCTGTTTGAAATCTTTAATCGTATGCCCCTGTAATTGGATATAATCGTAATCGGGAGAACGCATTCTGTGATACGACAAAGCTTCGAACTGGATCGGCGAGGACGAAAGGATTCTCCGCAGTCCTCTTGCAAGGTGTACAAATGTATTCCATCGAATAAAAGACGAATTAAAGTTTTCGCCGTTTGATATAGTTATTTATTTATTATAAAATTATGCTTCCAACAAATTGTAAAGGAATATATGCATGCATGGAATCGAATCGACCGGACAGACGATCATTAAAAAAATTTTTGCAATCGAACATTGATACACAGCTCTGTGTTCTGTTATAATTAGTATTTCTAGGTTTCAAGCAAATCGCTGTACACGCGGACATCTCCTCCTCCTCCTCCTCCTCCTCCTTCTTCTTCTTCTTTGTGATCTACAATGATCTCGTAAAACTTTACGTAAGGAAGAACCGAGATCTTTTCTAAGATGCAAGCTGCCTAATAATTTGTTATTATCTTCGGTATCTTTGCTCCTCCTTGCGTAAAGCGTATTCGGCTGTTTTGTTACTTCGTTCATCTTTTAATCTACAAAGTACTTAATTATTGGCGGTTCCGTTGTCGTCGTTAAAAAGTAGAACGGTCGATCAAACTTACTCGAGGTAACGATGTTTACGGACGAAAGTAAATTGTCATTCTACATTTTGTATAATACAACTCTGACATTACGTAGAAATGAAAATTCGAAGAGCAAATAACTAACGCGTGTACTCGTTCGTCGTTGGAACGAGCAACAGTCTTCGGATGTTTCGAGCGCGCGAAGCTTAACGACGTGTTGTCACCCTTCTGACATTACTATATATTATACGAATTGTCGGAATTACAAAAAATATCACATAATACGTGTGAAAGCAAAAACGCAATAAAGAGACACCGGTTCGAAGAACGCGTCTCCACCTATTACTCTCTCTCTCTTTCTCTCTCTCTCTCTCTCTCTCTCTCTTCCGATTAATTTTCAACCATTGGAGAAGCCAATGTAATCCCGATGATTCTGCCGATGATACATAATTCCATGAAATTTTCGCCGCAACAAAAGGAATATTTGGCGGTTCGTTTAAAATTATAACCTGTTCGTGTATAAATATTTTTACTAAAAATACTTTTATTACCAAATGCTCCTTAAGATACAGTGACACGATTCAAGAGGGGCGTCATCGAGATTACACCGAGCCTCGTAACAAACATGGTTATCGACAAGAATACTCGGTATCGTTAATGGTTTTTTCGTAACAAAAACAGCGATTCTCTTTCCTTAGGGACGATTAAATAGTATATAGTTTTTTGTGTTTTTTTTTTTTATATTTATCTCATTTGGTTTCAATTTTCGTTATTTTAATAGTACGTGCTAATCGTTTATCTATTCTCAACAAGTTTCATCCCTTACACAATGTTTAACATAACAGCCTGCCAGCAGCGCAAAAGATTAAAGATAGTTCCCTTTCACTTCGACTCGCCTTCCTCTTGCAACTTCGTACGCTTTTCTTTAATCTGTGAGTTTCTTATTTTCTCTTCTCCTTTTCTCACTCACTCACTCATTCACTTTCTCTCTCTCTCTCTCTCTCTTTCTCTTTTCATTTTATGTCAGCGATGAAACAGTAATTATAACTTCTTTCTTCGTTATCTTCGATTAACCGCGAGACTGACGAGGCAACGACGCAACGTTTCATGCAAGCATTTTTGGGAAATATTCGTAGCGTCAATTATACCGTTTCGGTAACGTCACGTTCTTTTTATCTCGTTGCTTTCCCTTCCTCTCTCTCTCTCTCTCTCTCTCTCTCTCTCTCTCTCTCTCTGTCTTTCATTTTCCGCATTAACGACCCTTAATTATAGGCCTCTGGCAGAGGCGATTCTTGCGAATGCGTTCCACAGGCATCTAGGCACGACAGATATAAAAGTAGTACGTTCAGGAATACTCAGATTCATAACAATCGATATTCTAAAATAGTGCTATCACGTTCATCTAATTCTAAAAAACGATGTCACTTGTTTCTGTCTTTTTTTTTTCAATTTTTTTTTTCACTGCGTATTTTCTATTTATATTTGGCTCATTCCGCTGCTAAATTACGAGCTGTTAGCGTTGAAGCAACTATGTATCACTCGTTACTTAATGTCTGCCATTTTCATTTCTTTCATTTTATTTGCGTTATCAGTGGAAATCTCGCATCAGAAGTATAGCGCCTCATAATTTGCATACTAAAATCCATTTTTCTTTGCTTTTCTCTTCTTTAATCGTTATTACAACATCAAGCACGCGGCCATTCTTTTCTGACCTCTTTCGCATTCGTATAAAATTTGTTTATTTAGAGTATATATATAGAGGGTGTTCGATAAACCATAAATTCCTATGATACGAAGAAAATCTTCCGCCAAACACAAGACAACATTCGAACGCGATTCTTAACGAATACGGTTGGCGGTCAGTCTCGAACGTCTTCGCTTCGATCGAAGAGACGATACTCGCAAAGAGTGCCTTCTTATCGTCGGCGAGAGACTTTCTCATAAGTAAGAAATCTACAGTTTACAAAATACTCTGTATACGCATACATACTTAGGACCCTTATTCGCTAGGTTTCTTTTTCCTTGTGTGTTGGTATGCCTCTCTGTACGTGGGTTTCGTGTGACGTGGCGTGTGGTGGATGTACGAGTGTGTGCGTGTGTTTGTTTGCGCGCGCGCGCGCGCGTGTGTGTGTGTGTGTGTGTGTTATAATTTCTCTTTTATAGCGAGTACCTACACGTAACGTATTTTGTTGCAGTTCTCGCGTGATTCCTTATGTAGATCGTTTCGAAGAGTATATAGGAAGTTATCAGCTTTTTTTTATCAATCTCATCTCGTAGATTGCTACAGACACATTGTTACGTCTTTCAAAAGTGCTGGGTGCAATGAGAGAAAGCTTTTTTTTCTGGTTACCGTAATGGAAAAAAGGACAATTAGCATACATCTTGACAGTTTCGATACAAGGGGGAATATTACAACAGTGTCCGATCTCTATACGATCGAGTCCAAGATCGGAAACGACATCGAAATCGGAATCGGAATCGGAATCGAGATCATCGCTGCGTTTTTGTTTTCTCTTCGAAAAAAGCTAACTCCCAATATCACTGCAGCAAAAGAGAGGATACATGGAAAGAGACTGCGGTAGAGACTAGCAATTATTGGGATCCGGTGGCGTGACGAGGTACTCGTCTGCGCGTTTGTGATCGGACAATGCCCGCATTGTGTGCGTGTCTTGGGGTAAGTCGCTTTTTCTTCGCAGAAGTTGCTTGGTTTTATTATTATTATTTGTCATCTTCTTTGCCTGTAAGCAATAACAAAAAATAAATAAATGGATAAATAAATAAATAAATAAATATATATAGATATAAGAAAGAAAAAACAAACATTAAAATTCGCAATACACAAAATACAGCATCGATTCAATCACGAGTTTTACGGTACGAATCGAATTGTACCTCGTTCGCTTTTGCCTCTATCTTCTCCAATGTGAGCGGTGTCTGATCCGTGTCGCCATCTTCGTCGGGCGGAGGACTGTCCAACTGTTGCTGCGATATCGAGAGATTCGCAGGGGTGTTCGTTAAACCTTTAACGATCGCGTTGTAATTCGGATGTCTCCTTGCCAAAGCTTCGACGCGCATCCACGCTTCGTCTCTTTCTTTCATAAGCTTCCTTTCCTTTTGACGATCCTGGAAAGAATAGAAAAACGATCGCGATAAGTATCGGCCATATCGATTTCTGCGCGTTGTTCAAGCAACCCCGAAATACGTACCTGATAATACTGTTGAATACAATCGTCGAATACTTTGTGATTCATCTCCATGAAGAGTTTCAACGCGTTATAGATCAAACCGTGAATACACTTGTTCCAATGATTCCGGGAATTCTTATAGAATGCCGGATACATGATCGACAATATCACCGTGTAATTGTCCGATATCAAAGACATTATGTATTCGTTGTTCCAGTAGTAAAGAGTCCTTTCGGCCACCTGGAAGACGACGCGTTAGGACAATAGAAACGAACGGCAAATCGTACCGCGGCAATAGAATTATTCGTAGCGATGTCATCGAAAGGTACTTGAAAGTGCGAAGACGATACGCATCTCGCCAGCTGTCTGAACAGTGGATCCATAATTTTTTGGAATTCAGCAGGTTCGATCACGTCCAATATTTCCTCGAGTTCGTTCAAGAACATCACTTCTTTCGGGGCGTGCGTTTTTGGCCAAAACTTGAGTAAACCTCTGATGACAGGCTCCGTCAACGAAGGATCCTTCTCCAAGAATTGAACGACGCAGTACGCTAATTGCGTATGATAGATGGACAGTGATTTGGCTTTGTGCAAAGGTAAAAGCACCTTTAATAGAAAAATTTTGTGTTCCTCCTTCAGTGGCAACGCGAAACCGTTGATTATACTGGAACAAGAACAAGAACAACAAGAAGAACAAGAAGGACAAAAAGAACAAGAAGAAGAAAAAGACACAATTTATGAGGAATCATTAACCCTTTGCACTCGAAGCAATTCCACCCCAAAATCGAAGCAATATTTTTCTCTATAATAGCTCCACTGTAAATAGTTCATTTCCTTTCGTTCATACAAAATTAATTACTACGACTCGTGCTTAGAATTTTAACATTTTTGTCAATTTCTCAGCTGCAAACCTATCGATGTAAAAATTGTTTAAATAATGGTACGGCAAGTTTTAGTGTCGCCTTAGAGGCGCCACTCGAGTGCAAAGGGTTAACACTTTATCGACCGGAAGCCTATTAACACTTTACCGACCAGCGATTATTTCAAAATCTTTTAAATTCATCATCCATCGGTGAAAACTTTTTAATGGATCCCTCAACGGCCGACAACAATTTTTATGGCGAATCAACAAGGGATCCTAAGTAACGTTATCTAATCATTTTGTTAACTGCTTTTACATTGTAATTTGTAATACAATGTAAAAGCAGTTTTTCAAGCCTCACTTTGTTACGGGGCATTTATTGAATGATCTATTAATCGACTTCCGGTCGGTAAAGTGTTAATAGGCTTTTCAATATTAGCGCTGTATCAAAATGAAGCTTAAGATTCTATTTTCACATTCCAATTTGTAACAACGTTATTAGACAATATTATTAGGGATGCATTGCTGATTCGCAATAAAAATTGCTATCAGCCTTCAAGGATCCATTAAAAAGTTTTCAGTCATGGATCATAGAGGTCTTACAAAAATTCTGAAATAATCGCCGGTCGATAAAGTATTAAAAAAGCGTTGTTTACAAAAGATAATCGATACGAGCAAAGAGATTACCTTCCCAGGATCTCTAAGAGTTCAGCGATACCGTTGTAATGCTCGATTTCATATATAAATCGATAAAAAACATTATTTATTTGTTTCCTGATGTACGCCCTAAGCCCTAGAAACTTTCCATAGATCCTATGGAGCGTGGTCTTCAGGAGATCCCTTTCGCGCGGATCCTCCGAATCGAACAGCTCCAACAGTTGCAGAACAAACTTCTGATCAATGTATCGTCTGGCGATCGAAGCCTGGAAGTCTTGCGACTCGAGCAGTCGAAGAAAAAACTCGTAGACCAACTGCAAATGCGGCCAAGACATCTCCAGATTCGGTTCATCCTCCTCCGGGTCGAACTCGGCGCCGTTCGGATTCGATGACGGTGGAAGCGTACGGAAGAGGTTCACCGCAAACTACGAAACTATACCGATTACAAATAATTCCTTCTTATTCGCGGAGGATGATCGAGCACCCCCGTCTTACCATGTTCACCGCTTCCGGATATATAGCCTCTGTGATCACGTTTTTGTTGTTGGTAACGTAGTCGATCATCTCGTACAAAGCGGTACGTTTCACTTCCTTCCATTTTAAGTCCGATAAAGGGTCAGACTCGAAATCAAAGAGAACGCAACATTGTCGCAGTTTTTGTATAAAAAGTTCCTCCCGTTCGTTTCCTTGTTGCGTATCTAAAACGAGGAAAACAAGAGAACGATATTCATACAGACAGAACGAAAGAACGAACGATCAACGTCGAGTCGTACACGATTCATACGGTGTATATGTTGAGCGTGTTGGGTGTGTGTGTGTGTGTGTATTTGCATACGCGTACATGTACCAATCCGACCGTGTAAAGAAAACTCCTTAGCTAATCGAAAGCTTCGCGTACAATCTACAATCCGCGACAATAGAATAGCACACCTCGTAAAATTTATTAATTCTTATTCATTAAAGTATAAAAATATAATTTTGAATATGTAGACAGGTACACATAAGTGTTGAACACCAAATAGCGCTAAGTTTCTATATACAAGGATGGTCCTTTTTGTTTCATCTGCAAAAATGTATATATCTTGATAAACCGGTGCGACAAAATAATAGCACATTATTGCAATTAATTAACATTTATACATACATACGAAGGGAACTCAATATTTAATATTTTCTAGATCCTCCAGAGTTTTTTATAACCGAAATTATTCACTTTGGAATCGACTTGAGTAATTGTTTAATCCTTTTCTGCTTCGTTCGTTCCCATTCGAGTGCAATGCACTCTTTCAATTCGTTTACGTTATTAAACTGTTTCCCTTTAGCATAAACTGCTCTAGCAAGGTCTCCCCAACAGTTTTCTATAATATTCAAGTCAGGGGAACGAGCTGGCCATTGTAAGACTTGAATATTTTCCGTCTCGAAGAATGCTTTCACAACGTTTGCGCTGTGAACCGCTGCATTATCCTGCTGGAATATGTGTTTTTCCCCGGAAATTCTGGTTGCGTGTGTGGTTATTTGTTCACGGATTAACATTAGATATTTCACGCTGTTCATTTTTCCACTGATAAAATTAATATCCGTGTTTCCATGGTAGCCGATACCGGCCCACACCATGACTCCTCCGACACCCATCTAGCGACGGATCAAAAACATTTTTTCTTTACGTAAGTCGAGGTAATAATAACTCCACCCGCCAGGTCCATCGAGATTAAACTTCTTTTCGTCGGTGAACATGAATTTTTTCCACTTCTTCTTCCAGTGAGCATGTTGCTCTGCGAACTGCAGCCTTGCCTTCTTATGCGCTTCGATTAGAGGCGGTTTTTTTTAAGCTTCCTTCGCTGCAAGTGCTTAGATCTTTGTAGGACACGTTGCACATTTCTGACTTTTGTTTGTACGCCTGCTGCTTCAGCAATCTGCCTGGTAGTCATTGGTGCATTCGATGCTGCCCTTAGAATAGCACGTTTCTCTCGTGCCGATAGTGCCGCAGGTCGTCCAGGACGTTCTGTATTACCGTATTTCTCGGGGTTTTTCAAATAATTCATGACAACCTTCCGGCTTCTATGAATTACTTTCGCAATCTTTGAAATAGAAACATTTTCTTTAGATAGTGTCATAATTGTTTTCATTTCACTATCTGTTAACTTCTTTCCACGACCCATTTTTTTTTTTTTTAGAAGTTTTCCGCAATAATTCAACACACTATATATCAAATACTTAGCCACCTTCCTTTGCTCGTGTTCAACTGAGAAGCGAGAGTGTAGCATGTGTGCTATTATTATGTCGGATTGCGTTTCCATGAAATCTACCAAAACAACGATTCTAAGAATTTAGGGGCAGTGTTTACGTGTCAAAGTCACTAAGATGGATATATAAGAAATAACTCAAGAATCGTATGGATTGAACGCTCTCATTTCTGTTCTATTTTTAAAATACTACGAAATTTAGAAGGTGTGCTATTCTATTGTCGCGGACTGTATACGTTCGGTTCGACCATTTCACGAGCCGCCGTTTCGTTTAGCTTCTCTTTCTCTTTTTCGATGCGTTTTTACATTTCTCTAACACCCTAATCCTACCGACGGACGATATTCTCTCTTTCTCTCCCTCTCTCGCACAGACACGCGCGAGTTTCGCGCAGACAGCTTGTTCGCGTACCTGCAACAGTTACGGTTATTTAGAGATTGCTAGCCGCGAACGAAAAAAGACAGAGGATTCCGTGGATTCGTTACCGATTAGCAGAGGTCGCAACGGCTGGTAATGCGACGTAAAGTTGGACAGGAAAGCGTTGTTCGGTTCCCGCGAGAGAACCGAGGCCAAGGCTAGTCCTTGATGGAAGCTCGGGCTTTTCGGCAAGCCGCCGCACGCGAGGGGATATCCGTCCACGTGAACCATTCTGCTTCGCGAGAAGATGGTATCGCGAACCCTCGATATTCGCAGCCGAAAGTTCGTCCTTTCTTCTCGGTGCCGGAAGGCCGATGGATACGCCGCAGCGCGGGAGCGCGATAATCCTTTCCAGGCAAACGGCTGGACTTACCACTCCCCGGGACCGATGTATCGCTACGGTAAAATCATGGAGAACAACCGATATCGATCGAACGATCGCAGACGTCCCCTGCTTATAAGCTCCAGCCCGTTACGCGGTCCTATATCATCGGATAATTCGATCGAACAACGTCGACGCACGGTGCGCTCGCGTGTGCTACCATTTCAAGGTATATCTTCGCTTGGCAGTAGCAGACGTTCGCGTAGCAGAGCCGCAGGTGTTGTCGGAGTCAACGCATCGTAATCTGTAACACGATCGTTGCGGTGAAACAACGAGTCGTCGAAATCGAATAAAATCAAGCGAGACGACGACGAGAGTTTCGCCGGCAGCGGGGGGCTCTCGATTTTCGCGAAACACACGGTGCACGGTTGATCTCCACTGACCTTTCTCGCTATCAGCGGCAGCGTGCACACCCAGACACGGAACAGACGAGTTAGGGGAGCGGGCAGACCGTTCTGGAAGTGGTAAGTCGCGGGTCTAGACCCGGAAGGCATTATTGCACTCTCGTATACGCACCGGCCCTCCTTCTTTACATAGCATCTGTTGCTTCGATATCGCCGACCGACGGTTCTTTCGAGGGAGAACCAGCTTATATATCTCGGTTCCGGTCGCGTCGCTAGGCCTCGCGCGACGATTTATGCCGGCACGATCGACGGGGAACCGTCGTCCCGACGACGAGCCTTCCGAGGATCGCGGAACAGTCAGCGATTCGAATTGGCAAAATGCCGCCGACCTCGGAGGCCGTTTCACCGACGAACGAACTGTTTACGTTGGAAAACTAGGAATCGCCAGCGAGAGCGGCAGCGCATGCCCGAACCACCGCACCTTACAATCGATACGCTTTGACGTAGTTTACTTCGCGATTCTTCCGCGAGCAAAATTCAAAAGACCATGTTCGCGTTCGTCGATTCGAATTTACAACGGCGATCGGCGCGCGTCTCGCCGATCGATCGCGCCGCGATTTCTTCGACAAATTTTCACCCCGCCGACGACCGCTCCACCCTTTTCGTGTATTGCGAAAAACCAATGTTGCAAACTTTAATAAAGATAGGCGTACAAAATTTATGCAACGTTTATTACTAGATCGCGGACAAGCTTTTTTCGTTCGCAACCAGAACCGTCGTCGTCGTCGTCGTCGTCGTCGTCGTCGTCGTCGTCATCATCGTCGTTCGTCGTCCGTCGTTCGTTTAGGTGCTGCCTTCTGTACGCAATTTCGTCAAACTTGCAATCCTTTCGCTGAAAAATTCATCGGTCGATCGATGATCGGTCGCAATGCTTTCGATAGATTACCGGACCGTGAATTCGAAGCGGCCCTACCGGGTTCGTTTCAATTCGCAGGAAACGTTCTCACGATTCTCTCGTTTGCTCGTTCTCTTTTGTTGTTTCATTTTCCTCTCGTCACGTTCGGCGAAGCTATCGAAACAATACAACGCGATAAGATTGTACAACGATACGACGTAGAACGTGGTGTACTTTTTAGCTTGCGCGAAGCAGCGGTAGATAACGGACTCGCACCTACCCTCGTTAGACTCGTTAAGTATATTGCGGTTTATTCTTAGCAAGGACAGCGACGACGAGGTTTAATACTCCCATTTTGGTCGGCTATTACGTTAATCGATCATTCTGCGGCAGTAATTGCAGAAGAAAGATTAGCATTCTCTTTCCGTCACCGCCGCGAGTATCGCGAACAGTTTGCCGCTCGATATTCGAAAACGGAGACGCAACACCGTTTCGAATCAGCTCGCGAGCGCTCTGCCAGTTTCGAATTCTACTTAGAGCGACTCGTCGATCGAGCCTGCTAACTTACCAGACAGAAGCGGCAACTTTTGAAGTTCCCGATTTTTCGAAATATTGAATCTCGAGCTACTTTGTCGCTTGTCCTTCTTTATCACAGGCCCGCCCGGCTGGTATTTTATTTTGTTGATCAACGTCGGCGGTGGCGGTGCGCTGGTCACGGGTGGTCCTCCTGCTACCTTGATAGCCTGCAATAACATATCGAAAGCTTCACTCACAACGTAGCAAAGAAACATTTTCAAATTCGGATTGAAATTAAGATAGAAATTAAGATGGTCAATTTGGCCGGCAAAGTCCCCGACAAGATACGCGCGCGAACATCGTAGACCCAACTTGATCCACCCTCGCGTTCGATGATCCTTCTAGAAACGAATAACGGTCGTACGATTTCGAGCCGATATCGATGCATCGTTTCACGGTTCCTCCAAAACTCCGGATTAATTATTGAAATAAATAACTTTCGGATCTGGACCCCCCACCCCCCTCGGGCCCGAATAGACCGTAGGAGATCAGGAAAGAGCCAAAGGGTTCCGTGGATCGGTGCGATTAAGACCAGAAAGTCCCGGGTTCCTCCTCCTCTCTTTTCCCGAGATCCTACACGTATGCACGTACGCGTGTCCACGTTATTGTACGTATATACATCCATGTATCCATGTATGCACGCACGCATACGATGTATGTACGTATGTGTATACAGGGTGTCCCACGCAACTGGAACAGGCTTACCTCCTAAATGGTTGAGAATAGAAGAAAATGTTATAAGTAGAAGTTAAATGGTATCAGGCGGTGCATAATATGCAACTAATTTTATGCACTTTTGTGCATCGGTGCATCAGAAAAATGCAACTGCATATTTTTTTTTTAAATAGAAACCTATATTTTTGACTGCACCAATCGATGCAGTTTATTACTTATGCCCTAAACTTATTCGTTAAGAAGTTATCGAAGCTAAAAGTTCTCTGAATTATTTCGGCCTCTCGGCAAGTGTTCCGGAGTACCTATGTTATGCTCCATTACATGCTAAAATTATGCTCCATTAAACAATAAGTTTAGGGCATAAGTACGTTAGTACTTTTATGTAGAGCACAAGAAACTGCATCGATTGGTGCAGTCAAAAATATAGGTTTCTATTTAAAACAAATATGCAGTTGCATTTTTCTGATGCACCGATGGACAAAAGTGCATAAAATTAGTTGCATATTATGCACCGCCTGATACCATTTAACTTCTACTTATAACATTTTCTTCTATTCTTAACCATTTAGGAGGTACAGCCTGTTCCAGTTGCGTGGGACACCCTGTATACAGTAGCTCACGAAAGTATTCGGACACTCTTTGAATTTGTATAACATTTTTAAGATTGAACCAAACGTCTTGATTTTTCTGGAGCAATTAGAACCATTGATTTACTAAATGATATGCGAAAAGGATTTTGTAACAGTTGCAATTGGTATGAATTACATGAAAAATATAAAAAAACATTCTTTAAACATTTTTCATTTGAGTCACGTATAAAAAATTTTAAAGCCTCATTTTGTAGATCTATGATAATTATACATATGCAGAAAAATTCATTGAAATCGATCGACGTACACACGAGCTGCACGCCATCAAAAATGGTGCAAATCGCAATTTTTCACGATATTCGGTCAGTTTCTGTTTAAACTCCACAAATTCTTACAACTTTCTACGCGTGTCGTTTTTTTATGCGCTAATCGATTTCAATGAAATTTTCAGCATGCGTATAACTAACACAGGTCTGCAAGATGCATATTTTAAATTTTCATTACGAGTTAAAATAAAAATGTTTTAAAAAATGTCTTTTTTATTTTTTCCTGTAGTTTCTTCCAATTAGAATTGTTTCTAAATTATTCTTGCGTATCATTTAGTAAATCAATACTTCTAGTTGCTCCAGAAAAGTCAAGTCGTTTGGTTGAATCCTTAAAAAGTTATTTAGGACTGAAGAGTGTCCGAATACTTTCGTGAGCTACTGTATGTACGTGTGTGTACCGATCTACGAGCAATCTTTATTACATTGGATACAATTCTTCCGATGTCGCGTTAATTGCCAGGATTCCTTGAGAGAAGTTTTGTCGTAGGTGATCTTGAAACCATTTACGCGCCGTGTTGGTCTTGCCCTTGATCCGAAGCGTCGATGTCCATTCAGAGCATCTTCTAGCAGCCAAAAAAGACGACGGTTACTCGACGGTACGTTTGGCATACGGTACAGGCTGAAGCAACGTTTTTATGGATTAGTCTGCTGGATCTACGTCGATCGGACTTACCAACGAATACCTGGATTCGATCGAACGATAACGTTTCTACGGATGCGAAACAACGACTTCTCGACACCGATCACAAAACTTCTTCTCGAGGAACCTAATCGTCGATACGTTCGAGAACATGCTACGAACAACGGTGGATATCGAAACAGGCAATTTATTTTCTGACACGGACGAATCGATGCTGAATCTTTCCTTAAACTCTCTCCTACCGAGCTGTGCATATTTCTTAGTTGCTACTTTGTTAAAAGTCTATTGCTATTCGGCTATTTGTAGAAAACGTAGCTTCCAATTCAACTGGAATTTGTAATTATTGTAAATATTATATATGCATGGGTGTACGCGTGTACTCTGTGCCGAAAATAATAGTTTGCCGACTTCTAGATCAGCTCGTAACTAATCAATTACAACGAAAATCTAACTTTTGCAATGACTGCTAAATTATTACCGATCCTGAAAAATTGTTCACCGATCGGTAATCAAATTTGTATATTTAAATTATTTATGATTTGGCGGCAGAGAGAAGCGTTTCGTCCTGGGCCTGTCGGAGGACTCGACGGTAAGACTACCTAGCAGGCCCTGCCTTGGACCGCTGGGAAATCGGAGGCGGATCGAGTACTAGCGAGAAAGTCGTCCAATCGTCCATCTGTTGGCCAGCGTAGAAGGTAGAGCCGCCACAATTTATAAATCGATTTTATAAATAAAACGATTTCGTCACCGATCATTCGGTTCCTGGTTCGTTTCTTATCTATCTCATTAGCCGTGAACTGTATAAAACACATTCGATTCGTTTCAGCGGTTGTAATTATAGGCTCGAATCACATGTGCGCGCACGATAGGACAAATAACAAGCAACGGCACTGTGTATATTTCACCAGAGAAAAAAATACCAAACAAACGCGTTCCAAACATTGCGATCGATTTAAACATTTTGCGTTTTAATCGTTTGAATAAACAAATCTATATTTATCGATATTATTATCTAGGTTCGTAACGTGCATGGGATTAAATAAAAATAAACAAATACGTATTAATCTCTATCACCTTGACGAATCAAAGGAATATACGATCCATGTACGAGCCAAACGAATGTAGAGAATGTTATCCTGTTTTAAGGAACACCCTGTACATTGATACGATGATTCCATTCATACCGGACACGGAACTTCAATCGCATGTAATTTTAATTTATAATTACGGAATCTAAGAACGTTCTCGAGTTGTTGTACCGTGAAGCAAATCGATCCGAAAATGTCAAACGCAAAATCAAAATAAAAATCAAAATAAAAATATAATGCCTCGACTCGTATTCCGTTCGATTATCGCAACACCGTTGTCTATTTATCAACTAAAGTTGAGAGCACGTTCAAGCGCCACCTGTGCCAGCAGCATTTTTCTTTCGAAGGAAACTGCGAAACCGTTTTCGAGAAATCGAGAAACATGGCACGATTGTCAACGGACGGTCGCGTCGCAAGACGTTGGAACGCATCGCGAAATGTCTGCGTACACGCGTATGCGATCGAGTTGCACGCACGGTAAAAGTCTCCGACAAAAAGAAACGTTTCAGGTGAGCCGAAAATGGACACCTAGAAAGATCGTTTTTTTCGGAGAGGAGTTGACCGAACGAAACGCTCGATCGTGTTGGAAACGAGACGTTGCGTCGGGGTCCCCACGTAAATACTCGATAAAATGTAGCAGCAGCGTAGCGGGATATCGCCGTGGTCGAGAATCAACGATACGACAGGAATGTCTCGAGGATTCGTATAACCATAACCGAAGTCGAGTCACGTCTGCGATCTACACGGAAAGAGGGGAACGTCGAACAGACGATATAACCTCACCTCGTCACCTGTCTCGCCATCCTTGCCGTTCTTTCCCTTGTCCTTGTCGATCTTCGACGCATCCTGGAACAAAACGAGGAGTATTCACCACTTGCACGAGCTCGCGATGCCACGACGGCAACCACGACGGTTCACATTTACACGACGCGGGCCACCGCTCGCGAAGACAAAACTCTCGACTCGCGCGCGATGTCACGAACGGAAACGAGAATTAGTGGATTCGATGTACCATAGTGTCCGGCCCTTCGGAACGTTCGTCCGTGAAAACGTGCTTGCGAAACAGAAATCACGCTACACCCTTCGGTGTCTCAGCTACCGGGGTTGTTTCCCCGAACTCTCTTTACTCTCCCTTCTTCCCTTTCTCTCCTACTATGCCCCTGTCATCGTCTTTCGCTCCCTCTCTCTCTCTCTCCCTCTCGTTCTCTCTCTCTCTCTCTATCTTTCTTTCTAGTACTCGCTCTCGGTCACTCTCGCTCTATTTACAGATACACGCGTATACGTATATTTCTCCCTCTCTCTTTCTGCCTACGAAGCGCGCGCGTGCCCGCGATCTCTCCTCGTTACTCGTTGCAAAGGAACACACCGTTTCCATTGTATACGTGTGGACGGACCGCGTAAGGAGAGGCAGGCACGCAGGCACGCAGGCAGCCAGGCAGGCAGGCAGGCACGCACGATCAAACCGAAATTCAGAGCTAGAACGAGATCGGATAGGTAGACCCGGGTATCGGCGGTATGCAACGATGCTAAGATGCAACGGACACGAACCTTCTCTTTCTTAGACTGTCGGCTCGACATATTGCTCCCTCGGTACCGAATAACGGATACGCGCGATCGACCAGAACGACGAGCGGGTTAACACACTTTGAAAATACGTAGCAACGCATCGATCACAGCGGCCACCGAGAAGCCGACACGAGACACTCATTCGTGGCGGCCATTGGCTATGCTCGGCGATTGAACCTTTCGACCGGCGATTCGCGCCACTCGGCCATTCAACATTACAGCCGACGATTTTCCACTAGCTTCCCGGAAGACGCAGCACCAAGGGAATGGTTACGCGAGTACACCTGCCTAACGAACTATCGTTCGTTGTCGGTATCCTGTACTCGCTACAGATTCTCTGCCATTGCAAACGTCAATTGCTAGAATTTCTCAGCGTTACGATATCCAACGGATTCCATAGCACAGCTATGTTCTGCGATAACACGGACTATAGCGCAACCGACAGTTGTGCGATAGCTGATCGGTAACGTTCGCGAAAAATGTTGCCAAGTATCCGCATGCTGTAACGCTGCTGCAACGCAACCACGAATCGCATCGGCAAAATCGCGATTACGAAATTTATATCATTCGACGACACGCGATATCGGCGTTGTACGGTATAATCGAACGAGATGTTACGTTATGACGTTCAAATACATTTAAACGATGCGATCGGAACTACGAGATCTTTCCGTTAGAGGGCTACGGAGCGGTTTTTAGTTACTTTTTCGCATCGATGCACCAACATTTTGTTACCAAGGGTTTGTTATTCCATGTCTAGGGACCATGTACAACGTAGAACCCGTCGAAGTTTCTGGCACGTGTAAAACTACAATATTTTGATTATTATGTTTTGGAACGAGGCGGATGATTGTGATTTTCGTTTCCAAATTCTTGTTGCGCAGGTAGAAATCCTGTACAAAATTAACGCGTGAATTAACGAGAATCAATGTTTTAACTTGATTTTTTGAAAATAGATTCGTATCGCACATCAGATACACAACATATATATAACCTGAAAATGGCAGAAAATCAAAAAGTGAGCGAAGAGAAAACGAAACCGTTGTTTCGTAATTTAACGGCGGACGATCCCGAACCAGAAATTACCGAGATCGAGAGTCTCTGTTTAAATTGCGGACAAAATGTAATATAGTTTAATTCATTACCATAGCCCTTATTTTTCTTCCCCTGTTATAATCATAAATGTTATTCCACAGGGTGTCACTAGATTACTATTAACAAAAATTCCGCATTACAAGGAAATCGTGGTGATGTCGTTCGATTGCGAGCATTGCAGCTATCAGAATAACGAAATACAAAACAGTGGAAAGATTCAAGACAGAGGGATTAGAATAACGTTGCAAGTTACGACTAGCAAAGACTTGAATCGTCAAGTCATCAAGTCGGATTTCACCAGCGTGAAAATTCCATGTTTAGATTTTGAAATTCCATCTAGATCGCAGAAAGGAGAAATTACGACGATCGAGGGTATATTACAGAGAACCATCAATGGATTAGAACAGGACCAACCTGCCAGAAGAAAAGAATATCCAGATTCTGCTATTCAAATCGATCAGTTCCTGGAGAAATTGAGAAAGTTGAAATCATTGGATGAACCTTTCGCTATTTTTTTCGAGGACATATCGGGGGAGTTTCATATAGAGAATCCAAATGTACCCTTGAAGGATGAACAATGCGTTATCACGAGATTTAAGAGAACAATGGAGCAGGATCATGCTTTAGGCATATACAATGAAAATTCAGACAATGTTTTACTGAAACCTATAAAAGAGGGAGAGTACAGCTTGGAGGACATCGAGGGTGAAGTTCTTTCGTTTAGAACAAATTGTCCAGGCTGTAACTGCCCTTGCGAAACTAACATGAAAATGACGAGTATCCTTTTTCTTTTTTCAACATTCGTGCTACGCGATATTAATTTTGAGTCGCGATCAATCATTTTCTATTTGCTATTAATTATCTTTAATCGACTATATAGATATTCCACATTTCAAGGAGGTAGTGATTATGGCAACGGTATGCGAATCTTGCGGCCACAGAACAAACGAAGTTAAAAGCGGAGGAGGTATAGAACCCCAAGGAGTAAAGATAGAAGTGACTGTGGCGGGAAAAGAAGATTTCAGTCGCGATCTACTAAAATCAGAAACTTGTTACATGGAAATACCAGAATTGGAGCTGGAAATCGGTCCTGCCGCTTTAGGTGGCCGATTTACCACCGTTGAAGGCATTTTAGTGGCCGTCAGGGATCAGTTGTCCTCGTCAACAGCATTTACCGGCGATAGCAGCGATACGGAAACCGTTAAGAAAATGGAAATGTTTTTGTCGCACTTGAATGAAGTATTAGAGGGAAAACGAAAGATAACATTGATATTGGATGATGCTGCTGGTAATAGCTACATACAGAGTCTATCGGACGATGGACTTGACTCTGGTTTGAAAATTACCAAATACGAAAGGAGTTTTGAACAGAACGATGAACTCGGTCTGAACGACATGAAAGTTGAGAATTACTGATTGCTCAACATAAAGATAATGTCAATATGATGTATCATAAATGTATACTGTGTTGTGTAAATACACGTTGTGCAATCTTATTGCGAGACTTTTAACAAAACTCGTCTTTTTATTAACTATCTAGATTCGTCATCGTCAAATCAAAATCAGAACAAACATTGTGTCTCTTCGAAATATTTAAACGATCGGCACAGCGTCCAGTTTCTTTAGTTTGGGCAGTCTTTTGATTACTTGAGCACGCCAAAGTTCCACGTCCATGTTTTCGCAGATAGGATTGTTAATAAACAATAAATCCTCGAGGTTCGGAATTTCGTGCAAACGACCGAACTCTGCCCAATCCTTTACCAAATTGTTGGACATGTAAAGAACTTTAAGAGCCTTCAGAACACTTACACCCTTAATTTTCTCAATCTGATTGTAAGATATCCATAATTCTTCTAAATGTTCTCCCACTGCTTCTAGACCGGAAAATGTTTTAATGTTGTTGCGTCCGATAGATAAAATCCTCAAGTTCTTCAAGGAATTAATACCGCTTATCTTCTCTATCATGTTCGTGGAGAGAGATAATTTCCTAAAGTACGGAATATTTTTGCAATTGCGCCAAGCAATTCTACGTTAAATAAATAAATAAACATATACTAACTCTACAGATGTTAGTGCTGCTAAGTTGTTGTCCATTTTCTCGATAGGAGGCCATTGAAAGCACAAGTTGATGTCTTTCTGTTCACTGGCTGTTAAACCAGTTTTTTCCTCCCATCGTTGGATGGCTTCTTTACAAGTCGTTGCTTTAGCCTGTAGTACAGATTATTTATAAAATATAAAGAGATGAAACATGTTAAATATTTAGGTACTAATTAATAAGACTATTACCATAATTGATGGAACTAATTCGGATCCTGGTATTTGCTAAAACAAATACTTGCTGTCACTTTGTCACACCATTTAATTATAAACAATATGTGATCACAGTAAACAACGGTTAACTTCACAATGTGAATCAATTTGATAAAACTCTTTACTAAAGAATTCATTTAAGAACTACAGCTATGAATACGGATTTCTTGTCCTACCTGTTCGATAATGGATTCCAACAAGATTAATATTGATCAACCATTGTGGGATCAGTCTACCTACATTGGTAGATGGAAACATTATGTCTTCGTTTCCGACGCTCGCATTATTTTCGAGCCTACGAGAAGATTACTAGAGGCGAAACAGTTCTGCGATGATTACAAGTAACCAACCTGCGAATAGTATACTAAACTTTAAACTAAACTGTGTGTATCGCATAGAAATGACAAAGTTCCTCCTGGCACTACAACAAACCATGTTATATACGAGAAAAAGCTCAAAGACAGTTCATTTCACCCAGACGATGGCCACTTGATACATATGCTTGGTAGAATGTACTTCCAATTACCTGCAAACGTTTTGCTCACGACAGCGATGCTAACGTTTTACAAGTAAATTATTCGAAGTATCTTTTCCAACAAATGAATAAAACAAGTTTGTTTTTCATGATGTGCACGCGTTACGTTAGGACTACGACTTCCATTGTAACGTGTCAAGCGATTAATCAGACGCACAACGCCATTCTAAATTATTGCAATCGAAGTATGTTGAGTGACGAAAATTCTGAAAGGAAACTCTCGACTAGAATAGCGTTCCTTTGTGCAGTTTTAACTAGTTCTGTCGTAGCTGTTGGTTGCAGAAAGCTGTTGTACCGAAAAGGATCAACCATCGAAGTCGGTTACTTGCGATCGCTTCGCCGCAACGCATTTTTCTTGACGCCTTTTAAACTTTGTTTGCTTTCAGAGATGCGTACCCTTTATCGCAGTTGCTGCTGGTCACGTAGCAAATCTACCATTGATGCGACAAAGAGAAATCGCCAGGGGTACACCACTGTTCATGGAAGGTGCCCAGAAGCCCTTTATGGAATCTCGAGTAGCAGCGGTAAAAGCTATTTCCGAATGTGTGATCACGAGAATAGCAATGTGCGTGCCATGCTTGCTCTTCATTCCACTGATCACTCAAACAATTAAGCCGTACTGCTTTTACCAGCGTAGACAGTGGATATTATATCCGCTCGAGACCATTTTCTGTGCAATCGGGTAATTCTCGTCTTTGTCCAATTTCTAATTACATCGTTTCTCATCAAAATATCCTTTCCTATCAACAGATGCTTGTTCGCGATTCCTTCTTCGCTCGCAATTTTTCCTCGTCACAAGTAAGCGATGATAGTAATCGAATTTTTGCTTACCAAGGCATTCGAGAATAACATTTTTGAACCGTTAAGCTCGATGAATCCAGAATGGTTGAGGATATACGAACCCGAGTACAAAGAGTTTCGAGAGAAAGTCAAAGAGAACGTGGACAAAGTCTACTACTGTAAAGGGCTATAACTTCACAGCCGAGATATTCGGTTAACTATTCTGATTTTTACGCGGCATACGGTGAGAAAATATGTATTTAGATAAAAAAATTTCTAAGGCTAAAAAATTATAAGTGGAATACATCAGTGAACTATATCTACATTCTTCTTCTTTTTTTTCATTTTCATAGGCATGGGTCCTGGCATTTTGAATACAGTGCTGCAAAAAAAATGATAAAACATAAAAATTATTTTTCCATGTTGTCAATATTATAAATAGATCTGATATGTTAGCTCTATTGAAGCACTTACTGACAAGTTGTGCATATAGGACTGAATTTGCAGAATACTGTAAATAAAACAAAGAATCAATGTACTATAATCGTTCGCTTTAGAAACATTAAAAAAGATATCATTGAATTTTGTTTACTCGATAAGCATATGGAGCACACATAGCCGATATCTATTAGTTCTTGATGGCAAAAGCACGCCGCCCTGTAGTCCACTTTCACTGGTGGAGGAAGTACTAGCTTCGACCTAATATTTGGATCTGGCAGAAATATCCACTAAGCAGAAAAATATTTTCTTCTTAAATAATAAAAATAATAATCATACGTATACACAATTGGAATATAAGCTATTTCCCTTACCAGCAAGTATTGCAATAATCCACCCAAATGGGGAACTTTCAAGTAATTCCCACCAGTTATATCGCAACCTTGTTGAAGTAAAGTTAATTCCTGATCAAGACTGCAAACGTCCAATATTATTGCCTGTACGTTCGAATAAAAAATCATTAGCTAAATATTCGATGGTATACCATGTACATTAAGAACCAGTACAGGGACAAACCATTTTTTGAGCCGTGAAAAATATATTCATATAGTTCATGTACTGAGTGGCCGAATCGTTGCTAGCTGTGATCACGAGGAGTCTGGAATATAATCTCTGACCAGCAATCTTTTCTCTCTCCAATCTTGCTACGTAACAGAGCGCCATGGTCAATGCCCCGGATAATAGACTTTCGCCATTCAACGGCTTATCCATGGAAATCTCGTTGATTACGTGTTGCAGTTGTTGCCTGATAGTGCGCTCCACCATGGTGAACTTTTCATACTGTCCGTCAATTTGTCGAATTTCCGAAGGTTTCTCACAAGGATATAAAAACCTTGCACCATGACTATGACATGCTATTATAGCGAGTTGATTGTTAGATGACTGCATCAAGTGTGCATTGGCAAACACGACGGTAGAGTCTAAGCATTGCGTCAACACTTTCGTCTCTTGTTTTACTATTCTCTGCACCGGATTCACGTCCAGTACAATTGTTAACAAGCTTGTTTCTACTTCTGAAGCAAATACGATGATATTTTAATATTTTTCCGCGATGCGGACCATCGATGATTGCAGGTTAAATAATATCAACTTACCGTTTGTCATTTTAAACTAACCAGATTAACGTAACTATCGTGTCCAGCGGTCATAAACACTTTCCCTTAACAACATGTTTTAATAATTCACATTAAACCACTTAACTTTCCGAAATATTTAAGTAAACGAACACACGATCATGTTACAAACAACACCGTATATTAACAACATGTGCAGAGTTCGTTAAACTAGGAATCACCGATAGAATCGTAAATAAATTATATTCCAAGAGCATTTGTATTCGGTACGAAGGTAAAAGTACTTGTAATTTATAATGCATTCGAAAAATGTTGTCAAGCTTTTTATCTTATTTTACGAATACACGCGTGATGCTGTGTCGACGGTACGTACGCGAATAAAATGTTGACAACGTTCGTATTCACAATTTTCAACGAACAGTGTCCCATCGAGCGAAGCATGCGATACCGGTGGTTTGTCTTTTACCGCGACAGAGAATGATTTGAAAAAATGCGCGTACAATTTTTTAATTCAACTTTCTTTGAAAGTTCCCGCCTGATCTGCGGTAGTTGGTTAGGAACGTGCGCAAATAATCCGTACGAAAACGCGCATGGTTGCACACGTATTTTGCAGTGGGTTGCTAGCCGATTGGTTGAAGGGAAACGGAGCGAACGTGTGGAATATCATTGAGGTCATCAAGGTGTCTTTGAAAGGTTATCGAACGTCTTCTTCTCGAACTTGAAAACCGTCACATTACTGCCCTGAGTGCCACTGCCTGAACATGTTGCCACGAATCTTGAAACCCACGTTGTCCGTTGCCCAACAGGGAGCCAAGGGGCTCTCGACCAGCGTCAGAGTAAGTCCCGCAGTGATTTATAGATTTATAAACACCAACCGGTCAGCAAAATAGTTGTTTTTCCATACGGAAATTTGCATGCCACATTTTGATCACGGGTGATAAATCATTCAGGAGACTTGGAACCCTTAGTTTTTGCTCGGTTAGCTGCTTATCTTTGCGAAGCAACAGAGATATTCAGAGTAGTTATGCAACCACTTTCAGGTCTTACGGCAAGAATGATGTATAAAAAAATGAAATTATCGTAATGTCTCGATACGCGTGTAAAAAGTGAAGAATGAATACTCGCTACAACAGAGTGCAATCCCCCTTGAGAATTTGCATACAGTTTTCGAGATCGAATGTATCGACAATACCGTAGTTTTTCAAAGACACACCTTTGTATTGCTTAATGATTTTTCGTACGATACGTTTGACAATATATTTTTCGCATTATTCTTATTGAAACGACATCGAATACGGAATATTTCCAATCGAGATTAGTATCCTTCGAACCTAATTAAATCGATATTATACAATAGCATCGACGGTAATGCGAGATCGGATGCTATCCGACACGGTTCTCGATGTTACTGGTGTCCGCGTCCGACCAAACACGGAGTATCCGAAAAAGTATGCCTGAAGTATGCCTCGGGGTGCCTTAATGGATAAAAAATGTACCGTGTCCTATGTTTTAGCGCGATGCCAAGGTCGCAGTCATGGGTGCCAGCGGTGGAATCGGTCAGCCGCTATCGTTGCTCTTGAAACAGTCTCCTCTGATTACCGAATTATCTTTATTCGACATCGTGAACACACCAGGTGTCGCTGCGGATCTTTCGCATATGGACACAAAGGCCAAAGTGAAGGCATTCACTGGCCCTAACGAACTAAAGGAATCTGTCAAAGGAGCTCAAGTATGTTCCCCAATTCCCAAGCTGTAACTATCGAATTCATTGCATTTTCAACCTTGTGTTGCAATATGTTGCAATGTTGTAATATATATATATATTTTAATGTGTATTATATATGTAATATATATACATATATAATATAATTATGTAAGATTCTTATTTGCAACCGCGTTTTCGTAGGTAGTCATCATACCCGCCGGCGTGCCGCGCAAACCAGGAATGACCAGAGACGATCTTTTCAACACGAACGCGTCTATAGTACGAGATCTTGTTCAGGCCGTGGCCGAGATGTCCCCGAAAGCTCTGATCGCGATCATTTCGAATCCAGTTAACAGCACAGTCCCTATTGCCTCCGAGGTGTTGCAGAAGGCTGGTGTCTACGACCCTAAAAGGGTATTCGGCGTGACCACGTTGGACATCGTTCGTTCAAATACGTTTATCGCAGAGGCTAAAGTTAGTTGGACGCGCACGCGCGTATCTGCACGATAAAATTGAACGAGGCTCGGTATTCTGTATTTAATTCGCGATGTTTTCTAGGGTCTCGATCCACAGAAGACCAACGTGCCGGTTATCGGAGGACACAGCGGTATCACCATTATTCCACTTATCTCGCAGTGCAAGCCATCGGTCTCGTTCCCCGACGACCAATTGAAAGCTCTCACCCTGAGAATTCAGGAAGCGGGTACCGAGGTTGTGAAGGCAAAGGCGGGTACAGGCTCTGCCACGTTGTCGATGGCATACGCGGGTGCTCGATTCGGTTTGTCGTTGGTAAAAGCGCTCAATGGAGAACAGGGTATCGTCGAATGTGCTTACGTTAGGTCCGACGTCACAGCGTCCAAGTACTTCTCAACGCCTATCGTTTTGGGCGTAAGTAGAGAAAATCTATCAAACGATCGAGGCTTGAACTTTTTTTTTTTTTATAGGAAAATATGTTTCTTATTATTAAATACGCTTTCAGAAAGGTGGAGTCGAAAAGAATCTTGGTCTTGGCACTCTCAGCAGCTACGAGAAGAAACTGTTGGACGAGGCTATTCCGGAACTCAAGAAGAACATTCAGAAGGGAGAGGATTTCGTGAACAAGAAGTGAATGCCGATGATCGGGGAATTAGATAGAGGCTCGGTTGATCGTAAACAAGAAGAAATCGACGATTATCATCGGTATTCGTTGGCAAAGTTCTTGCGTCGTGCGCGAATCGTTGTATCCGAAAGGCGAATGCTTTCGACGTAACGATCGATGGTTGAACTCGTCTCTTGCGTTGTACAAAACAGATCGAAAATTCACTCTCGTCGCAAACCAGTTAATGAACGTACAATATCCTACATGCAAACGGTTTTTATCTCGATACGAACAATACTCATAGGCCTCGATTAAAAGAAAACAAAACGATGTTGAGTTATGAAATTTGATGTAGAAAATTTGAAATAAAACAATCTTCGAACATAGAAAGAATAAACATTATTTTTGCTATATCACCTTCGTCGTTGTTCTTATAATTCGATTTCTTGTCTTACATTGTAGGGGACAGAGCTTTGAAAGCTGTTGCCACAGTTATCGAGTTACGACAGTTTGTCAACGAATATCCAATGTTCGGATCAACGTCGAGTTAGCGTGCTCTAGTGGCGAACCCTCGAGAGAGAGAAAGAGAGATAGAGAGAAACTCTCTACGATCCATACGCTTATTACAGCGACACAATTTTCAGTCGCGAGCGAATTGTTTCTCAGCCTTCGCTGCCAATCGACCGGACACTCGTTGGGAGGGGGTTACTTAAAAATCTCAAGGTAAACTTAGCCCCCGCGCAGGTTGACGCGACGTAAAGAGAATTCGTAGGTTGTAACAGCTGTTACCCCCTAACTTCTTTTCGTCTTTTCTACTTTGCCTTTGGGTAATCGGCTGCCAGTTATAAGTGTAATAAATAATTTGACAAAATAAGTATGCTACCGATGAATATCAATGAAATTGAATTTGTACCGACTTCTTCTTACACAGGCACTAGCGATCGGCGAGCGAACGAACATTGCATTTTCTCTCCAAGTTTCTGAGTTTCTTCTATCATGATAGAGTATCTTAAGTTCTTCTAGTGCGTGGTTTTCACCTGAAACTATGTCGAAGAATAAATAAAGTAAAGGAGGGCGTTTGTATTTCAGGAAAATACAAAGAATACTGTACCAGGACCAGGGGAGCGCAGCGTTAAATTAAAATCTGCCAGGCGCGGAAGAAGCGGTCGCATGCTCGAGATGCGCACGGCGTGTCTCTCGAGCTTGTCTCCGATCATGGAACGGACAACGGATACAATTGTATCGAATCCTGAAACACGTGGATGTTAATACACGGCCAAGGCGTTTAGGGGACACACGAGAGATAACAGCTCGCAGGTTTTAACGTTCGATGACTCGCTCTACGCGCAGGCACAGTAATACAAAGAAAACATCTTGATCGCGCTATACCGTTTTCCACATTTTCATCAACATTATTTTCTAATGTTCTCGTACGTTTTATATAGCTTTGTATGTTTTATAACTATTTGTATCGACTATCGAAAACATACGGTAAACATTTTAATAGAGGAACGTATAGAGAGTTGTAATTACTTTATTTGTAGCTTTCACGTGTGTGGTTTTACAGAAAAAGGTCGTATCCGGTAAAATCGTATCGATTGTAATACGTACAG
Organism: Agapostemon virescens; assembly: GCA_028453745.1. Classification (NCBI taxonomy): domain Eukaryota; kingdom Metazoa; phylum Arthropoda; class Insecta; order Hymenoptera; family Halictidae; genus Agapostemon; species Agapostemon virescens. Next base: position 21,000,269 of record CM052082.1, read on the forward strand.
AGGTGTATGAGAACGCATGCGAATCGAAAAAATAATTGTAAAAAACCAAAACGAAGACAAATTTAGCCTCTTCCCAAATGACGATAAATTTTGATATCCAAGTCTAATTATTCGCTCTTGAACTGGGTTAGCGACAAGATGGAATGATCCGAAGATAATTACAGATAATAACTAATATATATGTATAATACAGAGAGAAAGAGAGAGAGAGAGAGATGGAGATGAAGAGAGAGAGAGAGAGTGTGTGTGTAATTAGAGCAAGTAGTGTACATCTAGTAAGAGATGGAGTAAGTAGATGTGTCTTTGTAAAAATCGACTAAACACGTACAACGATTCTGGATAATGGATTTAAAAGCGATTCGAATCGATACACCGATCGTCTATTCACCTTCGGTAGGTCCTACGGACAATCAAGGCGACAAACTGCCTATCTACGATCGTTACTGTTAGCCGAGAACACTCTACAAGTTTCCATTTGTTTCTTTTTTTTCTTGTTCGCTTATGAATCAAGCTATATCGTGGTCGATAATAATCGTTATCGCGTTGGGCTACTTCATCTTGTTTTTAATCCATCGTGTAAGCAAGTAATTGGATGAGGTATCTGACAGTTTATCGTCGTTTGGAATCCACTACACCGTTCGTTGCCACTGACAAATTTTTATTGTATCTAAATCACTCTTTCCAACACTTGCCGCATTTACTATGATATAATTCCTTATGCCGATGGATCCCCAATTTTTCTCTACGATCTCTCCGATTTTCTTATTATTCTCGATCGCGCAGTACCGTTCTTCTTTTATTTTCTGCATCTTCGTTCCTGCGTTTATCTTCCACGTTCCTCGACGATCACGCGTTTCGAAAAAATCGTTCTTTTCTTTGTTGTTGTTGTTGTTGTTGTTGTCGTCGTCGTATCTTGTTTCTTCTTCGAATTGCGTTCGAAAACGATTCGCGTCGATCGGTTTCGCCGCGATACCCTAATTTTACGCTCTTAAAATTACTCGCATATACTTACTTACGGTGCCGTTGATATTACTTTGAGTTATTCTTTGTAACGTACTTTATAACATGATTATCAATTTTTATCGTTATTAATACCTAAATACAGGGGCACGATAATGCACACCAATTTTCTAGGCAGAGCTCGATTATCTGCGCGCCGCGGTTCCCTTCGACTTTTCTTATTTTATTTTCACGTGACATGCCTCGCTTTTTTGCTGCACGCTTTCACACACGGATCACCAAAAGATCGTCGTCGTCGTCGTCGTCATCATCGTCATCGTCGTCGTCGTCGTCGTCGTCGTCGTCGTCGTCGTCGTCGTCGTCGTCGGCGTCCTCCTCCTCTCGTTCCGAGTACACAGCGCCGGTCAAAAGATTATTCCTTGAACGAACGATCAATTTTTTCATGCACCTTTGTTCTTTGGACAACGATCAGACCGAGGATCTTTATGCAAATATCATTTGTCGTTGGTGCAAAGTTTTGCGGACAAAACAATGTATCGTATCTTACTCTAAAACGGATAAAACTCTGGACATTTTGTGCCGAAATCGAGGATCCACGATACCGTACCGATTCTTCGTAATCGTCGCTGTTGTACTACTCGAACGAGCGAACGATCGACGTCGCGTTGCCAAAGCTTACTTCATCGCCACACTTGACAAAATTTCTTGCTAACGGACTAACGAACGAATCGTCTACTATCGTTGGAATGTTCTCTGAACAGAAATCAACGGAATGGTGTCGCACGGGTACAACGAAGAAGAAAAAATTTCAGAGAAAGGAAAGAAGAATGATGACACGAACGCTACGGGTAGACACGAGTTAGAAGCAAGAAAAAATGCAATGGAGTAAACGAGGATAGTGAGTCGGTCGGCGTGCGAAGTGAGCGCGGACGAATAGAGTCGGGATACAATCGTTTATTCTGTAATTCGTAATACCACAGCGATCGTTTATAGTTTTACACAATGGGGTGTATGAAAAAGTACAACCATAATATTACAGACTAGCTAGACGGCTACTGGTTTTCTCGATTTTTGTTGTTTGTTTGTTTGTTTGTTTGTTGTTGTTCTGTTCGTGTGTACGACGGCGATACAACGGAATTCATATTATACTTTACCGTCGATTCATTCTTTCCTCGTGTTAAAAAGAAGCTCATCTATCGCAATACTTTTTTTTTTTTTCACGATACATATCTATCTTAAAGTTTCATGCTTGTCGTCGATTTAAAAAAAAAAAAAGAAAAAAAGAGAAAGTAAAGAAAATAAAATAAAAAAAAAAGAAGAACTATGGAAATCGTAAACAGAAAGAAGAAAAAGGAAGAAAAAAAAAGTGTAATCGCCTTACTCTTATCGCGGAGAAAGGCTCTAAGGTGAGTGGGCAGAAAACCGTTCGACGTTGTCGGAAACGGTTGCCGTTTTCTCGCCCATGTTTTTCAAAGTTCTTTTTCTCTCTTTTCGCTTTGTGTTGCGTGTATTTGGTGTGGTTGTCGCGTTCGAACGGAACAAAATTTTGAGCCTGCTAACCGATTAATTTAGTTAGTTTGTTAGTTAGTTATTGCGTGTTTCTTTAAGTACGACGCTTTCGCGTATGCGCATCATTCCCTTGACAAATAGAACGGCTACACTCTGGGATATCGTAATCCATAAATGCTGGAGCTACACGCGTACGAAATTCCTTGGATACCGGACTTCGTTCGGAAGTACATGTCTCTCGGTAATATCTTCGTTTTTTCGGGGGGACGACGGGGCGGGGTCGAAAACACGCGGTTGGCAGCCCTGGCCGATGGCCGAGCCGTTCAACGATTTACGAATTCGCGCGTGTCTTCGTTCTCGCCTACGGGAACACGCCTCGGGGAACCACGCGTTCCCGTCCTCGAGCAAACGGACGATTTACATGCGATTTTGCCCACGCATACAATTAATATCGTGCTCAACTTCGTACGGTATGCGAGGAGCGATCGTGCGCGCAGTAAAAAAGCGGGGAAAAATTGGACGAGGAGAGGGGGCCGAGTTAGGGGATGAGTCAGGGGATTGATTTGGAATCGACGAGGGGATGGCTGGAGGGAGCCGGTGAAAACAAATGAACGCAATAATGCACTTCGATCGACGTCGAGCATCAGAGCATATATGCTTTTTCACTATTCGTAAAACATTGTAGGACACACTTGTTAATTCGTTCTCACCCACTAGAACCGATGAAAGCGGGGGAGAGAGGGAGGGAGAGAGAGAGAGAGAGAGAGTGTGAGAGAGAGAGAATGAGAGAGAGAAAGAGAGAGAGGAATGATCGTCGTGTCCCGACGGACTGGGGGGCGTGTTACATTCCATTTTTTTCCATTTTTATTACCATGTGGGGGTGATCATACGCGCGCGTACGCCCCACTCGAAACACGTTCTCGACATCGTCCACGTTAATTCGTTTTTTGACTTTCTTTCATTGTCGGTTATTTTTTTTTTTCGTTCTCTGCTTGTCGTTTCATTTGTTTGGCCAGGCATGCACAAGTGTAAAGCAGCATTGTTATTTTGTTGTTGTTGTTTGTTTGGTTTTTTTGTTCTTCTTTCGGTACCGGGAACAAGGCAAAGTAAAAGTGCCCCTCTCTAAATGCATTTTGTTTTGCAGCAGTCTCTCTTTCTATTTTATCGCAGGGTGCGTGTCCTTTGCTTGATTACTTTCTGCGTGCTTCGTAAAATTCAATGCGTGTTTTATCGAATGATTTGTTTGGTTGGTTGAGATTGGTAGTTTGTTTGTTTGGAATTAACCGTACGTAGGTGCGTGTTTTTAGGGCCACGCAATCGCTAAAGATTTCCCCTTCCCACCCCGAACTGCCACCTGCCGAGTTGTTTTCTTTTGCTTACGAGTTATTAAGAGTTTTTTTGTTTTTCTTCTGTGTCTCAGTTTTATATACGCAATGTAACACTCACTACAGTTAGAGTTACGAGACGTCCTGATCTTCCGGGTCTTGCAGCTGCTCCTTCTGTTCACCCTCCCCTGCACAAAAACACGTAAATACGTTAATCGATGATAATAGAATTTTGTCGATGTCGCGTAATCGACTCGCACCGTTGAATCTCCGAATTGAAACCGAAAACTCGTCTTTCGACGAATCGAGGTTGGTACTTCTGATTCGAACAAGTCATAGAATTCGATATTGAAACGCGTTCGCTATCGCGTGACTCATGCGCGAGCTACTCGATCGCTCGTGTACGCTTTCGAGTGAATTTTAGGTCCTACGAAATATCGTAAAAAGCGATAAAAATTGTTACGAGTCGAGGATACAAGGAGGAAGGATGGATGGACGGGGTTTGCTCACCAAGCGACCGGAAAGGGATGCACGTCTGTGTTCAGGCATTGGTGGATACGGCCGCAGCCTGGTTTTCGTGTTCAGCCTCGAACTCTAAATAATAAAGCAGTGATTCTTTGTTCGGAGCACGGTTTTCTTTAACCCTGCAACGAACGAGGCGGGAAGACGAATCCGAACGTGTTCGCTGCAGGATTAAAGATTAAACAGCGTTTTAAAAATGACTCGATTCGCAATAAAACGTCGGTAAGCCGACCAACTAGCCGTGGTGCGAAGCGATAAGATCTGATACAGAACAAGGAAGATTTTATCAGGCCGGGCGCAATACGTGTTATTGATCGTCGCGATGCCGCTCTCCAACGGGCCGATAGAGACGTTTCAAAGGGTGCTAAAAAAGCTTGTGTCGGTGCTTATGCTCGTGCTCGCGTCCCGAGAGCATACTAACCATCTCCTTGCATATCCGACGTCCACAGAGTCAAATTGTCCCTGAGGAGCTGCATGATGAGGGTGGAATCCTTGTAGCTATCCTCGGATAAAGTGTCTAGTTCCGCGATCGCGTCGTCAAAGGCTGCCTTCGCCAGGCGACACGCTCTGTCCGGGCAGTTCAGAATCTCGTAATAAAACACGGAGAAGTTCAGCGCCAATCCTAAACGGATGGGATGAGTCGGTGGCAAGTCTGTCATCGCGGTGTCGCTGGCCGTTTTGTAAGCCACCAACGACTTCTCCGCTGCCTCCTTCCTGTCGTTACCGATGGCGAACTCGGCCAGGTAACGGTGGTAGTCGCCCTTCCTGCAATTACATTCAATTACAAATTCTGCATCTATATTCGACGGCGGTATCGCTTTTTATTATTTACTAGCTTCGACGTTAAAACAACAGTTTCACCAATGCGTAATGTACCTTGAACGGTAGCCTGTTATCCAGCAAAAATGTTTATCGAAGCAATAAGTCTCTATTAAAACCCTGCTTTCACAAATTGGTCCTTAAGAACGCGAATTTACATAAAAATCAGCAGTCTGGTTGCGATACATATCCACTACACGGTCTCTCTTTCTCCCCCACTCACTCTCTCTCTCTCTCTCTCTCTCTCTCTCGCTCGATTTCAAGTAAACCGTCATTAATATTCATCGGAATATTAAATTTAACGAGTTGCCGACACGTAGAAAGCATCCGATTTATCTATAATTCGATAAAAGTTAGCGTTCGTGGGAGTCGTATCACCGCGGTAATACCTCGTTAAAATCAAGCGGAAGAGTAGAGAACTGGAACTTTTAAGATGAACATTTTTATCAACGGTTATTAGTAAATCATCTTTTAATCTTCCAGCAATTATCGAACCAGACGCCGACGAGTTTTAAAAACCAATACCTCAAAAACCGGTGACCGAAACGTAACGCTCTTCCGCATTGGATGCCTTTTAATCAACGCTAGGACGCCACCAAGGCAGAAGCTTGATATTTAAAAGAAACTTAGAGCATCGAAAATATATTTCCTGCCGGAATCTGGTACCCCTTGTAACTGGAATATATCAACCGATAAAACGCAAGCTGGATTTTGAACTGTACGCGTCGACGATGGATTCTCCCAGCGGCGACGACTCGTTAGATTTTTCAAAATCAACGATCTACGATCAATGGTTTCTCTGGTAAGGCTGGCTGCTGTTCGTCGTTCCGAAAGAAACGAAAGAGGGGAACGAATCGTTAGGCTTCTTTTAAATATAGTATACAGCCGTTGAGGCTATTCGAATTATCGAACTTCCGGTAAGTAAAGCGTTAAAAGACCGAACCACGTTTCGGTGTTCCGCAGCGAATGCGAACGATTGATCGCGTTTCGCCGAGGATTCTACAACGATCGAGCCGCGACTGTGGTTGCTGCTTACATTTTGTAATAAAAGACTTTCGATTCGCCGGTGGACGCATAAGGAATCAGATGTTTATCCAGGACACCGAGGATATCGGCGCAGATGTCTTTCAGCTCTTTCTCTACTTGGGACCGGTACTGACGAATCATCTCGAGCTTGCCTTCGGCGCCCTTGTTCTCCTCCTTTTGTTCGATGCTCGAGATTATTCTCCAGGAGGCTCTTCTCGCCCCGATTACGTTTTTGTAGGCAACGGAAAGGAGGTTCCTCTCCTCGACGGTCAGCTCTAGGTCCAGCGACGCGACCTTCTTCATCGCCTCGACCATCTCTGTAAATCACATCGACGGGCAGAGCCGTCGACGACGGGGTGCCATTAAAGCGAAAATCACTCGACATAAATATAAACGAAACGATCGAACAAAAGTAGATTCTCGAAACTATACGGAGACACGCTCGTTCGATGGTTCGTTCGATGGACGAGGCCGTGCCTCGTCGAACGATAACGGATAATTTTTAACCGTTTAATCAACCGTATGTAATCCGCGCACTATCTAGCGCCAATGTACTTTCACCCGCTCAATCATTTCCATGGGAATCGAAGAAATTTTGTACGGGGGTTGATCCCTCGACGCAGAGAGAACGGTACCCCGGTGGTGTTGTCTGTGCGGGTTGTCGGTACGGCTAATTAGGAAACATAACGTTGTCGAGCGGCTCCCCAACGAGGGTCCTCTTATTTTGGCGTGAAACTTGCCGAAGAATATTATGCAAAATCATGGCAGAGCAATGAGTTGGAAATGACTTATCGATTATTAATATGTAGCTACCCCGCGTGGATATATTATTAGTTTCATCTGGGGATGATGGCGAGCTTCGGCGCGAGAAAGACGAGCGCGCGAACATACATATATTAACAACCCGCTTGCCCCTTGAACTTTCCGAGGAAGTTGCCAACTATTATGTATTTATTATCTATAGGTGCGAGATATTCGAGAATAATGATATCGATCGAGACGTACACCGCCGCTCGAAAGTCTGCGGGTACTTGCTTAATTTTAACCACCTGAAAACATTAACGGAGGCTACTTACTAAATTGCGCGTTTAATCTCCACGGTAGCAACTATTATTAACGTTATCGCGGAATGTAATTTTCATTATCTGCTAACAAGGATAAATATTCGGAATATCAAGTAACCTAGATTATTTTTATCGTTTAATTATTCAATAGATTTACGTAACTAGAAATTGTAATTCGCATAATTTTGGCTCGCAGTGTTGCACGAGCTCCGGTTTAGCTTTGCGACCGCAGGGGCAACGCTCGATCAACGAATCCCGTCGATCGAACAATAAAGGAAATATAAGCGATCGAGAAAAGTATTGTAAAAGTACGCGTTTCGATAAAAGAAAATCACGGTGTCGTGTTCGTAGGTAAGGACGAAATCTTTGTTGCCCACGACGCAGGATCGATAGCCGGATGAAAGAAGATATTAAAGAGGCGCGAGACGTCGAGACAGATCGAAGACACGGTGTATCGGCCTCCGCATCCGGAATCCCGAGACCCCAGGGCGGCTCTCGTTTTCCCGTGGGAGTTGCGCTCTCGAACGATTCTCGGCTAACAAAAATCCATCTGGAAACGATCGATCGGTATCATCTCCGAGAACCGTCGATACGATCGTTCCTTTCTCCTGCCCGTATATCCGTCTCCCCGATTAGAATCGATAAAACTGTACACACCCCCTCTGTGTTCGTCGTCGGCCCGACGATAGAAAAGTCAACGGTGACGTTATGGCGGTGTATCTATGGCCAGATCGAACCCGGTCCGAAACCAGGTTTAATAAATACCTACACGCGGTTTCGGGTAATATTTTGTGGCCTTACTACTACTCGTCGAGCAAACATGCGATTTCCAAATGTAAATAATAAATCGACCACGGCCGATAGCGAACTATCTACCGAACGACAATCATCGAACAAACTGTTACGAGCGATTTCTCTTCGTTGTCTAACCGGCCGAGTAACGTTCTCTCGTCTCTGATTCTCAAGTTCATGGTGATTCCGGATAAAAATTACCGTGAACGCGGTATACAATGATGGAGGTCTACAGAAACGTAGGATATAGCGAGTACAGATCAATACTTTCCTTCTACTATGGCCCCCTCTTCCTTCCCTCTCCACCTTCTCGCTGTCTCTCACCCCAATACCGTTCTCACCCTCCATCGTGATCTCTCTCTCTCTCACTCTCCCCCCTCTCTCTCGCTCGCACGTTTCGTCTCTCATTCGCAACCCTCAAATTTGCCCATCGGCCTTCCTCCTCTCGCTCGATCCGGCCGCTTATCGCCTCCTCTCCCTTTCATTCCTGTCATTATTCGAGCTCACTCGCTCTTTGGTCGAAAAGACCGTGCGTGTGCACGCATTTTCATGCTTTAACCATCGTCCGACGATGCACGGATCTACTTCGTATCCGAGCGCATCTTCCAAACCGAGAAAAAACCCGTGTCGAACGAGTTTCAGGCGAAAATGTCAAGTTGTGATCGCGAACGCTTGATTTAAAATGTCTGTGCTAATAAAAAACGTTGTTCCAGGTCCGAAAGATTCAGGCGCGGTCTCGCGCGCGCAATTACCGAAACCGTTAGTATCATACTGTGACGGTTAATACGCGTGTCTGTCTTGATTAATGTGCCCACGCGACCACTAAAGTCTGAAAACCGGACGGACGGACGGACGGATGGATGGATGGTTGGATGGTTGGATGGATGGATGGATGAATGGATGGATGGATGGATGGATGGATGGATAGATAGATGGATGGATGGATGGATGGATGGATGGATGGATGGATGAGTGAATGAATGGATGGATGGACGGGACTAACGAACGAAAGAACGAACGTTCGTCGTAGTTTATCTTGTTTCGTTTGAGTCCATTAGAAAAGGAAAAAGTTTTGGAAATGTCACGCGAGACGAGATCATTTGTCTGTCGATCTCTGTCGATCTCTGTCGGCCAATCAGCGGACAATAAATAAACTGTGTCTGGGAATCGTCAAGCTGATTTATGCATGCGACAACGTTGAACGTATTGAAATTCTATTTAATCGTAGCAAGTGTCAAATGTCTCTCGGTTGAAACGGTACAGGTACGGGATTGTACAGAGTATAATAAAATCTCTGTCGAGAGAAATGCGAAAGATTCGACGGTTGATCGTTCGCTGCTCCGAATCCCCACTGCGAAGTCGCTTTCGCCAGAAGCGAAATAAAAATTGCCAACAGTTCGCGAATGCACGTAGAACGATACGTGGAGCGCGTAATAGTAACAGGGGAAAATGGCTGGTGATTAACGACACCGGATACGTAAGCCAGGAAAACGCGAGCCGATTCACCGGAAAACCGTAGCCGATAGATCGGTTGCTCGATCGGCCGAGTGATTTCTCTGTGGTTTCAAGGCCGAATGCCACGAGCAGAGCACGCGTTACTACGTGTCGAAAGAGGAGTACGTATAATAACCCGGCAGCGAATGGCAAGAATCGAGCCGTGTCTATGCATCACATGCGTCAGCGAAGGACCGACGACTTTGTCCAGTTATCTGCCGTGAGGCCTCCCAAAGTACTCGAGGCGGACAGCACGCCTAGCAACGGCGTTGGCCAGCTTTCGATGCGACCGAGTACAGTTCCGTGAAACGTTTAGGCTTAGGCTAACCGGGGCCTGGTTATCTCGAACTCGGAACTCGGAACTCACGACCCGTAATTCGAAGTATCGTGACAGGATGTAATAAACCGGTGACACAACCGAAGGACGAGGCCACTCTTCTAAAATAAAGGAAGACCGGTCGGTCTTGAGCCGGCGCGGCGACTCGATATCGCATCGTCGTGTCGATTAGTCGTATTTGACGTTTCCTCGACATTTGACAGATCCGATCGGACACACGATATCACGGTTAAGACTGCGAGCGTCGAATCACCGAGGCAGTTTCCGATTCTATCTGGAATAAATTTGGAACGCGATAGGGTCGCGACCCACGAGGATCGTGTTCTGCCTCCTTTCTCTTTGCGGCCGTGCTCTCCTCTGTTTGTCCGATTTCGTCGATTTCATTTTGGCGCAGGCCGGGTCCTTTCCCGGAAAATATCTACTCACCGTCGTAACGCTCCGCCTGCTCCGCCAGTTTCGCTTTGTAAACGTTGTCCTCCCGTTCCGACATCTTGGATGCTTCTAGATTTCACGGGCCGGACGAAAGGTTTCAGGGAAATCGCACGAAATCCTCGTTTCACCGAAATACGTACACCTCGCCGTACAGCCACTCGCAAGCTCACTGACCAAGATGGCGGCGCCCGCCAACAATCGAAAGCAGTTCCCAGTTCGCGCAGCCTCTGCGGACACTCCACTCGCCATGCGCTCCCTGTCTCGTGTATTACTACGCCATTAATGACGTCATTCGTTCGACGGCTATATACGACTCCAAAGCTAAAGCCATCGCGCATGTCGGTTAAATTCGCTCTGAATATATATCCGGTCCATCGAAACCTGGCCAAGTTTCATTTGAAATTGAAATGGCCGATGATTCGACCGTAGGTTGTTTATACAATTTAGACGTTTTTTATTAACAGGTTCCCGAAGGTTGCCGGCATCCAAGTATGCGCATGTTTGTCCTTTGAAATAATAACCCAATAGACTCGAAGTAACCTTAAAAATCTTATGAAACTTTTATGGAAACTGTTGTTTTATTTTGTCAATATTTGTACCAGACGGTACCGTCGGTCTCTTACGATCGCAACGACGATACACAACGATAGAATTAATCGTTAAATTGCTTTGCAATTTCAAAACCATATATCGGTTTTTCGTTACGAGCACGTTGCTGCACTTCTTCGTGAAACTTCGATGCAACGATACGGAGTGAATATTTCCTAAACATTTTGTACAGTATTTATTATTGTTGTATGCAAAATGTAAAAACGAATCGAAAGCTATCCGTTAAAAGGAAAATGATACCCCCGCGCAAAGATTAATATGTACTTTATTTATTTAACGAAACAATATTCGGAATTCCATTTTAAAGGTACCTGAAGTTGTAACACGAAAACAACGTAATTTCTCGATGATCGCGATAAATAACGAATACTTGAATATATTTCAGTCGCACGTCATAAAATCGATGACGCACAATGGCTAACCGGAACAAAGAATTCCAACGAAAAACTAAAGAAAAAACTTTAGCAGAGAATCGTACGTTGCAATGAAATGATCGTTCGTTTTCAACGATTAAGATTTTTATGGCTGGAAATCGATCGACGCTTCTCGGATCGGTCAACCGAGTATTAGAATAGATTAGAAAAATAATCCAACGCAACCAATTTAAAAGCTGAATAAAAGTAATGCGCGAGGCAACAAGAAATGGATCGATCGGTGGGTAGCAATAAATGTTCGACGATAAACATTACCCGTTCACGATCGTTCGTTTTTAATTTGTTACAATAAATCAATACAATTCGTTCGATGGAACAAAAGGCTATGGTTATTTATCGTATAAATAATTGCACCATTTGTGCGATCAACGGGTATTATGTAGGAGATGATGCCGAAAGGCAAATATGTGAATGCTACAAAGATATTTTTGTTTCTTTCTCTCTCTCCCTCTCTCTTTCTCGCTCGTTCTCTCTCTCTCTCTGTTTCTCTCTCCTTTTTTTTTGTAGCGAAGCATTTGTAGTTTATAGTTTCACACGAATAGCTAATGTACAAGCACTATATAATCCAAACGTCTGTTTCTATCCATTTTAACGTGTCCTCTTTTAAATTATTTTTTTTCTTTAATAATTAATTCGTATTTATATGTATACAAATATATCCGATTATTATGAACTATTAAAATTATAATACAGTCAAAATACTTAATCGTAACAATCATAAACATTGGTTGCAAGCTAGGTGTTCCGTTCGGTATCGCCTTCTTCTACGGATCGGAATAATGTAACTGTCAATATACAAATACTATGAACGGAACCCGTTGTACGATGTGCTTGAAGAGGGATATACAATGGGTTTTATTATCATATATACACATACAGGCATACATACATACATACATACATGCATACACGCACGCACTGTACCTGTGTATGGATGTGTGCGTGTCTATATACTACAGCGTTCAAAAAGAAAAAAAGAAAGGAATTCCCTTTTTTACGCCCAGTTATGCCATAAGAATCCTTCGAAGGGAACGACTTATTACAACGTATTGGATCTCTGGGTATGACTTCGAATTTCCTTTGCACTCTTGTTGCATCAATACCGAATAGATTTCATAACATTAGCTCGACGGAGTGTATTAGTTAATTAGGCTAGCATAGGCAACCAGCCTATCTTCGTGGAACATTTAGTGTCTACGTCTGCACGGAAAACATCGCAGAAATTTGGAAGCATATCCATTCACCGTATTATTCTATATGTATGTCTGTTTTCTTCGTACTTGTCGTAGTCGTACGCTAGAACCACCGTTCGCGCATCGCGTTGCTACAAACGCTTCGTATCCGCAGGAACATTTCTTTGAAGAGCGGTTACAGATTGTCGCCATCAGTGTAACGAATGCCGCCTCTTATTAAACCTTTATTTTTCTTTTTAATTTCCTCGCCAGAGGTTAAGACGTGGCAGTCGAGCGAACAGTCTGGCCACACCGCCGCACGTGTAAATGACCAATATGTAAAAAAGGCGTCGCCTACCGTATCTACTTTTACATAAATAATTCAATAAGACGCGTTCATACACACTTGAGACGGTTGCTTCTTACGCCTCATCGGGTTTACATGTGTATACTCAGCGGTACTATGAAAAATTTGCTTCTCTACAATTTTCAATTCGCTTAAATTAACACCTGGCGTCCCATCAAGCATCGAAAATACATTTTTTATAGTCTACGTAAGTACTCTCCGCGATAGATACGTAAGGACCACTCTGTCAGAAAGTTTACTTGTTTTCTGAAGTACGGTATTTACGATCGATCTCGTTAGAACTTACATTCAGTTCCTTTCACTTTCTAATAATTTAAAACAAAAAAAATCATTTTTACATCTAGCCTGGTTTAGAACAAATCGCTCGAATACTGCTGGTTAAAAATTAAGTGAATTCTCGTGTTTGATTCGAACTCCCAGTTGCAATTGTGGCTTCGCTTACCACACCGATACTTTGACATAAAAAATCATCATTATCGACCTTATTGCTATATCAGTTTCGAACCGAAGTAACAAAAATCTTTTGTAACTTATTATCGCTTATTAATAGTATGTGATGCATTTTGCGAATGTATCGTTAATATACGTGTCCAGCCTATTGACAATTACAGAAAATTTTCTCGGTGTCTATATAAAAGTTGTATGCAAAAGCATTATTAATTGGGCCGTACGGATTGAATGCGTCAATGTTCTAGTTGTTTAGAAAAAGTGGGTGTAATGAGAGGGGGGTGCGATGTTAATATAGACAGAAGGACGCGTAGAATAACGGGGTGGGTAGGGAGAGCAATGATATTCTACAAAACACTCGTCTTCAGAACGTGTCAGAATGCCGACATTTTGTCCAGTTCATTTGGAAGAAGTAACGACTACACCATGATCTCTAACAACCCCATTTATCGCGTCAGCATTTCTTAAAAGCAATAGTTTCCGCGGAAAGTGATCTCTCTAATATCGACTATCTCGCACTTTAAACAAATCCAAACATTTTCCGTAATGTATATTAGCGGTCACATCATCGTTAATCGGTAGAATTATATAATAAGCTAAAATATATTTGGACACCGTGACCAGTCACCTTTACTTTTACATTCCCAATACTCGCCACCATATACGTAGCACAGACTGTCTGTGTAAGGATCTTGCTCTTTTTTAAACCACAGCGGTACATACGTTTCGTACGGTAAACCTGACATAAATGAAAATCTTTTAATAGTATATGTTTCTCAATCGAGTTTGAGAGTAAATACATGTAGAGGGTGTCCATGAATCTCTGTCGTTCGAAATAACTACCAAGAAGCGTACAGATATTTTGTTTCGAATGACAGAAATTTCTAGACACCTCATGCATATCGTATAACAATAAATTCCGAATACAAGTCAAGATTATACCTTGAGCAGCTGCTTTCTCACTATCGTGTTCCCGAGCACGTCGGACGGTCCTCTGTTTTTCCTCTAATCGAAGCTTTTCCGTATTCGCCTCGTCCCATTGGCCGTTTTCCATCAATCTCTGGTCAGGCCTAAATCGGGAATCTGTAGGAGCTACACCCTCCTCAAGCTCGTTCAACTGGCATGCTAATTCCGTGAAATTGTAGTACTTTTCGCAGTCTTCTCTGTTAAATAAATTACGCAATTGATTAAGCTGTAGATATCAAACGCACAGCATCAGAATTGATCGTTTCATCGAGTATACTTACACTGGCATACGCCGCTTCCAAGCAAGTATGTAAGGCCCTGTTTTATACACTGGATTGTCCGCTGTGCCAGATGTGCTGATCACAGGTGCGATTTCTATCTTAGAGTCCCATGTACCTTGTACTACCCACTTGACTTCGTTATTTGAATTCATTACTATTCCCTTTACCGTACGCTGACTATCTCGCGTGAAATACGAATACGGTGTATATTTCAAATGGCACTTTATACCTTCTTTGTGATTTATTATATCTGTATCACCACTCTGATCAACCCATAATTTTCCTACTATAATATTATGTATAGTGGTCGTGACTTTCCGCCATGTGTAATGGTGCAAACCCCCTTCTATTTCGAGATGAGCTGTTCCCAATGGTATTACCTGCATCGAATTATTGTACTGATAAGATATTTTACGGAACGAAAAAGATTCTATTACCAGAGCTTGGCACTCACTTGAAGATATTTTCCACGGAATTTCGATGCCATTGTAAATTCCTGCCAGCAGCGCCATTTTCGACCTTCGCAATGTTGCGCCAACATAGGAGGGTGATGAGATACCTGCTCTGAAATTGCCCTCCAACCTAAATCCTCGACTCGATCGCACTCATACGTTTCACCCAATAAAGGATTAAAAGGTTTGCCAGTTCTAGTGGCGGTTGTGGAATAACTGGATATAGTAAATGCAGCCACATAAGCCATTTGCTCGTAGCTATCTGTACATTCTGCTGCCCTATTGTAAATCAGAACAAATATCATTCTTGTTTCCCTTGAGCACACAGAAAAGAACAAAGTATTACCGAATTGCAACAGTAAGTATACCTGTCCAGAATATCTGCATATTCATAATCTTCCGTGAGCCGCTGAAGCATACTAAGCGGCTCGGAAAAGTTGACGGGCATAGGAATTTTTGATAATTCTTTGCCAATACAATTTTTCATGATACTCCATAAGTTTAGTGGATAATTTGGCTTTTCAGGTACTATACTCCTCCGTTTCCTTTTGGAATCTGTTACCCCGGTGCTGCCACTACTGCCATTGTTGGTTTGCCAATTTGTCTGATGCAAAAGCAAAAAATAAACATTAACATTCTCTGTCCAATGAAATCGTACAAGCATAGTACAAGTTATCCAAGAATGGAATTTCTAAGAAGAGTATCTAGCTATTGCCCACTTACATTGTCCAGATTGTCTGTATTATCGGCACCCGTGGGAGTTTGTACTATCGTAGAATCGGTCACAATAAGAAAGGAGTTTGTACCATTATTTTCTGACAAAGGCAACGTTGTTTGATCTCCTTCTGAACTAGAGCCATCGTCGCTACCCTGGGAATCGGTTCGATTTCTGGAATTGTTGGATGCAACTCCTGGAAAACTCAATGTAAACGTGTCGAACTCTTCAGCATCATAGAACTCTACATTATCCTCCTCGTCTTCTGATGGAGGTGTTGTAACCGTTGTGTCTATAACAGTCACAGAAGCATCATTCTCATCAATCTGCTGTTTAAATGATTAAAACAGTACACACGTTCACGCACATCGACACACGCATACGTGCAGGGTTAATAAAATTACAGCTGATCAGCGGAACCGTTATTCAATCGCAACCTTGTAAAAACTTCCGAATCCAAAATAGAGAAAACCTTCAGGTGTTGGGAGTAGACGGTTCCCCCGTTCAGATTAACGATGAATCGCGAATACATAAACATACGAAATGTCCGCAAGGCTATCGACAGCCGTTACGCAATCGACAGATAAGTTTCGCGCCAATATGGAAATACGTCGAAAATGAAACTGGGTATCAGCTGAATTTGTATAGCATATGCTTGAAAATATTTAGACTGATTACTCGACGAATAGACCGTTTGTTCGACCGTCTCGTCCCGTCTCGTCTGCCACTTTTTCTTATCATTTATAAAGCAACGGCTTCACTCTCGAACCGATTGAATCTCGACAACGACAACTGCTACCATATAATTGCACAGTCTTCTATCCCCGAATCTCGGTCCACACCCGCAGTACCAGTTCGAACAACGGACAACGAATCACCGACCATTTGTATATACACAAACGTATGTTTCTTTTCGTATTTTTGCTCTTTTTCTGAGCAGGCAACTATTATGCACCACGCATCAGGTTAGGCGCCGTGTACCGAGATCGGTTCGGTAACTCTAATGTATTTAGATATTTGCTTAAAATGTATTAAGAGCTGCGGACCGTTTGCGAGATGATGACCAAAAAATTCCTTTTCTGTACGTTCAATCCCGGTAACTATCGGTTTAACATCTTCACTGATTCCTCTCACTTGGAACACGATTAGAGAGAATGTCGATACATATGTGTGCATGCGCGCGCGCGCGCGTGTGTATATTACCAACTGAGAATGTATCACATCGAATTTAATACGGTGAAGTCACGGGGAAAAAACGTATTGAGAAAAACGCGAACGAAACAGTGATTTGCAAGGCCATCTGAGCCTGATTAAGCGCCAAGCTTGGGAGAACCGAAAGCACATCCGTGTACGTATATATAAATGTATATCTATGTATGCTACTTCTATAGGTGTATCGAAGTGAACGTACATACACCGAAAGGAGACTGTATACGTCACCGTAATATACTATACAGGTATACAAGACAGACTTTACATGCATAGATCACGAATCTACCAGTTCCGTCGTGGTACGGTTTCAAGTTAAACGAAGTACCGTGACTGCCATCTTTAGAGAGGCACGATACTGCAAAAAGGCGCGAAAATTTGAAACGCAGGCTCTGTAAATAAGCAATCGATTAGTGTTCACATGTACGCGGACACACAAGGATTTCCCAGTTCATTTAACCGACACAAATTTGATTACAATTGTAACAATTAGTAATGAGGAATTAAAAATCTCACTATTGAATCCTCCAAGGGTGTACGTAATCTTGTTGGTTTCATTTAAGTAATAAAATAATATATGAAAATAGAGTTAAAATGTTATTTAATGTTTTCATCGACGAAACAAATGTCAAATTCGTCTATTTCGTTTAGGTTTCTAAGGTCACGTACCCCTTAAAGTATTATTGATTTTAGCACAACAAAAATAAAATTAATGTCATCGCTATTTGTTAGGCCTAGTTTTATTCAGGTAGGCTGTAACAGTTTATAAACACATATTTAAGCACTTTCTCTCTCTCTCTCTCGCACACTCACACTCACTCACATACACTCACTCCCTCTCTCACACACACACGCACGCACACACACATACGCACACAATAAACAGATAATCAGGAGCACTAACCGTGACAAAAGATAAGAACTCTTGTGCTTGGTTAGTTTATAGCTGTGCACTATAAAGTATTGAATACAGCACCCCGTTACCCAGGAAACTTGCAAATCAACTGACAGCAGACATACGTACGTGGCAATGTGCTATGCATATATTTTCTCGGTCACTAAATACAGAACTAAGTGGCATAATCAGCATGGTACTGTGAACGTTGCACTTAGGGTGAAAGCTTACCACAGTGTGGATAATGGGCAAGCCATCGAGTACGATTTTTCCTGGCGTTTGCGCACGTATCAACTTGTCATTTTGCATTCGTATACTATAGTCTGTTTTTCTAGAGAAGAGAGAGACTCGAGGCTCATCAACGGCCATAATAGCTGTTCACCCTAATTCGGATGTATAGCAAGCTATAGTAATAGGGTAGTCATCTATTATAACTGAGCGTATATACCAGGTGTCTCATTCCGGAAGACAGACTGCAGTTACAATTACAACGTTACTGATCGTGCTCGATGATAAAAGAATAGAAATTTAATTACGCGAAGATTTGTGCCCCCCTGCCGGAACCGCCGAGGGTATTGCATGCTGTGCAGCTTCTTCCAGGTGGGAATGCTGCCTGGCTAGCTCTTCGACCATTTTCTCTATCCGCACCTTCTGATCACGCTCGTGCTGCAGCAGTTTCTTCCACTTGGGCTCCTGTTGTTGCGCTAGTTGCAAATAGATATTGCTGGTCTGAAATCACAATTTATCCTATGTTCTACGCGACTGTTACACCATCGACGTTAATCCATGAGTGATGAGTATATGACTAGATGAATATATAAATATATATATATAAATATAATTATATAATATATATCGTATTATATATATATTACATTACATATGTTTATATCTGTTACTCCTCTGATAATATACAACCGATTATGTCGAGTCATGCGAATGATATTTACTTGAGAATGGAACATGCCAATTAATTCTTTCGCTCTCTCTCTCTCTCTCCTCTCTCTCTCTCTCTACTCATGAAAAACCCAAATACTTGATCTAATTTAGCTTCGGCGTCATCATACATGGTAATTTGAACGTGTAAACGGTATTTACTATAGTTGCTATGCATATTATAATAAATTAGTAGTACTTGCCAGGCCACGCACCATGACCGTATTCACACATAAAAGATTTAGAGGCAAACTACAGACACGTTTGTCTGTGCATCGGTATTGACAAGGGTCTTTCAACTTACATTAACCATAGCACCGGCTGCGATGCGAAACTCTGCGGCTCGTTCGCTGACCGTCTTCATTTTCGCTGCTAATTCCGGTGATGGAGGTTCGACCGAATCAAGATCGTTCAAGGATCTTTGAAGCATGGTGCCCCTTTTGTTGATTAAATCGTAACAGGTCTGCAAGTCTTCTAATCGTTGGGACAGGTCTTTTATCACGGACACTTGTTCTGGCTTTTGGTTATCGTTGTCCTGGAATTCTTCCTCTTCTTCTGCTGGAACAAATCATAATCTACATAATGTGGCTGTTTCAAAATCTCTCGTACCACCAAGCCTTGTAGAAAACATTGGTTTAGTACGCGCTGTTTAAAATAATAAACCCCTTGGGATTAAACGGAAGATCTTGTGCTCCTTGTAGCACTAGGGATAGATTTTGAAGAATTCAATGTTAGACTTTGCACGCTAGGAGGTGTCCTAATTATGACTCATTGCGTTTCAACAACAAATACATTCGTTTTGAGTCATGACTTATAGGCCGAGATACAGATAACGCGAGATCAATCCAACTCGAATGACTTTTGTCTTAACGCTTCTTACGGCGAAGTTTATTCTGAGTTATAAAGACAAATTAACATAATCAGCGTTCTTGAAGTTAAGTCTGCCGAGCATTGTAAACAAATTAGGCGAGTGTAATTCGAGCGACATTAGGAAAAAATATTGTTTAATATGTATACGTATACATTGCAGCGTCGGCAGAAAGAAATAAACGTAACCGTGTAATGGCATTCGAAAAAGTCTACATTCCTCTTTGTGCTGTAACGATCTCGGCAACTTCGGTTATGAAAGCCTCTTGGAATAGTAGGTCGTCACGTCAAATTTGACTGCATTGTCGCGAAGACGAATCACCTAATAAGTTTAAATCTCTGCTAGAGTAATTACGGTTATCTGTTTCCCGAAGGTTGCTGACGTAACTTTACTATATGTTTTTGCTAACGCTGTTCGCGGCGAATTCTTTTATGTTCTCTTTTATGTGAACGTTATACTGCACGGAAGGAGGATAAAACGATTGTTTTACACACAGTTTTGAAAAACGATCATCCACCGGAGTGCACGTAATTATCAATGGTAAACCGTGGCAATGAATACTAATTTTCAATTGAGAATAATTTATGCGTTATCCCTCTTGTTGTCTGCGTTTAAGCTATCAATCATGAATCACTGCGTGAAAAAATTCGTCGTCCCTTCTTGGCGTACGTCTTGCCTTGGGTAATTGCCTTTAATGCTACGCTATAGAGTCTGCGGTGTGTCGATAGGTTCGTTATCGAAGACGACCGGTTCCTGCCGAGAATTTTCATCGAATGGAATATACAGAGAAAGAGAGAGAAAGAATCGATTGTACCGTTCCCAGACCGCAACAAGATCAATCGTATCAAATTAAATTGTCCTTTAACGGCAAACGATTCCTCTATAGAGATGTTCTGCTACGAACAGAGCAGAATGTTACCAATTTACAAATGGCTTGTTCGAAAGATTCCTGTTCGAAGAATTTTGTTGCTAGCAAGCGGGTCTCCGAACTTGTACACAGTTCCGTCGAGTTTCTCGTTCAACGATCCTCTCTTTTCGATCCCTGCTCAAACTATATTGGTCCGAAGGGTGACCAGACGGATTCGTCTTCCCTAATATCGAGATATCGTGATTAGCGACGTTAGGAACAACCAAGAAGACAAGGCGATATCAGCATCAACGAATAGGTGTGGAAGAAAAATGATTTTCTCATACAGACCGGATTCCATCGCCTGGATGGCCTTGGCCTTCGCCAGCTCGAGGGCCGTGACCCACTGTTGACGTTCCACCTCTGTCGCCGCCTTGATATGGAAGGTTTGCGTGCCGCCATTGCTCACAACGAACGTGCAAGCGTCTACGGTGTGTATTAAGGCCCCGTGCAAGGATATCGTGCCGCGGCACGTGTGCGACATCTCGGCCGGACTTCTAAACAGAAAAAAAGAAACGCGAACAATTCCGTGGACAGATTCTTCGGCCGATGGGAAATCGTATGACACAGAGAAAGACAGACGTGAGTTTGCAATAGGTAAATGCTTGTTTGATTGCTCGCTTGATTGTCTTGCGTTAGCAAACCGAAGATTTATCCAAGCCAGAGGAAAAAACGCTTCCGATTCGCCATAAGAATATACACACGCGGCGCACACGTGTGTTACCATGAAAGAGAGCAATTAGTACGATCACTCGCTCGGTCGCGTCATAGTTTCCCAAAGTTTTCTGGCTCGCAGCCCAGTTCGCAGCAACTCCAAGGGTACAGTCTGTGTTTTACTTTGGTCGCGTTTAAAAATAACGAAAACATGAAATTTCGACGCTTCCTAGGTTTTCTCTCTCTCTCTCTCTCTCTCTCTCTCTCTCTCTCTCTCTCTCTCTCTCTCTCTCGATGTGCCCGTTTTGGAAAACTATGGCGTTACACCCACTTGCTACAAGGAAACACGCTCCATCGACCGTTCAACTTAACGTCTCGCAAACGGATAACGCATCTTCGCGTCAAACAGTTTTCTTTTTTTTCCAATGGTAAAACGATATTTTAAAACGGTCTCGAGTTTTACACACCAATATCTTCGTATTCGGTGGAAGCGTTTTCGATTTCCCGTCGAACGAGCAAATTTCAGCCGAACGTTAAATCGAACGGACAACTCGATGGCAGCGATCCCAATAGTCGAAAATTCGATAGGATCGCCGAACTAAGAATACTTTCACCGTAACAATTGCGAATGGTGGATATGGTATTGTTACAGGTACGATAATAAATGAATCGTGGATACCCAACAGTTTGCACCCATAATTTCTCAATACCTGGAGCACCGAGTAACGACAAAATAAGTTGCGACAGTTTACGTTACGTTGCACAGTGACAAATAATGTATATAGACAGATTAGAGCGCAGACAACGAAAATGCCAATATTAGCGGAATCGATTATACTCTTTTCAAGCAGTACATAGTCCCATTACCATTGTCGTGAGACGCGCCACCGTTCCTTTATGCGAAGTGACCAAAGACAACCATTATATATACATATATATACAGGGTGTCCCACGCAACTGGAACAGGCTGTACCTCCTAAAAGATTGAGAATAGAAGAAAATGTTATAAGTAGAAGTTAAATGGTATCAGGCGTAGAGCACAAGAAACTGCATCGATTGGTGCAGTCAAAAATATAGGTTTCTATTTAAAAAAAATATGCAGTTGCATTTTTCTGATGCACCGATGCACAAAAGTGCATAAAATTAGTTGCATATTATGCACCGTCTGATACCATTTAACTTCTACTTATAACATTTTCTTCTATTCTCAATCTTTTAGGAGGTACAGCCTGTTCCAGTTGCGTGGGACACCCTGTATA
>CM052082.1:21022819-21110939 GCA_028453745.1 Agapostemon virescens
GTGCATAAAATTAGTTGCATATTATGCACCGTCTGATACCATTTAACTTCTACTTATAACATTTTCTTCTATTCTCAACCATTTAGGAGGAGGTGCAGCCTGTTCCAGTTGCGTGGGACACCCTGTATAATCCGACGAAAAGAAATCGCAGATAAAAGGGCGAGATTTTACCGATATAATTTTGCGAGGGGAAAGAGCGGTTTGCCTATTCAAGGTCAAGCGGTACGGACGATCATGCCGATATCGCGTGTTCAGGAATTCTTACCGCATGTTAAATATAGTCGAGATCACAATAATTTCGCGAGCGCATCGAACGTGGTCCTCCTTAACGGATGTCGTGGAACGGACATATACGTGGTACGTGATACGTGTATACATATATACATATATATGCGTGTAAAGTCCGAAGCTCGACAAAATCGTATCGTTCGTTCTTTCCTTTGCAAAACTCCTCGATACTGGAATTACCGGTAAAAATGCTTCTACGAGAAATCATAGAACGCATTTTTGCCATTTCTACGCGACAGTACCGGTTGGTCGACTTTGGTTCACGGTATTTCCAGTATTTCATTCTCGAGACACAAATGCGAAACTCAACGGCAGACGCAAAGTCTGATCTTGTTCGTTTAATTCGCTTGTTAATCGATCGACAAAACTATCGGTGCGTGCGACGCGAGAACACGGTCGGACGAGAACGAAGGTTCATTGAAACAGATTAGCACGACATAAATTCGTAACGAATCGAATTATCGCGGGACAATTGCGTGTCGTGCGTATCGAGGAAGGTCTGATACGGCAACTTTACTGCCCGAGCAAAGAAACACGAGTTTGGTCGTCGTCGTTGGTCGACAGGTCGACGTTAACACTTTGACCGCCGAACTAGCAGCCACGGAAATTCCATAAAATCGAAAGAAATTAGAATTCAGAAAATCAGACGTACAACGTCAACCCTTTACACTCGAGGCTGTTTTAACTAGAAAATCAAAGCATTTTTTCTCACCTAGGATATTTTCATTCTACGCGAAATGTATCGCACCTTTTTCTTTACCGTTACTCGGCCTTACGGCCGTTCAATTTTTATCTGTTTCTTAGACACAAAAACGACGATGTTAAAATTGTTTCAAACAATACTGTGCCAATTATTCGTGGCGCCTCGGAGTCGTGGTTATTGCATTCGTTGGATTACCATCCAATTTGTAATGTGGAAATCGTATATGGGTGACATCGTGGCGGTCAAAGTATTAATTCTCGGTACCATCGACGGACCGTTTACGCGTATAGAAATTGTGTTTGGAACGGATCCAACAGATCGGTAAAAGTTCTACGTCTACAAGACCTTCCGGATACTACGGTGGCAGGAGGCAACGACAGAAACGAAGCAGCGTCTATCGCAATAAACCGAATTGCACCTAGATGTACACGTAGACACAAAAATCGAATATCCCGAGTTCTCATTTTCTTTTCCATTCTCGCTTAAAAAACTCTAGATTGCAATCTATTGAAATATTTGACACCCTTCGCGATAACGTCGACAGACTCGGTGGTTACACAAGGAAGAAAAAATCTGTTGGACAGTGGACGAGGGTTTTTCGAAATAATAAAACTTTGTCGAAGGATGCGTAAAGATGGTAGGGTAGGGCAGGCTAGAGTAGGATGGTAAGAAACAAATAATTAGAAAGACTAACGGTACATCGTATTATTAACGTGCCACTAATATGTATATGTGTATGTGTGAATGTAAAACAGTAGGCAACTCCAACATCGTCTTTGTCTGCTTTATTAACGAGTTCGATTCAAAGAAGAGTCAGAATATTTCGGCTTTTCTTCGATTTAATTTTACTTACTCGGAGGCTCTGCCAGCCTTCCGCTTGCGTCGTGTTGATATCTTTGGCCCCCCTGTTGGTTCAGCCCTAAACAGTCCATAAAACAAATAGTCCCCGTTCACATATTGTAAAACTGCAGCAAAACGATATTTCTTTCAAAGTATCAAAAATTTTCTATCGTTCTCTCTCTCTCTCTCTCTCTTTCTCTCTTCTTCTCCCTCTCGTTCGCTCACTCTTACGTATTTAGTCGTAGACGAGTTCTCCTAATATCTTTCTCTTTTTTCCATTAGAAAGACGTACAACTTTGAATCCATTTGGGTTCATAAACCAATCGATTTGTTACGAAATCATAATAACGATATAAACTTGTTAACGTATCAAGACGCGATTAATTATTTTTTCGTTCTTATTCGGTTGTTGCTCTAGCGCGTAGTACAGGGTGATGCAGTAATCGTGTTGCAATCAGAAATAGAAACGATTCCCTGTCCAAATAGCGTGCGTGTCGAAAGCATACGATAAAATTTGTGCACAACAAAAATGTGCAAACACGACTTTGTACAAATTCAATGCGACGGTTTTTCATGGTTTTTGCTTCGATTTGTATAATCTCGTTTTCCCGCCTGCGCCGCCATCACCGGTACACCCTGTATACGTTCGTCTGTCTTTTAATCTTCGATAAATAGAAACGGTGCAAAACACCAGCATGTATGTGCGTCGACTATAGAGAATTTTGTGCTGAAAGCGTTCGACGTTCATGGTTTCAGGCGTGTGAAAATCAAAAATTCGCAAGGCGTTCGATCCCCTCTCTCTCCTGTACCATTCTCGATCCGTTACGTTTCGGTCGCAATATCGAAAAAGCATTGCAAACTCAAATCATAGAACTGTGCCAAGCGGAAAATCAGAAAAACAATCGACGACGATCACGTGTCGCGTAAAGGAGCGCGAATGTTCTAAATATAATGAAAACGAAACGGTGGAATTTCCTCGGACGTGCGCAACTCAATGTTCATCGGGAGTTGTTATTTTCTTTTTACCTACGGTCGGTAACCGCGAACGTGATAATTTAGATGTTACGAGAAAACGAAATATTTACACGACTGTTTCGTGGCAGGAAAAGGAACGAAGCGAACGATTAAAAAATATTCTATGCGATTTAAACGATTCCACCTTATCACCGAATTTTGTTTTTAACTGGCTCGACGTAATCGAAACACGATCCCACAGCATGTTCAAAATTAATAAAAGGCGAATAAGCAATATTTTCCGATACGTGTGTCGGACACAAGAAACTTCTATATATGAAAAATGCGCGGTCCATGATAAACAATTTACATTTATCCAGACGTAATTGTTTAAAAATTAAAATAGGATAACTAACGCGAATTTTATGCACCTATACACCTAAAACCTTTATAAAGTGAAAAAAAGAAAGTTAATCGCAATCGACGTACGCGTTCCTAAATAAAGCATAAAAGTCTGCCAAATTTAATGAGTAGATACGACTAAGAATACTCTGATAAATTGTAACAATAATAGTATCCATAACCGAGCCTAAATTGGTTACTCGCGCGCATGCAACTCTGTATCGTTAACCATTGAATACGGTATATCTATCGTACAATGCCTCTATACAGAGGCACTAATCTATTTACAATAATTAAACACTGAATATTTTTGCAAGCATAGATCTTTAAAGACCCGTTATACAAAATAAGACAGTGACTTGTGGTTAGATTTTTAAACAACTTATAATGAAGCATTAAATCCACGGTTTAATAAACTTAATTCGACAGTTATTTCTGTTATACGTTATAAAATTGTTCCTTGTAAAACTATACTATAAAATATAATGTTAAATTGTCTTGAATAGTCGTGCGAGAAGTCTACGAAACAGATCTATTTTCCTACCCTTAACTATATTTAAGAAACTGCAGTTCAGACTGGAGGTTGCTATATATCCGCTTAACAGATGGACAATACGGGTTACAGACACACGTATATCCATCGCTATTTCTGCAGTTATAATTCAATAGAAAGGCCCACTTAGGGGTGTTATTCGACAATGAAATTCGTGTAGTTGGTCCATGATAATTGTAACCGAACCATTTAAAACGGGGAACACTTTTATACCGTGATCAAACAATTGATAACATTGATAATGGTTCCTATTGTTAGCTGTGTCAAAAAACCAGCACAATAATGACGGTATAAAAATCATTTTTTCAAGACGATGATAAAATATAATGACGAACCAGTCGTATCGGTGTTTGACCGCGAACTTGCACGCGGTCAACGATGCGATAATTAAAATAAGACATACTGACACGTAGAAGAAACTACCTGTAATACGACAGTAGGCCATTTGTCAAGACGAACCATCTTCGCTGGTAACCTTTCAAATAATTAGTCCATTTAAAGAGCCAGCCTCTCATGTCCTGCGTGCCGTACTGAGCCTTCTGGTCCCCCATTTTACAATACGTTGCGTGATCACACGCGTTTCGCCTGAAATTATAATACACTACAATATCTGCGCACACATCACCCGTATCGCACGGCCACCATTTTGATATTCCACTGGCCCACGAACTTGCTCGCTCTTAGATTGAAATTCTACTTATGCACACTGTTTGTCGAACGGTAATAACACCAACGGCGATACCAACAAACGCGGCAGCCTGTGCTCGAGGGCACGGTAATATGAAACAATATGGATTTCTCTTTCGCGCAGCGTGATAACCCGCCACGTTCCTCAATGACGGCGCCCTAACCTTTATTACCGAGTTACCGAGTCTCCATGAAAAAAAGTTGATCGAAAACATGCAATTTAACTTTTTCAACGATACGCTCGTGTTTCAGGAAAGAAACCAGTTCTACAACGAGCATAAAAGGTCAAACAAGTATCGTCGACGATTCAAAATTAGAGAAATCACAAACATGTTTGTCGAAAATTATCAATTCGATCAATTTAATATGCTCTATCATAATTTTAAAAGAAAATTACAAAAACCATTAACACGTTCGTCAACCTTCGTATCGATCTGAAAAATGATTTCTTTTAATAATATAACACTCAATTATTTCCTGTTATTTACTTTTTTACACGTTTCATGACTTTATCCTGTAACTAACTTGTAAATATTGATAAACGGATAAAAATATTTTTGATTTTACTTTTTGATAAAAGATTAAAATGGAAATATATCGAAAAAATGTTCTTTGCTTATGTACTCATGTCATCTTTCGGATCACTTTGTACTGTATAATGTAATATTCAATTCTTGTATACACCGATACACGGAAATTTGATTATAGGTAATCTATGATTTTGCAGATTTCTCGACGTTTTTGTTCATCTATACCGTTTCCACTCTTTTCGCGTGACGATCGATGACGAATACATAAGAACGAAGAGAACAATAATCGATAGCTGCAATGACGTAGAATCGTTATGCTAAAAATTAAGGATTCGAATTCTAACGAAATTTTCCACGGTAATGGTATATCGGACAGACGGAAAGTTAAAGTTGGTAAACAAATTCTAATTTTTCTAGAAATTAACGAAATGGCACCAGGTTGTCACTCTCGATATTTTTCCCCATCGATCCGATAGGAAAGGCCTAGTTATATACACGTGTACAACTCAAATACACAATGACAAACGCGAAACCTACGATAGTTTCGATATTATCGATTAATTATAATACGGACACATTAATTGCTTCGCAGGAGAATTAGAAAAATAATTACGTACTTTTTGAAACGGACACGCCATCGAAAATACGTTCGTTCTGTCATTTGGCGAGGTATGCGCACGATCTGCTCAGACGAATTGTTCCGCCGCTCAAGAGAGATGTCATGAAGGAAAAGCACTCGGCACACTCTTCGATTAGATGCTTGATACTGACCATTATCTTCGAACCGAACCAAGCTCTTAATTTATCTGAACAGATCGCACAACTGTACGAACGGCGTCGAGTGTCTCTTTATTCTGCTGTACAAAGGATATGTTACGAATTTTCGATGTATTAATAGTTGTGTAGTCAGCTCGCGTGCTCGTAATATACGTATTCGAAGCCCGGAAACATGATTCTTAAGATTGGCTACGCGTGTTAGCCGTTTCATTAACATGACTTAATGCATATTCGTCATTTCGATAAGATTTAGCGAACGTGGCACGGTGAGAAAGGTGGAGTTCCGCGAACAATTCTTTATCGATAATACCGGAGTGGATAACAACTTTACCGATCCTGTTCTGTCGTTCTATTATGACTGTAAGAAGTAGGAAGATATACACCACATACACATAGAAATCGCGATACCGATATTACGTCGACGCATATGTTTTGTTTCTGATCTTATCCTTTCGTAATGTTGTATCCGGTATTCCAAAGGTTCTTTAGCAAATGGGCTAATCTAATCTTTTAATGCATGTATTTGTAACAAAGACTTAACGAGAACGTATATTCCGATCAACGGACCGTGGAAGAATGAAGAACGGATTCCGCGATTTCATACATTTGTGAATGTTCACCTGCGCGCGCAGGATGGTAGCGTGGCGTAATTGATAACTAATAATACCTGAGTCTAGATCGGTAATATCGGTGTTGATTTCACTCTGTCAATAAAGTGGAATTCTACCGAACGATGTGTCAGTGTATTTCAGTTTTTTTTTCTTTTTTTCTAATCATAATTGATATAAGAAATAACATTGTGATTTAATCGGTGGAAGAAAATGTTACTACTTTTCATTATCTGCATTTTCTTGAACAAATTACATTGTAAATAAAAAAGATAACATTGTTGGTAATATTGCCTAGCCATACAATTACATGATTACTGCTGGAAACCCGCTTACTAGCGGGACGATTCGATGATTCGTGTAATAATATTTATACAATTATCATAATTTCAATTAGCCTATCCACTCTATGTTTTCTCTATTCGATTGTAAAGATATTATTGTTCAAATAATATACATAGTCGCGGATACAAAAGTCTATCTATTCGTCAACTTTTGAATACTTGAAACAAAGGGTTAGCAAGATTCTAGAATTTATTTACATCGATTTTTTTATTACTTATTACTTGAAACGAAGTAAATTTTGAAGAAACAACAATGTTTTGTATTCTCACGTGAAAGTATTGTATAAATAAACCGAAAATGTGCAAATGTTACGTAACGAAATGTAGTTTCAAACGCCTTGCGTATTAGACCATACATGTTTCACCGAAGCGAAGAACTTAACCAATGGAAGATGGTCGTGAATTTTTGCAGGTGAAATAACTATCGTAACAGAGTTATTAACAATTTGTTGGTCTGGTACGAGAAGGCAAACGAAAGATGGATCTATCATAAAGCTAGCTGTACGAAACGCACTTGTTAATTTGTTAAGGGTAATGCGTTTCGAACACCCAGTAGAAAAGCTTGACGCAAGTCTGCGCCTGTCAACCAGCAGTTGACCTGTGTATAGTTGACCGTGGTATTTGACCGATCGCGCGCGGTAATATACATCTCTTTTGCGTGTGTGTCGCCGTGTATCTTCCGTGAATTGATATCCCGATTCACGTGAACGGTGTGTTCGAGTGCACGGAGTGATGAGAGAAGTTGCAAGGGACACAGGCTTCTGACCACCCAGGTGAGACTGCGTGGATCACCAAAATATCAGGACAATCTGGGGTAAGGGAGTAGCAACCTCTTGGGGCCAGCGGTGGTCACGTGACCCGTCTGTTTACCAAAATGGTGAACGTCTATATTATACAAATGATCCCCGATTTCATCGAAGATCCGTCGGTTTACCCGCGACAATTCTAATACACGAGAACGGGGTTACACGGCGGTCGTACCGTTAACAGTAATATGTCGTAGGCGAACATAGTTGAACGCTGTTGCTGCGCCTGCGATCGCGTTCCGTGTTCGGTCGCGAACAATTCCAGCGAAAGTTTGAAAGTGGCCGCACGAAAGTGTCTTCCGCTTGTAATCTCT
Source organism: Agapostemon virescens (assembly GCA_028453745.1). Classification (NCBI taxonomy): domain Eukaryota; kingdom Metazoa; phylum Arthropoda; class Insecta; order Hymenoptera; family Halictidae; genus Agapostemon; species Agapostemon virescens. Next base: position 21,030,626 of record CM052082.1, read on the forward strand.
CAGTAATTCTGCAACCGTCTCCGCCGATTCCGAACATTTTTCAACGTGTTGAACTGCGATGCGATCACTGCCACGTTAATCCATTAACGCTCGAATTATTCACCGTAATCTGTTTCCCGTATGCTTTGCTGCTTCTATCGTATTATTTACAAGCACCTCGGGGGGAAAACTCAAACGAAAGTGTCATTGATATGAGACACTGGGCGTCAATGGTTTAATCGGTCGATGCTTTGAAATAAATTGATAAATCCTTGCATCTGAAACAGTGCTGCGAGTTTTCGTCGTATCCTGGTTTTGGAGTTGCTTGTTTCATGTAATTTCTTAAATAGTAAGCTGCTTTTTTTTTCATCTCATTATTGCTCAGTGTTAGCCATGTAATCATTACATTGTGTTTTGTCAAGGGGGTGATTGAAGTTCTACGAGGCCTAATTTTATTGCTGACAATGTTGAATGTACAACGTTACAAGTAGGGTCAATTTATCCTCTTCTGTTCCAAATATCGACACTTACTAACATTGCTTTATTATTTTTGCAGCGACTACAGATGATCTCTGATGTAGGTTAGTGCGATCAGGAAGCACTTTCAACTAAGACATTTAAATGTCTGAAAGTGTCCTAGCACAGCATTTAGTGCTTTGACCAGGCATTTTTAAACATGGCCACGTATCAAGTTGACTATCAGTGGTTAGTTGGTAATTTATTAAGAAATCTATAGGATTCCATGTACCTTGAACATATCGATATCTACAGATACTTTTTAGGGCTTACAACATAATGGACTCATCTAGGATATCTTCTCTCCTGATATCGATTTTATTGATAGTCTATGGCAGTTTCCGATCTCTGAACATGGAACAGGAAGCCAGAGAAAGAGAAAAAGAGAAGGAACGTAGTAACGTATTGACTGGAATACTCAGCAATCGTAGCACAGCCAATGCAGATGGTGCTAATGGAAGAGTTCAAACCTTAAACACGATGCATGCTCTTCTTCTACCTCTCGTTGCTTCCATCTCTCTGCTCATCATGTTTTTCTTTTTTGATAGCATGCAGATGTTCGTAACCATCTGTACAGCTAGTAAGTTTCATTGACAAAAAAGAGATCAATGTAGAGAGAGACTCTGGAAGAAACAAAACTGACTATATCCTTTGTTCACAGTTGTAGCTACAGTTGCATTGGCGTTTCTTTTACTGCCTATGTGTCAGTACATTATTAGACCGTGTTCAGACGGTAATAAAATATCGTTTGGTGTCTGTGGAAGGTTTACGGGCGCAGAACTACTTTCATTCTCTTTGAGTGTGAGTATAGTATGCATCTGGGTTTTGACCGGACATTGGCTACTCGTGGACGCAATGGGTATGGGACTTTGCGTAGCGTTCATCGCATTCTTTCGATTACCTAGTCTAAAGGTATCTACCATACTGCTAACGGGCCTGCTGATTTACGATGTCTTCTGGGTTTTCTTTTCATCCTACATATTCAGCACAAACGTAATGGTTAAGGTAAGTTTCAAAGGAAAATCCAGAATTCAGAATAGGGACTATTCTAGTTTTGAACGCTCTATTACAACATTCTATTATAGTTTCGAATGTATATTGAAACTTCTAAACTAGAATATCCCTATGATACGAATACAAGAATATTCTTTAATTATTAGTACTGACTGTTGATGCTGTTTTTCTAATAGGTAGCAACTAGATCGGCAGATAACCCAATGAATCTTGTGGCTAGAAGGTTGAACTTAGGCGGTGTAGCGAGAGAAGCACCGAAACTGCCTCTACCTGCAAAGTTAGTCTTTCCGTCGATGCATCAAGCAGGACAATTTTCTATGCTAGGTCTTGGCGACATTGTAATGCCCGGTCTGCTGCTATGTTTCGTTTTGCGGTACGATGCATACAAAAAAACGCAACTATTGCCAGGCGGTTGTGAAACAGGAGTTCCGCCCCCGCGTCACATAAACCGTATTAGTTACTTTCATTGTTCCCTGATCGGTTATTTTCTGGGATTACTTACATCTACCGTAAGCTCCGAGGTGTTTAAAGCTGCGCAGCCTGCCTTATTATACCTTGTGCCCTTTACATTGTTGCCACTGCTCACGATGGCATACCTAAAGGTATTCACGATTAATAGTTTTTAACTTATCATTATACATATTTTGACCATGTGTATCACGTGCACACGCGCCGGGAAACTATGTAACAAATGCAACAATGCGTTTCAGGGTGATCTACGTCGAATGTGGAGCGAACCGTTCATATCTCAACAACCTTCTAAACACATGGAAGTTTGACAAGAGTCATGGATTTGTGTATATTACACATTACGGAAAGGAAACTATTTGTATCAGTCCTGTTGTCATTTATCATCACGCCCTTATTTTTATCAATGTCATTTAATGTAAGTAATTCATTTCTATGCGTAGTACACATCTTTTAACGATGCGATGAGAATTACAGTCGCATATTCAAAGAACAACACCAGTAATTCTCGGTACAATCGAAGGTTTGGCATACTTTACATATTGTTTTGTCTTCGCTGGTCGTAAACGCAATACATATATTAACAGTGGAAAATCTTTTGTTTTCTGAACCAAAAGATGGAACAGTTCTCTAAAAACGTATTCAGAATACCAACATTGCTGTACGAATAACACGTATTGTCGGATGACTTGATTTTTGTTCCGTAATTTAGTGAGTATACTAAAATGTGAGTGTCGCAAGAGTCGTTTCAAAGAGAAAATATAATTTTTATTTCAGTGCAATGAAATCATAAATTTTTTTTAACATACACGTAAAAAAAGAAAATATTTTTTTCGTTTTCTACATTGAACTAATAACGTGTTCCACATATTGATGATTTTATTCTAACTCCATTATAAATGTGTGTGATACTCCGTGCAGAATGTTTCTTTTTAATTTATTATTCAATGGATATCAGAATAATTGTATGTCACATGTAGTTACGAATAGAGTAATTTGATAATTATTCAGAGATTTCCATGAAAATCTAGTGAATGTATGTGTGTAGGTTGTGACTTTCTTTTACTTGGAGCTAGTGTCGAACAAAGCATCGTTCAGTGCGAACTTGTATATAAATTTTTCGTTTTTATAAATTTAAGGATTAAAATTTACAGTTTGTTATTAGGATTAAACAGCAAGGCGTCTCACTTGCCAAATGTCATGCTAACAAATAGCATGGCGTGACCGAGATAACTGATAATACAGTCTTAGAAAGGATGAAAGTGGAAGAAACTGTAGGAACTTCCATCGTAAATGAGAAGATAATGAACATTGAATTGCATACATATTTACCGTCTTGATTTTCAAGAACTATCTCGTGATAAGACAAACAGTTTGTTATCGCAAAATAGAGTTTTTTTAACTAAGCTCTTGCTATGGATAGGCACTTCAGGAAGACTTTGTATGTTTATTTAAAAACAAGACTGAAAATAATATTATACGAAAAAGCCAATTTATTGCAAGGTTTCTGAAAGAAAAACAATCAATTCCTTTTGTTTGTAATATTCTCGTATCACTTTACGGTAGCGTAGATTGATATATATATAATATAATATATAATGTATGATATACATATAATATTATGCAACGTGACACAAGTAAATACTGATTGCATTCGTAACATTTGTATTCTATAATTTGCAATAGATTAGATTGGAGTTAGAGTCAGAGATGGGTTAATTACTTTTTGTCGCTGTAATTTAACGAATCACCAATCTGAAAGTTACAAAAAGTTAAAAAGAAAAATGCTATATTAGCCTCTGAACATATTTTATAAATAAGAACATTGATTAGAACGTTAGCATATTTTATTATTATTATTATTATTATTCTTATTATCATTATTATTATCATCATTATTATGATTATTATTATTTGTTTCGCATCTAGAATGGTATAGCGATATTAGAGATGGTAAATGATTGGGTGAACACAGTATCAATTTAAAGTAAACTTACTTGTACACTTGTATATTGACTTAGAAAGTGAAATTTCACTCGTAACACAGAACACACGGATATCGCATGTGTTTTTTATTCACGAGAATACTTTGTAATTCGTTCGTCTTAAGTGTTCATTGTTTATTTTATATTCAACGGTCGATGCTAGAAGGTGTTATACAAAAACTAATTATTTAGAACCATTTCAAAGGCTTATTTATACACAGATATTTTTTTACTTACGTTAACGCAGTTCAAACTATTTATAATGAACTATTCATATTTCATAACGAACAAAATACTCTTTTTGATACGGTTTAATTAGTTTTTGTATAAAACTACGACTCTTCCCTTTATTCGCTTACCTGACCATAGCACAAGCAGTTTGCTCTTATTCATTACGCGCTCTATAGAGAACATTTTTATGAGTAAAAAAAAAACAAGACGAAAAAGAACAGAATACCTATTTCACTTTATAATGTAAGGACACAAGTGATAAAGTATATTTTAACTACTTCCGTTATGAAGAAATAAAGAAAAAAAAAAAGAACAAAGAAGACTTGATCATCCTCGACGTGGATGAAACGAAATGCGTTTTCATAGACATGTCGAAAATCTTAAGACTCGGTTTAATCGTTCGCTGTAAGACCTTTTACTTTCGAACATACCAACGTACATTACGATACAGGGTTCATTCTATTGTGATGTACGTCTTAACTTTCATTTTCTCCTTCCATTGTACATACTATTGAGGAACCCTATACATTAATTTTGTATTGTCATATACGCGCCAATCCTGTAATCAACTGTTCAATTAATTGTATAAAAAAAGGTACGACAAATCAATTTTTGTACATTAAATTAAGTCGAGCGTTTTCGTTGGAACGATTAGAGGTGTTGTGCAATATAAGGTATCGTTTCTTTTTTTACTAGTGGTTTTGTTGTTACAGGAGGGTCTTGCGAGACACTACTATATTCCTTCGGAAGAAACATTTGTATTACGTTTTTGCTTTAATTACAATTCTTCTATTGATTTGTATCACATTTTTTGTTTCTTTTTTTCTTTTTTTTTGTACAAACAGAATTTAAACCGTAATGAATTTGAATACATCGTAAAAAATACCGATTGTAAGATTACGACTTAGTTTATGGTGAAAATGAAAGGTGGTTCAAATTATTATATATATATTTTTTTCTCTTCTTCTTCTCTCTTCTAGATTAAGCAACGAGCCACACTTTGATTAACAAGAGAGTCTTCAAGTCTGAGAAAAAAGAATAATTTATTTGACTAGGATAACAAGTTCTGGAACGAAAGCATGTACATAAAATGAAACCAAGCACTCGACTGTCCTTCAATTTTCCCACAAACTAAGTGACAAAAACCTATATATATATATATATAGGCTATACGACGATTCGTACGATAAAAAGCGAAGCAATCGGAGGAAACACATTTAAAGAAAATTCGGGAATTAAGTCGTAAATAGAACATAATTAAAATGCTAAATATAATATAGCTAATAACACTAAGAGCACTTTGCTTGTACTGTTGCAATTCTTGACTTGCATGTGTACAGCTATGTATAATAAAATAAAATATATAATAAAAACACGATCATTTTCGCGTGGTCGTGTTTAAAAAAAAAAAAGTAAAGTTATTGAATAAACTTAATGTGCTCTTTTTCTATGATTTCTTTTGTGTATGGGTGTGTTGTGTGTGCGTGTGAGTGTGTGTATACGCGTTTACGCGTAGGGGCGTCTTTTAAGTACAGTATTTAACTTTCAGCGATTACGACAGCCGGACGAAAGAACGGACGGTGTTTTACAGTCTGCTGCGTGTTTTTAGGAAACTACGACGGTATATCCAGTTGATATCCTTTCGTAACGCGAGAGATGGCAATTAGTTTACAGAGATATACTAGGAAATGTGCGTTTCAGACGCTGCTCTGTCCGATTGCCACGTTATCTAAATTCCGTTTAATGCTCTCCAGTTCGTTCATATCGGTCACCGAGGATTCGCACTTGTACACCACCAGGGAATGATAAAAGTGCACAGCGAAAGCTATGAAGACTATTAGGACCGGGATCACGATGATGGTACTGGCAGCCGCGGCGGTGAAAGAGTAGTCCCAGAATTTCACCCAACAGAGTATAGCCACCTCGACCAGAAACAGAAACAGTCCCAGAACCGTGGAGAACGCCCAAGCCAACTCGATGAATCCGCGCATTCTCTCGTGCGGCGATTCCGTTACCAAACGCGACACCTGAAGCTTACTGATGGCCTCGATATTCGGTAACAAATATGTGCTTATCATTAGAGCAAAGATGTGTACCGATACAAGGACGGTTGTGCAAACAGCGAACATCACGAACAGCCACTCCGGCACCGCGTTCGGATCGTTTATTTGCAGTTCCACCATAGCCACCTGAAAGCCAGAGAAAAAACATCGATACAATGGAACATGTTCGCGCACCGGGTACACGCGTAATCGATTCGACGGATTGCCTGGTTTAAACGACAGAGTAATACGTTTAGATCAAAATCTGGGACTCGATTTGTTGTTTTGCTTTTGCAAGAACGCGCTTGCGGTACGAGTACGAGTACTAGTACTAGTACGAATACTAGACGACGTACCCCTACCGTGCAACGAATAGAATGAATTACCATAGCGTCGACATACGCGCGCGCGCGCGCAAGATATATTGTTAAAGAAAGTGATATTTGTCTTACATAATCATAGATGAGCCTGAAGATTACACAGAATTGTCGTTCGCGTCTGTCTAATGATTTTCAGGAAACGTTGTGTAATCCCCGGCGGATTTTCTGATTATACAAACATAGATTTCTTGGAAAATTTTACTCAACCAAGAATTCGCGACTCTGCGACCGTTTCGAATGGTATACTCGATCGTGAATATTTCCGCGGGCACTTGGCGCGCTCGATTCGATCATCGGTATTTTATAGTTACATCATAGGCTCGCAAAGGCGCATCGTTTTCTCGCGACGAATCGCGTAAACGTTTCCTAAAATTCTTTCAAGCAATTCGATTCCTTGAAAAGCGATATTCAGCGATTTCTACAAATCGTTAGAGACGAAATTCTCGTTTGATAGAAATCTAATTATAACATTTGCTCCGTGTTACAGAAGGGTTATACCACCGTGTCTCGCGATACGGCAGCGGAAACCGTCGGAACAGACGGAACGGCATTCTGGGTGGAAGAGACAAGAACGATTGCGCCGCTACAGGGTTAATCGAACGTTGCTGAACGGCGGTACAGCTAAACGAGTACAGGCGAGCGCGATGACTGCGACAGTCTCGAGCGTTTCGTCGGAACAGATAAATTTTCATTGAGATTGTCAGGATTCGTAGGAATGCGCCGGCCGATCGTGCGAGAGGAAGCAGCAGATGCTTACCATTGCGAATCCGCTTAATAACTCCGATGTTGTTGCAGTCGCTTTCAATTTAGCGCGACTCATGTGGAGTCTCCTCCACGATAGACCTTCGGGACCGTCGTGATCCTCCGGCTGAGGAGCTGGCGACGTTGGCGGTACCTGGGCTCCTCCTGCGCACGTACAGCAACACGGGTATGGCACGTTGTTCGAGATGTGGCTATTCGAATGAGGACTCGAAAACGGAAGGCTGCCCATGGATCTCATGTCCAAAGCTACGTAGCGACTGTTTCTGCTCCTCGGCGACAGGACCAACTCGCTTTGAGAAGCGTACAAGGTACTCTTCGAGTTGTAATGGGAATAGCTGGCATCGTTCGTTTGACCATGCTTCGGTAGATAAGCCACGGAAGTTGGTCTACTCCTGTGAGCGGCATGGGACAATTGGATAAAATCGATCTGAGTAAATTTATCCGCTTTCCCTGCCGTCTCCTCGGAGCTCCGTTGCGAGTGGATGGTGTTGCTCCTTCCACGTCTCTCGTCGTAATTGGGAACGCTGTTTCGCTTTGCCAGATCCTTTTCGATGGCATTGTCATGCGACATATTGCTGCGTTCGATCCTTCGATTCACTGGCTCATTCAAAGTGTAATATGCTCCCCGGAAGACCGGCGCTCTCTCTCTCTCTCTCTCTCTCTCTCTCTCTCTATCAGATTTCACTGCTATGTCATCGATGCTTCCTTTCGCAGCACGGGGAGTCAAAGGATCGTGGCGCCGTTTACGCGAGCGTTCAATCTTATCATTGTTTCCTTCCCAACAGGATTGAGTCACTGCCGCTGAACGTTCGCACAATCACACAGGTGCGATTACCATACGCTTAAATTCTTGCCACGATATTCGTTTTGCTTCACCATTGCGATTCGTCGAGCAGTGGCCAACGTATGTTTCTTTAAAACGAAAAACTAGAACCGAATAAAGTATCGGCCCTATTCGTTTGCAAGAGGAACGAAGATCGTTGAACGTACGCGAACCGTGGTCAAGGAACTCCTCGTTTCCCAGTTAAAAGTAATTGTATCGAAGGATCGATCACCGATCACCGATCACCGATCACCGATCGGTTGGTGCGCTCGCGTTGACATTGTAACAGGAACCGCACTGAACCGAATAGAACGAATAGTGCGAATATAATCGCCGCATCGTTTAGGAGGCGGGTTGCTCAGGGTTCCGGAGCTGCGAAAACGCTCTAAAGTCGCTCCTCGAAAGTGTCCCGAATCGCATCGAGTTGCCAGCGGCCTCCACGGCGGAACACTGACCGAAGGCTGGCGTCGCATCGCCGAGGAATACGCATGACGTATCCGACTGAATCATAACAATAGTATTAATTGCCTCCGAGGCATATCGGCTACATAATAACCGTCTGTGTGGTCCTAGCTTACGTGCACGACTGCCGACAATGTTCCGTGGATCCCCGTCTGTCTGTTCTCTCTCTCTCTCTTTCTCTGGTACGTCTACCGCGAAACGCAATCGCGGCCAATGACGCTTCTTGTGCTCCTGACTTTGAAACGAAACCAAACGAAAGATAAGACAACACGACCAGCGTACCCGGCGCAGACACCTGGATATGACAGTCGCAACGTTGTTGTTCGTATCAACGGTTCCAAGGGGAAGCGCCGTTGATCGATCTCTGTCAGCGCGCGTTCTTCTTTCCAATTAGTTTCGCAAATCCCGGCGAGACTGTTATGCCATTGTCCGGGTACACCGACATTTTACTGTTTTCTCGTTAGCATGCTTGTCCGTCTTTCTATTATCTATTCTATTTATAGAAGAAGGTTCGTTTATATCGACCGGTATTATTGTAATATTATTTAGTTAGGTAAAAAAGCTGTTACCTTCGTTGGAGAGAAAAGCATTTCGAATACCGGGAACGGTTGAAACACGAGGAATCGTGGAAAACCGGCTAGATAACCGCAGCCGTAATCGTGTCGTCGTAATTCACTCGGACAGTTCGAATATCCAGCTGTAAGATGCGGCATAGTTAACGATCGCTCGGGTACCTGTTACCTTATTAAAAACAAGTTTCTCGCCGAGAAAGATTGCAAATTTTCAAATATATTAACTTCAGGCATATTTATTTTGTTTTGTTCCTACAATATTATGTGAAATTTCTACACAGCGCGAGTTTCGCGGCATCGACGATTTATTGGAAAAACGTAATCTCGCAACGATTAATTTACATGCGCGGTCGCGTGGACAATTTAACAGGAATTCGTTGCGGGGATCGGTGTTCAGCGAACCGGTGACAGCATATTTACACATATGTGTGTACAATCGATTACTTATGATTACGAGTAACGCGTAACGCGTTCCGAGAGCGACGTCCGAGACGTCGCAAGGAACTGGGGGATGCCAAGCATCGAATAAAGATCAATTTCGTCAAAGGAGAAGTATTCTTTTCCTTTTTTCCTAACAACTTTTCGCAAATAAACTAACCGGTTCACTAAACTAGTCCATTGTCCGATCGTGGGGCAAAAGTAACCAAACAAACGTTTCGCTGCTGTCTAGAAACATAATGAAAAACTTTCATGGAAGATTTATCGAATACCAAAGGAACAACATTTTTTTATCCTTTCGAATTACAGTAGTTGTACTGTATGAAAGCAGCAGTATTAAAATTGTAATTGACTACAGTTACCGGTTATTTATCATCCATTTAAAAATAAAAAATAAATAGAAGAAACGTAAATTAACGAAAAGATATTGTAAAACTATAAATTATTTGATCGCGCCTGAAACGATGCAACCTGCGATGCTACCGCGCTTTTAGCCGTCGAGTTGCGTCGCCTAGGGGCCAGTGGTAAGCTATAGGATGGTTTTGTTCGCGCATGCGCGGCTAATTTAACATCGGCTAAGTAAATATTTGGATAAAGTGCCGTGTCTTCGCTACCCTACATAATTTTGCAGAAACTGTTATGATTTGTTTGCGATGAACGAACGCAGGAGCCGCTGTAAATGCACGGGTACATTACCGAAATGATAATTTTGGGCTAGCATACGCGGGGCAATTTGTCCCACAAAATCACTGGTTCGAGCAGCGATCAGCCGTGGCGCGTGCGCAGAGATTTCTCAATCTAAAAACTTTTACCGTGTAAGGCACACTCTGTCGTTTAAAGTTCTTCAAGATTCTACGCATAGTTGGACCGTCGGCGGGTGAACGTTGATAATGTTGTATAATTAGTTCTTCGATGATACCGTGCACATTTTTCTGAGCGTACGAACAGGTAAACAGAGGTTGTTCGTCATCGTGTCAACTTTTCTAAATCTTCCGTAGAGACGTTCGCGAACTTACGGTATCTAATCGGCGGACAAAAATAAACAACCGTGTGCCTCGATGCAATATTTTGGTGCATCGAAATGCTGCGACGCATGTTATGAACAGAAATATATCGACGTATGTTGCATCGTGAGTTTCTTTCGGTGACATTAAGACGCGTTTATGCGTTAATTGATCCAGCGGTGGTCTATTTCATGCTGAAAAACTTCGGAATCCTTGGCGTCGTTGAAATCGCGTTACACTTACACTCGGAAATCGATGAGCAACGAATCGTTTTACATTGAGAGTAACCGAAAGAACAATTAATATGTTGACCGATAACTGAGTTTCCTCGTTCGTCCAGTCAAAAATTGTTGTTTCGATGTTATGGTTGCTCGTTATGCGAAGTAAATTCGCATTCCTATCGAGTGTATCTACAAAATCATTCGTGATCGAGAAATCGCTCGCATCCCGACTAAGCTGTGACAAACTGTACGAGTAGAGGTTAGCGTCTGCATAAAACGTTGACGCATAATTCAAGGATTCGTATCGTGTGGTTTTTATTCGTGAGACTCGTGCCAAAAGTCGGCGCTGGTTGCGCAACGCTCGAGTGCGTTTGCGGGATTTTTCGAGAAACATTTGTTCATCGTAACGCAAATATACGGAAGCTGTCTTCTCGAACTCTCTGTTGCCCCTAATGACAGTAAGTAATTTGCTTTATGTTTGGCGATCGTTGCTTTCAAAGGTCATAGCAGCGCTCTCTGTTCGTTATTAACTGTTTTAATCTTTCCGACGACTATAACCACTTGTTGTCGCGTAGATGCTATGTTTTACATTTAAAATTTTTCATCCATTCAGAACGCAATGGGAGGAACGAATCTTCACACGCCACCTTCGATATTTCAACATATGATGAGCCAACAAAGTTTGTCTCAGCAGCCCGGACCTTGGACGCATATGTCGCAAGTGCCTCCGATGTCTATGCCATGGAGCATACAATCTTTGCAACAACCGAAACTAGTCAGATTTACTGGCGGGACTACCTTCGAACCGATCGTCCATCAAAAGAGAAAATTAGTACTTTCGGATGTAGCGGATGCGTAAGTGACCGAATCTTTATCTCATAGACATTTGACACGGAATACCAATCCTAATGAATCGTTATAAATTTGCAGGAGACAAACGAAACAGCTCATAACAGAAGAAAAAATGGCAGCACATTTTAAAGATTTGCACATTAGTCCAAATTACCAGCCACAATCTCCCGTGCCGTCCACGTCCATAACCGACGCGCAAGCAGCTCCTTCCAACGAGCTGGATATGGACTTGGAAGTTGGGGCAACGAACGTAGACGGGGATCCAACAAAATCTGGGCAACCAAAATTGGTTCTTTCAAAGGAGATTCAGAGGCTACAACTGGAGCCTATTATTCCACCTTCGCTGTTATCTAAATTGTATGTTCGAAATTTTATTTTAACAAATATTTCAACCACTGTGTCCAGAGTATAAATTCACTTTAATCAAGACCCTAGCTAAAGATGATAAAGCTTTACAGGTTTTCGATTTCAGAGAGAGGCCCTCTATGGCACTAGTACTCTGGGAACCACCAAGTAGACACCTACGTCTCCTGCCATCACTGGTTACATCAACCCCTGTTCCGGGCGCGTCCGATAGTAATAACAACAGCAACAACAATAATAACAACGAAGCCATTCCCAATTTGAACGAGACGGTGCAATCGAGTAATTTAACAGCGTTCGAGCCGATGGAATTATGACGATAATTCTGTTAGAATGTTCCTTTTTTCGTTTTCTATTAGAGAAGTAAAGAGTATGGTATTATGTTCTAACATCTATGTAGATATCGAGAAATCATGAAAAATATATTGCTCTTCATACTTTTTATTCAACGTCATAAGTTCGCGCGCGATTGTAAATGTAGCAGACGTATGAAATCTTTTCTTACCGAGCGAAGGTATCCTTCGTTATTCAGCGATATTCTTACTTCCGTTGGTACGTTCGGGTGCGTACTTCCTATGTTTTTGCAAGATCTGCAGTTATCGTAATAAGGATGCAAGTATTAAAAAAATAGAAGAAAAAATAAATAATGCGGACTAGTTCCTTTCTATATTGAATACGATTTGATTGCACGAGCGAAGAGAAGACGAAGGTAGAACTCTATTGTTTATACAATAATGCGTTTAATATTAAGCATAATTAAATAGTGTTCGGGTGTAATATTCTTACTAATTAGTTGTTAGATTTCACGTATGTTAATCGAATATTTTCGATTTACGATGTACTGTTAAAATGAATAGGAGGAGCAAGCGAGTTCTTTGTACCGCGGGTACGTACGTTCATTCTGCTATAGTATACATATATGGTAATATATGATATACACGAGGTGTAATGTTAATTACGCAAATGTCCGATCGATGAAGTACAATGGAATTCGCTGCATGATTCGAGTGTGTTTGACGTCTGTTTGTCAAAAGTGTCCGAGTAGTAATGTACGATACAATGATTTTGCATACAAGATACGATAAGACGTTTCATTAACAATGTATTCTTCATTTATTCATGCCCGATGGAAATATTACAGGCTATCGACTAGTTCCTAGCCGAGAAATGTGGAATACTCTCATCGTTTTTAATGCAATTGACCTGCGTTCTGGACCTGTACATCAAGCTCGTTCATCAATTTCAGATTCTCTTTGAACACGTGCTCGTCCTCTATGGGTTCGCCGTTGATGACTGCCGCACTCCTCTTGTTTTCAAGCATGGTAATATGGTTGCCATCTATTTCGCCCACTGTTACTCTTCCGTAAGTCAACTGAAAAAATATTTTCTACTGTTAGAAACATCATTAAGAGTTTCGAGACACATGATAGATCGATGTATCGTTGTTGCGGTACCTTGCGCAACCCGTAAGCCTCGTCAAGTGGCATGGCTAGTATGGACGGCAACGTCGGTTTCAATAACGTGATTGGTGTTCTCAGTGGAGTCATGGCATCGCAATCATAATCGTCTAATATACTCAAGCGTTTGTATATGAACGTGGCGATTGCCTTTTGCGCCTCATTCGTGTAAACTTTCTTCACTTCGGCTGGCATATACTTGATTAGCAACTCCAGCTTCTCATCCCAGGTGGTGCATTTAGTCAAGTCTACTTTGAACTGTAAGAACAAGTCGGTTACATGTGAAATTTATATGAAACATAAGGCAGGATTATTTTAGTAATTGGTTATATTCAGTTGGCAATTTTAGCAATTCAGATTTGAACCTGCCTCGGTAACTGCTGTTGAATTGGTAACGGCTAATATGCCGGTCAAAAGATCATTTTGGAAGGATTCCTCTGTCGTGGCACTGAGTTGTTGTGCCTTTATAGCTTTCATATAATCGGGTGATCCGTCTATAAGTATTAGCTGACCGACGTAACCCCGAGCTTCTAATCTCCTCACCAGCTCGATGGCTATTATCGATCCATAAGAATATCCTACTATGGTGAAGTCTTTTCGGTTCTTACTTTTTTCTAAAACGTACTAAAAAAAGACACTATACTGTACTTGAGGGAAGAAACCAAAATTGCAAATAAAATTCACATATGTAATCGGGTTTGCGAAGTTGGAGAAGTAGTTCTAGACGTGCGTACCGGTAAAAGACGATCAGCCATTTCTTCCGCAGTCAGACCTGTATCATATATGCCCATCTGCAAACCGTAGGCTGGAGATTTCAATTCAGGCGTCAATGGTGCAAACACTGTAGCGCTTCCCTCGATACCAGGAATAAGGAATATTTCGTTCTGTTTCTCCTTGTGTTTCACCGGAAGTTCAACACAGTAATTGGTGTTTAAGATAGCGACGTTCACTGTCCTCATCAGCAACTGCATGCCAACCAGATTCTCTGTCCTCGTGATTGCCTTCGTAATCTGCTTGATCTGTTTCTTGGTGTCTTTCGTGGACATTTCTACCAGCTTGGCGATATTCAAGACTCGAATGTCCTGGGCAGTCAGGAATACTTCGAAGTCGCGTTCCAGCGTCTGCTTGATCTCCACGGCTACCATGGAGTCCATTCCGAGATCCGCCAGGGAAGCGCTCTGGCTCACATTCTTAAGATCCTTGATGTCTACATCAAGAAAATTAATCGGTTAAAGAGAATTGAAACTGTAAGTAGTAAAATAACAACAATGCAAAATATTACAAAACTATAGCGAATCGTCACGTACTCATAATAGCCATCACTGCCTCGAGGACAGTGGTAGCTTCGCTGGCGCTAAGTCGTTTCTCCGCTACCACCATGCTAGCCACGATGGGACGGTTATGGCAAAGGAACTTGTCTAGTTCTTCCAGGCACGAGGATATTTTTTGCTGCAAGGTTCCGCCGACCACGAGCTGTTTCTTCTCTTCAAGGAGTTTGGCAGCCAGACCAACCTCTCCCACGGCTCCCCATTCGATCGCCATGCCTGGCAGCCCTTGTTCGACCCTTCTTTCGCAGATTCTCTCCAATACCGCGTTGCCCATACCATAATTAGTCTGGCCAGGAGTTCCTCTTCCACAAGAGAGCGAAGAGAATACGACAAAATAACGAAGTTTCGGGCAGATCGTCCGCGTAAGCAGGTCTAGCTGCTTGGTGATGCCTGCCTTGGGTTTCATGCTTTCTTCGAAATACTGTTCCGTCTGGTTAACGCACAAACTGTCGTTCAGCAGCGCGGCCAGATTGAAAACACCGTCCACGGGCGCTTGTTTCTCCGCAGACTTTAATATGAACTCGCAATCGTCATGCTTCGACGCGTCTACGCCGGAAATGATGAGAACCTTCACGTCGTACGATTTCCAGACGTTCATCCTCAATCGTTGGTATCCGGTCTTGATACCGTTGCGAGAGACGATCACCAGATTCTTGGCACCCCGTTTTACCAGCCAGTCGATCATCTCCAGTCCAAGGCCACCCAAACCTCCGACGATCACGTAACTCTTATTCGGATCAGCGTAGAAACGTGGATAGCTTAACACTGGCGTATTAAACGGTTCGTTCTCGTTGCCCATTTTGATCAGAATCTGAAGAAAAAATTGCAATACAAAGCGAACTGTAAGAACTTGATAAATACAAGGTGCAATGGAAAACTACCTTTCCTATATGCTTGCCAGCAGCCATGAACCTAAAAGCAGCCTCCACTTCGTGCTTTTCGAAGCATTTTCTAACCAAAGGCTTCAAACATTTGCTCTTAATTTTCGATTCGACGAATTTGTGAAGTTGGATTTGATAATTCGGGTCAACCCCACTGATCACTTTGTCCATTACGACTCCGTGGAAGGTGATCTCCTTCAAAAAGATCTCCATTCCCAGTTTGTTGTTCATTGCCATATCAAACTTGCCGATTTCCAGGAATCGGCCTTGAGATCTCAAACAGCGAACCGATGCTTGGAGCTTGTCCTCGGATAGCGAGTTCAAAACGATGTCCACACCTTCGCCGTTGGTCTGTTTCATCACCATTTGCTCGAAACTGGTGTTTCTCGAGTTACCAATGTGATCTTCGGGGATGCTGGGGTACGTTTCCCTGATGAACTTTCTCTTTTCCGGTGTTCCGACGGTGGTAAAGATCTCGCAGTTCTCGGAGAGGGCGATGTTGATCGCAGCTTGACCGACAGCACCGCTACCGGCGTGGATCAAAACCTTCTCACCTTTCTTTATTTTACCACATATATAGAACGCATAGAACAAGGTGCAGTATGCAGCGGGGAGGGTTGCTGCTTCCTCAAACGAGAATTCATCTGGTATGGTCCACACGTTCGCAGGCAACGGAACGATGAGGTTCGAGATAGCCCTAAGAAGACAGTCAGTTAGAAAGTCAAGATTAAGGAATTCAAGAAGGTTTAATTTATTTCGAAAAAGATTCACGTGCCTGCTGCTGTCAGAAAAACCCATCACTCTGCGTCCAGTGTTGTCTATTCCACTGAACTCGTATCCGATCATACAATCGTGCAGCTGTCTATTCGTCACGATAGCTTCAGGCATCAGTTTACCAGTGGCCATCATCACGTCCCTGAAGTTCAAGGAAGAGTAGAGTATCTTTACGAGACTCGGGATATTGGGATCAGGTTTGACGTCGCCCTCGGTCCACCGAAGGGAACTCAGATCTCCTCTGACCTGTTAAACGAACATTATTAACACATTACTTGCCGGTTATTATTCGACTATTTAATATTTTTCAATTTTAACTTCTTTTTCGCGTATTTCTCAAATTTTAGCTTTTTAGCTTCCTTTCACTATTTTTTCATACCGCTATGTTTAGATAGCCGTGGGGTACGGGAACAGGTTCTGCAGGAGGCAGAGGTAGATGTCTATAAGTGCCCCAAACACGTCCTGGCCGTAGAATGTTAATGCCGATGTCAATGTCAAGTTGGTCGGAATAGAACAGATCGTCCAACGAGAACTTGGGAGCATTCTCATCCTGTATGATAACGGTCTTTGCGATTTCGCCGCAGGGTTCTCTTCTGAGGCATTTGACCATACCCAGAGCCCCGTTCTCCATATCTCCTTCAGCGACCAGGACCAATCTTGTATCCCTTTCGTTGGGCTTCTTTCCTTCCTGGGCTTGCAGCACTTCTTTCACCTTGTTCAGCCAGCTGTATTCGTTATTGTTCACATAAACGACTTCGGTGACCCTGGGAGGCTTCCCCAGTTTCTTCAACAGCAATAGGGTCTGGTTTTTGTAGCTTTTCTCCAGCACAACGGCCAGTTCGTATCCTCGAAGGTACAGATAAACGTCGCTGTTGACTATGGTTTCCTTGGTCAGAATAAACCCGTCGTCGACGATAGTCTGCATGAGTTGGTCGAGGTAGTGCTGGTTCTTCTTCGTTAAGATGTCGTACGTAATGGCCATAAAAATGGATCCGTCCTCCGGCAATTTGTTCGGTTCTACCACGGTAATCTTCTCGAAGCCTGGCATTTCTTCGTACCGCTCCGACTTCGCAGCCAGCATCATCTTTGGTAGAACCATCGGCTGATCGGCTAATACCTGGAGAACTGTAGGCGTAAGCACTTCCTCGATGGACAAATTGTGATCGGGATCGATCAGTTCCAGGATCTTTGGTGCGGTGATTAGACCGCTATCTAAAGCTATTTGCGAAGATAGTACAACCATCTCCTTGAGGTCTATCTCCGCTTTGTCTCGGTGCGCTACGAATTTGTACTCTTCGAGAATAGGGTCCGCCATGATCCTGCGCCGTTGAATACTATTCGCCTTCAGCCCACGGATTTCCACGCCCGTGGAGACTATGGCATCATGGTCGGTATACATGTAGACCGGTAAATCTGCAATTTGAATAATTATTGAATATCGCGAACCTGTTTTATTTTGTTCCGTTAATGTACAATACATATATTCAAAGACCACCTAAATGTTTCTCGAGACAACGAACCGATATACTCGTCGGCGAAGTTCCGGGTCTTGTCGGTATGGGCCTTGACGTCCACCACCATTTTCCGTATAGCCGTTGGCACGTATAGAGCTCTGCTATCGAAAGATAATAGTTTGATCTGCAACATGCAGTCCAGGAAAGCAGCCCAGTTCTTTCTCCAACGTATGTGGCCCTTCGTCCCTTTGACAGAGGCGCTATTCAATCCTTTGAATAGTCCTTCGTAGTCGTAGCCACGCAATTTGAGCTCCGTGTAGATATCGTTGTTGTCCAAGGCTTCCTCGTCGTTAATTTCTGGCAAGAAATCGGCATGGATCATCTCCTGTGCAGGATTTTTTGTCGTGCGAATCCGTCCCGATACCACGGTCGTGGTTCCCTCGGATATCTCGAAGTTTCCAGACCCTGAAAATACATGCTAGCGTGATTCTTGGAAAACAAGCGAGACACGTTGCTTCTCGTTTCAAGGAATATCTTCAACGTTTACCCCTTTGGATTACGACTGTCAGGTAGAGTTTGTCATTGCGGGGTATGGTAGTAGCGCGCTCGAACTTGACGTCTTCAAAGACGACGGACACCTCGTCGAACAGCTTTCCCTGCAATTGGGAGACTGTCTCCCATACCATGATCAGATATCCCGTGGCTGGGACCAGATTCCTTCCATCGACTATATGTTGGCTCATATACTCGTAGTTCTCGTCCTCCAAATAGATTTCAAGAGTTCTCTCCGACGTGGTGATCTTCTGACGCTGCGTGTAGACCGGCACGAACCAATCGTTCGAATGATCCCATCTGAAAAACCACCGCTCGTTACAACGTTCAAATATTTTTTACAAATAAACGAAATCGTGATGGAGACACGATATAAGGTACGATATTGTTTTTCTATCTTAAAAAATAAAAACAAAAAAACAAGTGTCTCTAGTGGCGGGACAGTACTGTATAGTAAATCGGTGTAAACCTGATGTATGATGAAATCATCGGCGTGTTGCGGCTAACAGGGAACTGCACATGGGGATAGATGTTGGCCAGTTGTAATTGTATGCCCGCGTTGTACAGCTTCCCGAGAGCCTGCAGGAAGTATTCGGCATTGTCTTTGTGACCTCGCATCGTCAGAGGAACGTTCGTCACGTTCGGACCCAGCGATCTCTTCAAGATAGCCTGGAGAAGACCGTGAGGAGCTATCTCGATGGTTATGGCGTCTTCGGGAATCATTGTGGCGGTTTCCGCGAACAGGACAGAGTTCAAGAGGTTGTTGGTGTGATACTCCGCCGACGAGAACTGCGCCGCTGGAGCAGACCACTGACTCTGGGTCACAGAAGTGCTCAACCACTTGGGACTACGCGGCTTTGGATCGGGGATCACCTTCTTCAGGTACGTCAGCAGTTTCGGTCCGGCCTCTGCGATGTAGCGGCTGTGATAGGCGATATTACTGCACGGTACCTCTTTCGCGAAGATTTTGCTGGCCTGAAAGATTTTGTTTCCGTTAACCGAACGTCGACGAAACTTCCAATTTCTGCCCCCATTTCATAATTATTTTTCTCTATAGGAAGGACCTGTAATTCGGCGACAAATTTCTTCATAGATTCTGCCGGACCACTGATGGTAGAACTGTCCGGGCCGTTATGACAAGCCACCTCTATGTCCGGTGGACAGAGGTCTTTGATATTCTCGTAACCCATGCCGACCGCTGCCATAGATCCTCGAATCATTTTGGTCTCGATAGACGCGAGACCTCTCGAATAGGCCGATAGGATCATTTGCTCGGCAGTGAAGCAGCCATCGGCGTAAGCGCAGCCTAACTCTCCGACAGAATGGCCAATTATGTTGTCCGGTACGATGCCAACGGACGTCAGCAGATCTACCAGGCCGATCTACAATCATCGTGCGTTTTGACCTGTTGGTTTGCTGACCGGTGTTTGCAAAAATGAATCACGCGAGTCCCACCTGTACTGCGGCGATTCCCACGAACGAATTAAGAATATTGTCGAAGGTTTTCTTGTCTTTGTTCGTGATAATGTCGACGATGTCTACACCGAAGGGTTTCAGAGCCGCGTCACACTTTTGGATAGCTCTGGCAAAGATGGGGAATCTCATCAGCGATTCACCTGGTTCCAGTGGTAAAGAAAAAAGTTAGTGGAGAAACCGTACAAGTTACAGATACCATAAAAATTGTATGACTCTCTCGAAAAGCGGTATGACGATAAGTACCCATGCCAGGCCATTGAGATCCCATTCCAGAGAAAACGAACCAGACGGGTCTCTTTATGCCAGAGTATTCCTGTATCTCTCTAGCCGGCTTCTCGGATAGCTTAGACCCAACGATAGTGTATCCTCTAAATAGATTACCGGATATGTCATCGGCGTGAATCTCTTGCAACAGCCGAACGAATTCCACGTCAACCGGTATACTCTCCACCTACAAAATCAAATTCTCTCTTTCTTCGTCGTTCTCCCTTTGGCACATTGCTATAAAGTTTTTACTTATCCCACTAACATAATTCAGTAACGTAGCCAAAGCTTCTTCGTGACGACCGGACAATGCAACGAGCCTGGGTAAGTCGTCGGCAGGCGTACCGTTGTTCACCTTCTCCTTGGTGTACGACTTTAGGAGAATGTGCGCGTTCGCGCCGCCAAAACCAAACGAGTTTATGCCCACGTAACCACCCTCCCATGGGGTTGGTTCCGTGATCACCTGGAGCATTCCATTCTCGAAGCTCTTGATACCCGGAGTGGGGTGTTTAAAGTGTAGATTCGGCGGAATGATGCCGGACTCCATCGCAATCACGATCTAGAATCGTTTAATTTTACATGAAGTTCCGTTGTCTGATAACGACGGTCGTTGCTGCAAATGTACCTTGGCCACCGAGCAGAGACCGCTGGCAGGTTCGGAGTGACCCAAGTTGGACTTGATGGAACCGATCCTCAGAGGAGTGTTTCTATCTTTCATAAAGACTTGCTCGATAGCGTGAAGCTCCTCGGGGTCACCGATACTGGTCCCAGTCCCGTGAGCTTCCAGATAGGATAAGATGGTAGGAGAGAGCTTACACTCCTTATAAAATTCATCCAACAGCATCTGTTGTATGGCGCTGGCAGGGAACGTGATCCCCTGTTCTTTGTACCCGTCGCAATTCGACTTCGTGTAGACCACCGTCGCGTAGATTCGTCTGGCATGCTTCGCCTTCTGCAGGAAGATCACGCTGACTGCCTCGCTGCGCACGTAACCGTTCGCCCTGGAGTCGAACGATTTGCAACGGCAGTCGGTCGACAAGACACCTGTGCAACGAGCATGGTTCCAACATTGTTAGCTCTCAACGATACGAGTACGGTGGTGGTAACGTTTCGACAATCTCGTTTACCGATTAGCGTTTAACATTGAAGCGTCTGTCGAAACGTTACCATTTCGCGTCAACGTCACCGTGTACAGTACCGAGACGCGCGAACTGAAGAGACACGTAGGGATGCAGACAGAGGTTGGCGCCACCCACGATCACCTTGTCGCAGACCCCGGTCCGTATCAGTCTGTAAGCCTGATCCAACGCGACCAAACTCGAGCTGCAAGCCGTGTCTATCGCGTAGGAAGGTCCGTGCAGTCCGAAGAAATAGGAGATTCTGTTCGCCAGCATAGCTCTGCTGCATCCGGTGATACCGAATCCGCTTGCCTAAAAACACAATTCGTTAATCTATCAAACGATTCGACGAGCAAAATCTCCAATCTCCAATCGTGTCCTTCCATCGAATCCGTTCGGTTCTGAAATAGCAATTCTGAAACAACATTCACCTGCAATTTCTCGTAGAACCAAGTCTTCTCCGACTCGCTGATGCAGGATCCGATGACGACCCCCGTGTTGGTCCCTCGCAGATCTCTAGGGTTTACTCCGGCGTCGAGGATCGCCTCGAACGAGTGCTCCAACAGCATTCTGCACATGGGGTCCAAGGTATGAGCCTGTTTGTAATGGACGCCGAAGAAGATAGCGTCGAACTTGGACAGATTGCTCATCTTGCCACCGTCCCGTGGTATGTCACCGTGATCTGTTCCGCAAAGAAACATGTTTACTTCGGAGACCTGCCCGCAACTCCGTCGATGAATTTTTATGAAATTTCAGAGCGTCACCTAGGCGCCACCGAGTATAGTTGTCCGTGATCATGTCGACCTTGTTCATCAGGTTCTCCTTCAGTTGGAGCATATTGTCGGACTCCGGGAAACGACCGGAGATACCGGTGATGACCACTTCATCGCCGGGTTCCGGCGCAACGTAAGTCGACGTCCTCGGGTCGTCGCGCGCTTTCGATGTCGACATCCTTTCTTCTTTCTTTCTTTCTTTTCTCGCGATTGGTTTCCCTCTTCTCGATCGATGCTCGAATCGATCACCGATGTCCTACAGAAACCTCTTTTCTCCAGATGGTCCACGGTATCGCAAAACCACCGAGTCGCGAATCAATGGTGTTCGTTGGTCGATGGAGCGGTTAATCGATGTCGAAGAAATTTGAAATCGGACCGCAAAGAGAGACCAGAACGTTTCCGGTTTAGTGACTGACAACGAGAGATAGTCGATGGGGATGATCGCCACCCAATCGACACTGGGATCGTTCATGCGACATAAGACCGAACCATATGTACAACCGCTTCTTATAGCCCTTCTTCATCCCCACTATTCTACGGTCTAGCGATCTTTTTGTGAATATTCGAGAGGGCAATTCCGTTAGTGACCCCTGGTCACGTAATATGACATTAGAATAATTAAATATTCCTTCTGCGTTGACAATGAGTGTTTTTGAATTGCCTTATCTGACACAATGAATATTCTTTAAAATGTTATCTGCACGAAAGTCAAAGGTTGCCGGAAGTTGCATTGTTCTACATAAATGAATACACCGCTAGCACCCCCAAGCTCAGTCTTTCACACGACCTTTTAAACGTCGTCTCTATGTACGTCTCTATGTAAATCTATAACTTTTTAGTACATCCGCACTAGACACATTCCTTTTAAAAAAGTACAAACGCTTGAATCTGACAAATTCCTAAATAGTATTATATAAATAGTATTTTGTCCACCTTTGCGTCAAACATGTTTTTCCGTGGGTTTCGTCTTTCAGGGAGACATTTCGATTTTTCAAGATAAAGTTGCAACAATTATTCTAAACGCATTGCTTGCAAATTCTAAATGATTTGTTTGAAGTGTGTAGCCAGAGACGAGTTCCATAAGAATCTTTATTCGGTGGATACATAAGTGTTCCACGTTGAACTACAAAATTACAAAATTTTGTTGACACGGCAAAAATATATTATTATCGTTGGAATCGTATCTTTTTAACATTTTCGATATAATTAATATAATCTTAAGTCTAGATCGAGCCACCGGTATCGAGTATCGCGTATCGATCATCGAACCTACCCTGTGGAAACTTAAAGTACTCATTGTCAGTCCGGTGAAGCAAAAAGCTCGTTGCATATAAAAGAAAATAATTACTTTTACGACGCGTATAAGTATAGCAAATTTGGTGGTCTAATACTACGTTGGTATACCGTGAAAATTCGCCGTCGTAACGAATATCTGAGATCTGACTCTGCCGTTACGTCATTACGGTGTCACGATCGACAAAATGTAAATAATAAGAAACAAATGAACTCGAAATAAGAATGTGAGAAGCTTTCTCGACGACAGCGACTGTGAAATACTTAAATATTTACACGTCGATTATACGTTGGTGGCAGCATTAGCAAATATATATATATATATAAATTAAATTAAGTGAAATGTATTATAGAAACTTTGCCTGTCCAATGTTCACTGATTCGCTACTCTGCACGGTCGTCGAACGGTTGCGGTCTTCCCCTCGGTTCTTTTCGCTACTCCTGGAAACGTACGAAAACACGAATGATCGCGTACGTTCGGCGGCGAAGAATGATCTCAATATTTGGGAACGCCGGCGAAATGTACTTTTTTCCCGGGGCCATCCAAAGCTTCCATTAAGCTTGACGTGAAACTGAATTCCGAGCTGCTTTCGTCGTCGTGGCCTCTGTAAACGAAAAATCCACATAGAACAGAGGAAAATTATGTTCGTCTTGTAGAAGCGTATAATCACGTACAACGTGTCCAGACTAGTGAGGCTGCCGTTTAATTCCGGTAGATTCGAAGATCCGTTCACCATCAGCAGCTCCAAGAAAGAGTTCACCGTTGCCAGATAAATTCCTTTTGTTCCAGCCACTCCCAAATAACGAGGACTGGATAATTCGATCAACGTTCGCTCGGGATTCTTCGTCGGTGTGGTATACGAGTCGATAGTGAGTTTCACGATCTCCACCGACGAAAAGTGAATAATGAACAGGTAGGGCTTGCGGAAAGCTATGAGAGGACAGGTAAGAAGATTAAGTTTTATGTACGAAGTTGTGCAAACAAACTTGTCGAACGGAGTTTACCGAAAGCAAAAGGCAAATGATTCCACGAAGGATCAACCGCTCGAGTTCTCTGTCCGCTTTCGTTCACGAACATTCCGAATTCGTTGTAGCACAGCAACAACTCCACTTTTCCAGGTACAAGAGACACATTTAGGACGCAAACCGGGAAGATACCCAGCTTGGCTACGCCGGATAACGTAGCTTTCACCGAACTGTCGTCTTCCTCGGGGAACTCTGCAATCATTGAAAATATTATAAATATTTCAATGTAACGAGTTTTTAATTCGGAACAGCCGTTTATGCTTATCTTACCGTCGACGCAGTAATTCTTAAGGTCGATTTGGAAAAATTTATTGCATCCCACGATGAGTACGTTTTGAGTGAATATAGCGCAACTGCATGGCTCGTGAGTTTCAAGCTCGCGGACTCCAATAAATTCCCCGGCATCTTCTTCGGAGTACCATTTAAGTAATCTACACAGGTACCGACGGTGTCGAGCGTTAATCAACGTTAATTAAATTAATAGCAACAGGCTGTTACCCGTTGAAACGTGGAAAAAGTATTTGTGACTCACATCACATGGGATGCGGTTGCAGCGCAGAGCATGTCACCCTGTAATTGATATAGATGGCAGCTATCGGTGCCAGTTAGAACCGGTTTGGTGGTGATCGCTGGCCTAGAGCACTCGGCAGCCATTGCGTTGCTCTTCAGCTGTCTCAGACTACAAGATACTAATTGCCTATTTTCACCTGCTATCATTAAAGCTATGCCCAACCGAGGGTGCAGGGTTAACTGGTGGACCCTCTTCACCCCTCTGATCGCCGTGAGTGTCCGTGATACGGCACCGCGATAAGAGAACAAGCCCTCTTCGGCGCCCAATAACAATATATTCTCTTCGTTTAAGTTTACTGCACAATTCATGTCCAACTAAAAAAAGATTAACCATTAGGGTATCCCTAGAACACATAGATACATCGATTCTAATCGAGGCAGGTCGCTTACTTGATTCTTTTCTAGCCTTAGTATAGTCAAATATCTTTCGCCTTTGTGAACGTTGCTCGAATACCTTTGACTAGTGACTGATTTCAATGCTTTCAACCAATTTTTCTTATCGGTTTGGCTCAAAGCCATTACATCTAACCGCGAAGTAGGCCAACAAGTGGTCGACGAATTCGATTCTATCCTAAATATAAACGACAAGTCTGATTTTGCTGTTCCCATTACGTCCGGTTGCTGTACATTGTCCGAAATGGCGAAACCATCGTTCTCGGTTAACTCGAGACGATTTATGGGAGCCATTCCAACGGAAGGCTGGTGCTCGTAGGTGCACAAGCATGTGCCCTCCAACCTAAGGTATTTCCTCTCCCAACAGGACTTTGAGCGATCTGGAACTTTCACCCATCCTTCCATGGAGACGCGGCTGTCATCCTTCTTGGTTCGAACGTCGCATACGTCCTTAAAAATTCGAATTACACAAAATGTTAGATCGACAACTTGTTATAGGCTTACGCGTTTACTGTCGTTCAAATTACACGGGTTATATCGTACTGTGTCAGGTTTGTCCGGTTGGTCGATGGTCAAAGTTTGAACACTTCCAGAAGCGAAGGACAAACTCTCGTCGCTGTTCCTCCAATTTTGACCGAACTGTTTAGCAAAGCCTCCAGGTAAACCACAGGTGGCAGGAACGGTGACTGCGCATTTCAGATGCGTCATCACCTGGCACTCGTTGCAAATGGCAGCTCGTTTGCCAAACTGGATCGAGTCTAGACACGCGGAGCATTTACCTGCTCGCATCGGCAAACCAACGTCGAATCTATGAGGAATATTATGGCCTATCCTTTGAGGCGACAGACGCCTGGACAACGAGTTGGTCGGCTGATCTGTCGCATATCGAGTCTTTGTTTCCGGTGCTGTCGGCGAGGTCGGAGCGGAAGCAGAAGCGTGCAAGGCTTTCAACGCCAACAGTTGATCGGTCAGCGTTTTCACCTTTGCTCGCTCTTTGGCCAACTGATTCTCCAATTCGCGGTAGCCAACCGGCATTCCACTTCCGCTAGGTGGAACATTCTCTTTTTGTTTGGTACCAAGAATCTTATCGCATACCGTTTTCTTCTTTTTGCTACATTCTTCCAACTTGAACTGAAGGTAGTCTATCAACTTGGTCTGCTGCTGTCTCGTGCTCTCCGCTTTGACCTCTCTCTCCTGATAAAACTGTCTCATCTCCTCCAAGATGCTCTCCAACTCGGAGATTCTCATCCTCAATTCTTGACCTTGGTCGACGCTGCTTTGCAGATCTTCCATCAGCGCAAAGTTCGCTTCCTTTAGCTCGTGGAACCGAGTCAAGTGCTGGCTGCTTTCTTCTTTGACTACTCTCGACTCAGCCTTCGCTACTTCCAAAGTACGTTTCATTTCGGATAGATCGCACTCCAAATCATCGCATTTGGTCGTCAATTGTTCTACTTGGCTGTTCAGTTCTTGAACGAGCCTCTTGTACTGGTCTCTTTGGGCAACCAAGCCGTTTCTCTCGCCCTCTATATCGCTGGTTTCAGACTCTAGCACCTGCAAGTTTCGCTCGGCGGACAATCTCAACGATCTCTCTTCGTTCTGAGTGGTGAGCGCCTCGCGGAGTTTGCACTCCGTTGTTTCGAGATCTCTCTGCAGCTTCATCTTGTCTTGGATCAGTATATTCTCTCGTGTCTCGTGATCGCTCGTCAATCTTTCGTAATCCATCAGCTGCTCCTCCAACACGGTACACGTCTCTTTGAGAAGCTGCGTATTCACTTCGTAGCCTTTGATCTCTTGTTCCATTTTCTGTATTCTCGACTCAAATTCGCTTGTCTCTTCGCCGTGCTTAGCGATCTCTAGCGACAGACGTCTATTCTCCGAGTTCAAACTGTCCACTCTGTCTTGAATGACCCGGCATTGCTTGCGTGCTGCGTCTAATTCTCGGCGCAACGAAGTGCTAGACGATTGAAGCTCTTCTATTTGATGGTTAGCCTGAGTCAAAGCCTATACCGAAACAGAAGAATATAAAAAATATAAATAAAATTAACGAAATCAAGTCACGCGTGATATTAATTTAATGGCATTCGCAAATACGGAATCTTGAAAGATATTTACTCTTTGAGCGGAATCGGCCTGCATTTTATTTCGAGAAGATTCTTTTGTAATATCGTTCAACGATGCTTTCGCGCTATCCAATTCCTTGAGCAACTTCTTGGATCTCTCTTCTTCCTCCTTCATTTTATGATCCAATTTCTCCGATATCTTTCGTTTCTCCTCTTGTAATAGTTTTATTTTGTCGTCCGCTCTTTTATTTTCTCTCAAAGCGATTCTTTTATCCAAATTGGCATCCGACAGTTCCTTCTCTTTCTTCCATAAACTGAGTTTCGCTTGTTTTGCCGCTTGTTGTTCCGTATTTAAGATGTTTCTCATCGTCTGGATTTCCTGCTGTAATTTTTCAAGTTGCTCTTCCGTATGGGTGTCGACTTTCATATTTGTTTTGGGTACAACGCTGGCACACATGATGGTGCTGGTGTTTGTGCTGGTGCTAGTGGTGGGTTGCTCCGTTTCCATTTTCAGGGTGGCATTTTCTACTTCCAATTTGGTCACACTCTGTTCCAAACGTCTCAGTAGTTCTTCCAGGTTACCAACTTTTCGCAAATGTTCCTCTGAAAGGAATTGAAAAGGTTTATTACGGTCTGCTTGCAGAAAAATTACCATAGTTTGCTATTGGATTTGCACCTTCTTTCTGCAACGAATCCTGCAGCCTTTTCTGTAACGCGACCTTATCCTGTGCAGCTTGTTCCAAATTCATTGCAAGAGCTTCGCTTTGCTCTAAATTCATCATAGTCTCGCTTAGGTCGGACTTCAATACCTTTAAAACAATATCCGTGTTAGAACAAATGTTTATGTTTATATTACAGTTCGTGATTAAAATTAGTATTAGTTATGCACTTGCGATTGCTGCTTCAGCTGTTCGTTCTCAAGTTTCGATCTTTCCAGTTGCTCTTGTAGCGTGGTTACCATTTGTTCGAACGCCTTAGCGTTGTCTAATTGTTTCGCTCTCTCTTGCAATTGTTTCTTTAACGCGTCGATTTCACCGTCCCGGACAGGTATCGTAGCTTGTATGCTGCGCAACTGTTCCTGACAGTCTTTCAGCTCATTTTGCGCCAGCTCCAAAGCAACGTTTAACCTTGACTGTCGACAGTGATTAGAATCTTGTTCGTTTCTCAATTTAATCTCTAGATCTGTGTTCTTTGCTGTTTCTATGTCTAATTTTGTTCTTAACTCAGCCAGCTGATTATGTGTTCGAGTCGCTATCTCCTCAAGTTTCGTTTCAACACCTTGTACGCTCTGCCTGTTAAGCTCCCTAGTTTTTGCTAGAGATTCTTTATATTGCATCTGATTAAAAAAAAAATCAAATTAACGAACTATTAATATTACTAGAATCAGCGTTTCGTTGCCGATTCTTTGTAAGAAGTACATACCTGAAATACCCTAAGCTTATGCAACTCTACATTTGCAGTATCCAGCTCGTATTCTGTTCTCTGCAATCTCGAGCTCATCTCATTGTTGCTTGTACATAATTCGGTAATCCGCACAGTTTGGGCTTCTATATGTTTATTCAGCTGTGCTACTTTGTCTTTCTCCGCGTTTTCCCATTTCCGTTTCGCGTCTTTTATCAGACCAAGAGCCCTTGTCTCTAAATCTCTTCTTTCCTGCCGTTCTAGCTCTGCCATCAAAGTATGCTCATTGTATCTCGGTTTATTTACATAATATAAAACGAATCTTACAGACTATAATCGTTACGATATTTAGGAACATCGGAAAGCATTGCAAAACAGTATCCTATCGATTCGACGATAAGTAGATTACGGATCTCTACGCGAAATAAAAATGTTATGTGATTTTTATCGCAAGAAACAGATATTCTTATGTTTTCCCAATCATTGCATTGTTTGTAATTCCACCTATCTATAATAAAAGTCTAACGATAGGGTACAAGTATTTAATTATACGATACATAATCATGGGCCAATTTAAAAGAATTCCATGATTATATACGGATTTTTGCAATACCATTTGTATGAAACAGCATTCGGTTGCTGTTCGAAATTGTTTGCTAAAACTATTAAAACTAAAGTACGGATTATATCTAATAATCTACCTAGTGTTCTTTTTATTCCAGATACTTCGGATCTAGTTGAAACCAATTCCCTCTCCAATATATCTCTTTCTTTACTAAAAGCTTCCAGTCTTTTTGTTTTCTCTTCCAGCTTAGCTTCCAATTGACTCAACTGACCAACTTTCCCTTGAAGATTGAATATAAGTTTTTGTTTCTCTTGAATCTCTGTCTTCTTGCTGTGTAATTGTGTTTCCAATTCTGCCTTTTCCTTGGAGAACTTCTCGAATTGAGCCGAACGATGTTTATGAAATTTAAACTCAAAGATCGAGGAAAATTCTTTTTGTGGATCCTTGGATGGATCTTCTGTCTCCGATGCGTGATCTGCTGATCCGCTATTTGGTTTGACCAATACTGAAGCTACATATGTTCGATACTCTACGTTTAAGTCTATGTTTATGTCTAAGTTACACACTATATAACACAATAAGATGCATCAAAATGCATTCTCTTTACCTAGACTTCTCCTCAGCACAGCCAGGTCACAACTAGCAGTCCTTAAATCCTTTTCCAGTCTTTCCTTCTCTTTCGTAGAGGATTCGGGTCCTTCCGTCTTTTCCGTTTCTCGTGCCTCATTTGTAGAAGACACTCTACTCCTTACGCTAGCTTTTTTGTAACGATCCTCCATTTTCTGCGTTTTTCATTTATTGCTCTGTCTGAATAAGAATCGGTTCGAGTGAAATTGCGTGCAAGAGACGACGATGCATGGGAACTTACCGAGACTCCAGTCCTTCGAAATTCGCAATGATTAAACGATATAAACGATCAGGAACGATTTCGGTGTTCGTACGAACGTCATAGGCAATTATTCATTGTAGAAAGATATTACACTGCGAGCTTAACTTTTGTTTAAAGTCTGTCGCGTACGTAACGGTTCCGAGTCAACCTCCATGTTTTCAATTCAAATATCTGTTTGACGCCGATGAACGAGTCTGGTTACAATAGATAGCGCCACTCTGCCAATGTGTGGCAGTTCTATTCGAATTATATGGTAGACCGGTATCGACGATCCATTCGATAACAGAAGTTGTAAATAAGAATAATTATACAAATGTCGGTACAACGAACATTATGAAGTAAAAATTTAATGGGCGGTAAAAGTTGCGAATGATTCTTGACGCGTTATTTGTAACGGAGAGGACTTTAATGTCCCTACTTTTTTACCATCGGTTTTAACATGGAACAGAACCTACAGCCGAAGGTGTATCTTCGGATCCATACTAAAAACGATGGCCTGATCGAAAGAATATGATGAACAGGCATACGCGCGATTCTCCCTTTTCTAACTAATTTTGGTAGATCTCTATCGTCGCGACGGTATTGATAAAAATTTTTTACGTCTGGCTGTCGATAGTATACAACTATCGATCCTTTTTTCAATCTTTTCGACCGTCTACCATGTTTTTCTAATATTTTTGAAGAAAGGGATGGGAAAGCGGCTTTATTTTTGGATCGACTACCATCGGTGATTCGACTAGAATAATCAATACGCAAAGCATCGCTAGTTGTACTTCAAAAAGCAACAGTTATTTATTTATTTGTTCGCTACTACAGACAGGCTACAAATATGAATTCGATCGATCTGTCTCTTCTCGTAGAAAAGTAAATGTCGACATTTTTAATTTCCGTTCACGTCGCTTGGAGAAAATTTTTCGCCGGGCCGATAATGTTATAGAATTTTCTGAACGCAAACTTTGTTGGGCAATAAAATGAATAAATAATGCGATTCCGTTAAATTGTATATTTTATTATAAATTGCCTAGATTTTGTATTGTTTTTTCCTTTTTTCTTTTGTAGTTATTTCATCCTAAACGTTATATTCGAATGTCGCGAAAGGAGTAAAATATCAACCATTCGTTTTTTCTCTGTTTCCTTCGCCTTGTCGTCAACGTTCAACGGAAACATATTGCTCCGTAACGGCATTAGTTCCGACACGGAAAATTAATTCGAAAGGATCGTCGGTGGTCTATGTGCTGTTGTACTCGTGGGAAAAACGATCTTACTCCGAGAACGAGAATTTTGAGCAATTGTCGGGGAGAATCTTGCGATAACAACATAATCTTTTGATTGATTCGGGACGCGTTATCCGATTTCTGTGTTACACTCTAAGTAAACATTTTCAACGTATTGCTTTCTCTTGGATAATTGAATGACTTTTATTTTTACGATTCTGACGGCAGACTCGAACTCTCGAAAATCTCCGAGAATTCGTGTCGTTCTCCGATAGGGTTACCGGTTACCACTTTGGTTGAAAATACACGGGTACCTAGGTATAACCTATATATCGTATACGCGACACGTGCTTCGATCTCCGGCTTCCGTTTCTTCTCGGCGAATCAAGAGAAATAATTTACAAACAGTTCAGACTTACAGAGACTATAAAAATAACGAATGTCTAACGTTCCGTTCCAGGGGAAGGGGGATGGGGTTTCATTCTCTTTTTACAGAAGCGTACACTGTTCCTCTCTTGTGCCCGTCACTTTTCTATAACCGCCTACACGTGTACTATGTTCGTTATGAGCCGACTGCGAACGTTCGTGCATTTACCGAAATTTTAGTCGAGTCGAACACAAGTTCGTCTATCGAATATACGAACGATCGTATGTGTGGCGCGAAAGCACATCGTATGAACAACTTGTCGATCTTGTTCAGCGTGTTCAAGAACGATCGTGCGCCCCCTGTAAATGCGCAAACTCCGCGGTCCAGTCATATTGTATAATTAAGCAACGATAACGAGTCTAATACTGTTCGTTGAAAACATTTCACGACGAGTTCATCTCCGCCGCTTTACATAATATATTTGCGATTATTAATACATTGCTCGATTATTAGTTTTCCGTTACGCAGACCTTATTGGTTTTTTATTCTTTCCTTTATTTTTGTTGTTGTTAAACACGCATACTTCTCGTGTACCAGGAATTTTCGAAACTAAGAAAGTATGGATTCTCCCATCCGATCCGATACAGTTTGGATGAGAAATTTCAGTGTTCCGTAACCGCGGAAAATATCCAAAATTGTACGAATCCTTTTCGCGTCTTTAAAACCGTGAATTGTGGCACATATTTTGTTCGACTCCTCCCGTGGTCGACGTATCGGCAAACCGATCGAAGGATCACGCGATTCGAGATATTTCAAATTCGAACGCTCCGACATGCTGTTTCTTTTCATCTTTCGATCAAAGAATCATCGTTTCAAACGTTTCGATACTTTACTCGAGTATATTTTACGGTTTTAGGTATTAGATATTTTTTGCATATACTTGTCGTAAAGCCATAATTATTTGTTTTTTACTTTCTTGTAGTACAAGAGTTATTTGCAAAATCGTTTATTGCACGTATTGTCCGTCAAAATAATGTTTAAAAAATTGGCTCTTTTCTCGTCTGCACGGCGTCGCAATTAATCGGGGTTCTTTCCACTCGGCCAACGGCCTCTTTTAATTTACCTCGGACAATCTATCCATCCTACTACAAGTAGATAGTTTCAAACACTTTTTATCACAGATAACAAACTTTTATTTGGTGTAACGAATCGAAATAGTTCTTGTAGTAACCGCGTAATCGATCGTTTCTTTTAGCGAACAGAAAAACGAAAAGATTGAAAAAATAATGTAGACAAAGAGCTCGAATCAGCAAAGAAACAAAGGTAACAAATATAAACAATAGTTTCTCGAACAAATGCAACACAATGTGCTGGAGCTTTCCTTTTTTGCTATAAATATTTTGTATAAAAACAAACTTGTCTTATAGCGTATAATATGTATCTTTTTCTCTCTGCAGAAGAATTATAAATTCAACCGTAAACTATATAGCTTAAATGCTTTATCTTGGTTTTGTTTTCTATCTCGATAAAATTAGGGAACATTTCGCTTACGATTAGAATAGAAGTACAATGTTTTTGTTTAATAGTATCAAAAGAACTTTCCGTCTCTACATTATCAATATAAAGCTTCTTTTTTTTGTTACTATTAAATATATGTTTTGTAAACAATGTTTTGAACGTGATGAATCTCAGATATATGTATATATATATATATATATATAGATATATAATAGATATATATATATATACATACACACACACATACACACATATATATATACACATATGTATATATACATATATATATACACACACACATATATATATATATATATATACAAAACTATATGTACATTCTTCGTATTATACACATCATACTATTCGGTTGAACATCACTTATATCTTTGCTACGGTAAGAAGCGCGCAGGTATCCGATGAAATAAATAGAAGAAGAAGAAGAAGAAGAAGAAGAAGAAAAAGATGAAGCAGAAGAAGAAGAAAACCGAGTAAGTAAGTCGAATAACTTGAGAACGCGACGTAAACGAAAGAGTTGTTATCGAATTGGCCTATTTTGATCTTCGTGACGAGTAACAAAGATATAATTGACGTGTTTCGACTTTTTATACATTTGTCAATGTTCTGTACACGCACACCACGTGGCGTCATCATACGCGCGAATATTTTACAGCATGATGTACATCCTCGTATCCGATAAAAGATATGATTTTTTTACATTGTCTATTCTACAGGCTGACTCTACAGACTGTTTACAACGTCGAAGTAGCGTAATAAGAAATCCCGTACTCCGAAAAAATGGGGGGAGAAACGGTGGAGGGTTCACCGATTAGAATTGACACGATCGGTGCGGCGTATTTTAGGACCATTTCGCCGAGCACGCGCGTTTCTTCTACCGATCTCGAATGCGTCGAATTGAATTCTGGATGGAATGCTTTCGTTAGTCTTATAAATTACATTAAACTCGCGTTCATAGAAAAACCAAAAAACCGCTAGGCAAGATTTACGCAGGAATGCACCATCGAGAGACGCATGGTATCCAAAATACTTTGAAGATCGTAGAAACCGATGCGATGGAGCAGCGAGACTCTGCCGAAACCAACGCTGGACGCGTCGAATCGTCTCGATTAATAATAATACTTTGTCTAGCTGTTGACGCTTACGCTTCCAACAAGAAATATTTGCGTGACGGTGTCGAACGAACGGCGCCTGTACGCAACAACGGCTTCGAAGTAGCGACGTTACGAAACGTGTTAAAAGTTAAAACCTAAACGAGTTATCCTACCAGATCTAAGAAAAGTTAAACCGCTAGCTCACAGAGATCAAATTAGTGGGGTGAGATTTGTTTGCTTCCTCCTAAAAGACGTTATTCCGGTTGTCCGTCGACGGCTCACAACGCTGTGCTTTCGATCGGTGACGTGGCCCGATTAGGCGTGCAACACCTGTCGGGACTATGGCACAAATCCGGCGTGTGTCTGCCATCCCTTAACCGAACGAAGTCCAAGTCCGCGAAAAAGTCACTCCTCATGGTGCCGACCGCGCTGTCGGAGCCGAAGCTGTCCTGCCTGCACAGATCGACGTTCTTGTAACCACCCAACCCGCTGTACTCTACCAAAGAGTCGGGCAACTTGTCGCCGTCGTACATCGACTTCTTCGGATCGGATTCTAACTCTGAAGAGTCTTTCATCGACACGACGCAGTCTTTTTTGTTAGCCTCGTTTTGCGCATTGTATATAAGGAGATCGTCGTTCTTCGAGAGGCTCGTGTTCGAATAGAGGCTGTCGGTGTAACGCAGATTGCTGTTCTTTCGGAGATCCTCTTTCTGAAAAGTGTTGAAAGGCGAGTACTCTTTGTAGACCTTGTCCTTGTACTTGGCCGAGCAGTCTAATACCGTGAGGCTTCCTTGCCTGGACAGAATGCTGCCGATATCGGAGGCGTCGCTGTCCTGTCTGGCTACCACTCTCTCGTTCGCAGGTTCGTTTTCGTTCTCGTTCGTTTCCGCCGAGCTCGTTGTTACTTTCGATTGCAACGAAGTACCAGCTTCGGATTGATTCTTGTTTTGCGACGAAAACGCATTCTTTGGTGACTCCTTCGTAGGCGAGATCTTTGTCCTCCTCAAGTACGAACCTACCGACGGCTTTGCGCTCTCGTTGCCAGCTTTCTTCGACTCGCCGTCGTTTTGACCGTCCGCCGATTTCACCTCCGTCTCCGTGACAGCGCTCACGGATTTCCCGATTTGCCTCAGGTAGGCGCTGACGGAGCTGGCGTCGGGTATTTTGAACTTGCTTTCCAACTTGGTTCTGACCATTTCCGACTTCGAGTCGACGTTATTGTTTACCTTGTACGAGCATTTGTTGTCGAAAATATACTCGGAATTCAGAGTGTCCGACAAGGAGCACGGATTGGTTCTGCCCACGTACCTGATTTTTTCGATCGTTGCTATTCGCTTGAGATTACAGTCGGTTCGATCGACTTGGTTCACGCAACGGGCTTTGTCGTCTTTGTCTTTGGATAGACATGGCGACGGCGACGACGACGACGACGATTCGTTTGATTTTTGTCTAGCGAAACAGCTGGCGACAAACCCGCTACTCTCGGGAGACCCGACCGAGTCTTGCGACTTCTCACCGGTGTCTTTCAACCTGGAATTCTGACGCGTGTAACGACCCGGATTCCCCGACGATTCGTTCGTTTTGCTATTCTGCCTCGTGTACCTCCCTTTCGAGGTGATCGCGTTAAGATCAGGCATTTGAAGCGTCTTGCTGCCCTGAACCAATTCTTCGCGCTCGAGCGTGCTGTCGTCGCATCCGCTGCACCGTTTCTTCTCTTGATGGATCTGACCTTCTTTGATGGGCTTCAGTTGCGGTGCGAGGGTGTCCGGAGTGGTCGACTCGCTGGTACTCGTACTAGAACCGGTGTAGTTCCTGATTTCAAACTCCAGATCCGCTGGCAATTCTGCGCTGATCGCCAAATGCATGGCCAATCCTTCCAACCAGATTTGCATCGACTCGAACGGTGGCCTTTTGTCGGGGTTCAAGTCGCAACAGAGAAACGCTATCCTGTAGAACATCTCGGGGCAATTCGAGCAGAATTTCTCTTTGAAAACATTCTGATTCAAACCAAAGTCCGAGGATCTTGGCAAATAGTCGGGATCAGCTTGAACCCGGCCTATGATCTCGCACACAACGATGCCAAAACTGAATATGTCGACCTTTTCGTCGTACTTGTTGCCTTTCATCATCTCAGGGGCCATCCAATACGGATTTCCCACTACCGTGTATCGTTTCTTTCGCTCCTTTTTCGACGTTCTCGCCTCTCCGTCGGAATGTCTGCTATATTTACGATTCTCGGGCGAATTACCGTTCTGTATTATCCTAGCGAGACCGAAATCAGCGACGACCACAGTTTTGTCTTCGCGCACTAGACAGTTGTGCGAATTTAGATCTCGGTGAATGATGTTCATGGAATGTAGATACGCCATGCCAGCGGCAATGTCTTTCGCGAACGACGTCCGTTGTTCCCACGGTAAAATTTCATTTGCGTCGTGAAGCAGAGCCCTCAGAGTTCCACCCGCTATATATTCTGTGACCAGGTGGAGTTTCTTGTCTTTGTAGAGAACCCCGATGAATCGAAGAACGTTGTTGTGATGCAGGGAACGCAGTACGGCTACCTAATAAAAACACAAAATATATGTGTAGGCGTATCTATTTGCGCCACAATTCTATTACGAAAGCACGACAGCTACCTCTTTCAAGAAATTTTTCTGGGCTTCCTCGTCCACTCTGTACAATTCTTTTAGAACCATGACCTCGTTGGTGTCCCTGTGCGTCACCTTGAATACTTGGCCGAAGAATCCCGTGCCTAATAGTTCTCCCTTCACTAGATCGCTCGCACGAAATATCCTTTGATTCTTTGGCTCCACTCGAAAAGACCTGGTCCTGCTCAAGTCACATGTGGGATTCGTTGAAGATCTACAACACGTTGCACGTTGAGCATGGTCTCTGTTCGATACTGCTTACCGCAAAACGAATTTCTATCTGTAATAAATCCCATACCCATCAAGCAGTCTCGACATGGAGCTACTGCGTTCTTTGTGCATAGGATCTCGCGTCCTCCTTAATTGTCTGCTACGCGTTCCGCTAATGTAACCTTCGTCCCGTCGTTTGAACAACCGTTCCTTACTTTCTGCACTGGTTTTTGGACTTCCGACCGATGTCAACATTGCCGCCGGCGGTGAGGAATAGGTTGGTCTTCGCGACACTGCATCCGGATCATGCTCGATGGTCAACTTCAGAAAAAAAAAAGAGCGTGTTTATGATGCGTTTGACATTAGCTACTATGTTCAATGTTAAAGACAAAAATTTACAAAGCAAAAATTTACCTGTAGAACAGTATCCGAATATTGTATAAGGTTTTCTATGCTTTCTATGGGTTGGTCTTTGACCGGTGTACCATTTACTTCGAGTATTCGATCCCCAATGTGCAAGGAAATGAGATCACTGGATACATTCAGTCTGGAACACGTTTTGCGCGACATTATCAATATATTCTAAATAGTTGTTGAACAATACATGCAATATTTTGCGTGCATTTAATAAGTACTGAAACATATACGCTCGTATTATGATGAGAAAACAGGATTGGTATTCGTTGCATATCGAATAGCTACTATGGACCCTTTGTCAACTAATACACAGAACGATGTAACGTGTAACGTATACAATGCATATAATGTAACAACTTCTAAATGGTATGGTACAATTGAACAGCGCAATATGATAGATACGAAGTACGGTTTCATCTCGATTATGTTACATGCTTACAAAACTATGTACGTATGTATATTAATAAACGAACGACCGACATTTTGAAGAAGATACCTTATTGCGCAAGGTACATATGTGTTTCGCGTGCAGTTAAGTAGCGACTACCAAGTACACACACCTAATTAATAAAAGACACAATATCTAGTGCATATTATTTATTTGTTATGCTGTACCTATGATTAGAGAAGTGGCAGCATAGCCTAAATAGAACCTCCATCATAGAGGCCAGCAGCTTACTGATCTTTCCACGAACATTTCTCATTAACCTGTGTTTTAGTTCAAAGTTATTAGAGGCTGCGATCTATAGCGTCTCTTAAAT
The DNA here is from genome assembly GCA_028453745.1 of Agapostemon virescens. Classification (NCBI taxonomy): domain Eukaryota; kingdom Metazoa; phylum Arthropoda; class Insecta; order Hymenoptera; family Halictidae; genus Agapostemon; species Agapostemon virescens. The sequence continues at coordinate 21,069,253 of CM052082.1, forward strand.
GCCACAGAATTATTCATGCAAGGTTAAATATTTTAGAGAAGCTTTATTAAGTATAATTTTATGTTGTACAAAATACTGTTTCTTTTCTTTTTTAAACCAATAATTTCCTACTCTCATCGTATACAAATCTCTCGATTTTTGGTTTTTCTTTCTTAACAAACCGAAATAGACAATTTTTGCATGTTCGATTTAGAGCATTTTTTTTAATCAAAACGCATGATTTTCTCAACACCTACGCTTTACTCTTAAAACGTTTAAAACGAACAAAGCAAAAAGGCAAATTGTGTTTAACATTTTTCAACGAACAATACTGAATGTAAACAAAAAAAACATAATATAATAATGTACAAGGAAATTGTACACAGTCTGTATACGTACTCTGATATACGAAGCAAAGCTCCACAATTTCTAGGACTAGGAGTCGTGTCTAATGTCAGTTTGATTCCTCTCTGCTTCTCTGGATCCGAACCGTTTGGAGGTATTTCTACCAGTCTGATGCTGTGTGGTTTTCTAGCAAATGGACAATTGGATGTCCTGTTGATCGGCTGCATTTGCCTCTTGTAACAACATCCGCAGTAGAGTTTAGACCTTTCGACCAACGCGTAACTTTCCCCGTCTCCAATAAACGCGCCGCACGAGGTGCAGGCAAAACATTCTGGATGAAATTTGTGATCTCCTGCCAGCATAACGGGACCTGTGATGATTTGGCCGCAACCTTGGCAGGCCTCCCCATAAGCGGCCCAATAATCATCCTTGCAAAAAAGCAAACCATCTTTCTCAAAGTACCAAGATGAGAGGCCAACGTCGCAAGCGGAACACCTGCAAATATAAAAAAGCCTTTTTGGTATACCATTGGATCCTGGACATCTAATTTACTCGAGTTCCTAACAATCTATAGATCCGGCAAATCTTAGAATAAGAGAATGGTCGAATTACCTATTGCAGGCAGTAGTCATTTCGTAAAGAAGACTTAAACAACAGAGAATTCCGCTTCTGTTCTAATATTCTTAATTCTAAAAATGTGGGAGTACGTTTTAGTGGCATTTTAACGATTAATATTTAGAGGAGAAGGAGTAACACGTTGACCGTTCCTTAAGAGCAACTTACCGAAAACAATCGATGTGCCATATCTGGTTTAGAGCCTGGATGAACTCGTCTTCGTCGATGGCATTCAGACAACCAGCGCAAGTTATCGTCCCTCCGCTTTCCCCGCTTGCTTGTTCTGACATAGATCGAACAGAAAATTACAATTCGAATACTGGCAATAAACACTCGGAACGAACAACGCGGCAAAGAAACTTCGTCCGTTTGTTTCTTTCTGTTCCTTCCTGAAATATCGCGGCCCGTTGACTAGCATAAACGTTTAAATGGAGTTTTTTCTTGATTCTGTTTTGTGTATTTACATACGCGTAGACGCGTGTAGTTTTTTCGCGATAGTCCGACGACGTCGCGAAGGGTAAATCCGGCGTTCAATTTCGAATACATCGAGCTGGCAGCAGCTGCGAAAACAAATCCGTGAACCGATGCTACTGCGGAAAAGCAAAGACGACGCGTCGCGTCGGGAACGCACGGCACGAAGGAAACGTGATTCACGGTTGACGTTAGGTAAGCATCAGGGGAAAGCTGATTGTCACATATATCAACCAGCTGACGATAAACGATACACGGTTCTCGGACAAGGGGATTCCTTAATTGTCAATCAATGAAACGTGTCACCTGGATCGTTATGGGTCTCCGATAACGTGGCAAGTTAACGATCATGTTATCGGGGAACGTCGCGACCGAGGAGAGCGATTCCGCGTAGCGTAAATAAAGCGTTGCGAGTTGCGAGGAGCGTGGGCCAGGAGACTCGGAAGGCAGGACGCCCACGCGATCAGCGAAGCGTCCACCGTATCACGCTAAATTCACGATCGATCGTCTCGTTACGGCACGACGTTAGGAACGACTCCACTTTCTACACTGTGAATTCATTAACTTGCATTTAAACGCAACTCGGACGTTTCTTTGGAAAAGACGTACCGTTCGACGAAACTTCATCCATCACAGCATCTAGGTAGGACTGACACGCTCCCACTCCGCGCCTCAACCACCGAGTATAGAGCGCATAGAGTTGCGCACTGTCCTCGACAGATGGCGCGCGCACAGCCGCGAAATTTCAAACGACGCGCGCGGCATTCGGTGCTACGGCGCGGTTCGCCGCGGTACGAGTTCCGGTTGCGAACCCCGTTTAGAAAGTCTGCGACAAGGCTGCTTTATAATTGAAAAGAAATCTGTCTTCTGCTGGGAGGTAGTCGTTTATTCTCACAGTATCCGATTCTTGTTTTCATGACATCTCTCGATTTCGTTTCTCAACGAAACAACGAAGAAACAAGATAATATATGTAGTTGCGCTATCGAAGCGTCTACGCGTTTGTTACGCTCTAACTGTAAAAGCGAAAACGCAAATGTACCTGTATATTATATGTTCCCACGTTTCTCGCTTAATTCGTATACCGTTTAAAGTAGTTGTCACGCTGTCGCATTACAATTAGAAAGAGTTAATCGCGTTCTAATAAAATACAATACAAGTATAAATATAATATAAATAATATGGTACATAAGCGGTAGTATCACGCGCGAACGTAATGTCGTAGCAACGGTATGTATCGTGCGATACGCTGATGCATCGTTATTCCGGTATCGTACATGGTAATTAAAAAATCGTGTACTTATAAATACGCATATTCGTCTGGTATCGGTTCGACGCGGTAACGATCTCGGTAATCCTGTTTGCTGTACGCTAGGATAAATATTCAAAAATATATTTTCACTGCTCGTCTTGCCTTCGATACAGCGCGATCAAAGACTTGGACATTAGACTGCGAATCTTTATCTTGTAAGAAACAGAATCCGGCGAAAACCTGAATTTTTCGGAGGCAAAGATTTCGCTCGTACAACGAAAGATTTGCACAGCCCGACGACCATCGTTCGAAGCTGAACAGAGACTTGTCTCGGGACTATCGAGATCGGCACCGCCTCGTCGTAGATCGATCGAAGGTCTTTCGGAAACAAAACTGTCATCGACGGTATCGTTGAAAATTAACCGTGACTCGATGAATCGATTGCACGCTTACCCGGCCGGTCGACCTTTAGGAAGTATCAGCGAATCCGAGCAACACCAACGGTGCACGTAGGTGTCGCGATCCGACTTTCCGGATATCTTTTCTGGTCGCATCGATTATTTGGACTGGAGAGCCGCAAATAACGGACGGTTACAACATACGTTTACATACGCTACGAGTAAAATTGTAGCAAGTCTACGCCCGAACTATTCGAATCACAGTAGAGATTGTGCAGAGTTAGTTCACCGTCATCGATTACGCTCGAGTACCGTAATTGACAAACGTGTCTCTCTTTCTCCTTCTACGAGCCGTTTTAAAGAAAATCGGGCATACCCGGTCAAGAAGATCGGGTCTCGAACAGCGTACGTTCGAGCAGCTACGATATTCGCTACGAGCTAATATAATATAATACATACAACCCGGTGCGATCCGATGAAAACGCACCTTCGTGGCTATTAAAGATTAGAAAATCGCGTAAACTTTGAGGTTGAAATTCATTGGTACTTTATCTATTCGTTGGATCGATGCGCGAGCGATTTCGATGTTCCCCGCAGCTTTCTCGGTTACGTATAACGGTGACCAACGATACCGAAATCTTTACGCGTTTGCCACAAATTGCCACAATCCTTTCCGAAGGGAATTCAACAGGATTCGAACGTTCGGCGAAACGCGTTCGAACGAAACGTTGGCCTTTGTTCGTTACTTTCCGAAGCGTGGATCGGCAGAGAACCGGGTATCTTAGTCGCGACGTTTCGCCGATGGAGAATTTTTGGAAAGAGAAGAAGTTGCTACGGCGTTTGTATCGCCGACGCATCGATCCAACAAAGAACCTTAAACTAGCGGGGATCGTTGCAGACGCTTCTAGTCGATTATGCGATATCGCATGCACGTTTATCGAAAGAGAGCAAAGGCGACGAATGATATGCAAAAAACGCGAATCTCGATCGAGCAGCACGGTCGAGACAAAGTCCTCCCAAACGAACATCGGAAGGCCTGTCGCGATCATCTTCGACGCTACCAGAAGCATCGAGCAGACTCGAAGAGGCTTCTTCGCGGAATACGCGTACAGAAAAATCGCGTGGATACGTTTGCCGATGATTCTTGCGATTCGCACCGAATAAACGTTCGATTTCAACCGATGGTTCTAGCGTCGAAGGTGCGCCCGATCGAGGAGTAAAATTGAGCAGTAATAATTGTAAAATCGTGTTGACGACGGCGCACGTTCCGTGGCGCGATTCGTTTACACGACGATCGACGATCAACTTCGTTTCGAATTTCGAAAAAGCTAATGACATATTGGCTCGCTTCTTTTCGCTCGTCGAATTGTCGGAAAATTATTGTAAAACCGTTGATCTAGTTCCTTGGACGTGTTTATCTGAAAAACCGTCGAAAAAAAGACGCAAGAAGTGTGGACGAACGGACGAAACTTGCGCGCGGTCGGCCTCGACGAAAACGCGTTTACAAGCGTTTGCAAGCGTTTGCAAGCGCAACGCGTCGATGCTGTGAAACAAGCATACAGAAATACTTTTTGGTTCCAGACGTTTAGCCTGCTTCGCCGATCAATTTGCACGGTCGCCCTCGAACCCGCTCGCGGATTCGAGGCCAGGTTCGCCGACGTTCGATCGAACCCGACATACGGAATTGGCGTAGCGGGTTGCGGAAACCACGCGCGACCGGAAGCTCCTCGGATTCGATCCGGAAGCAAAACGCACAGATGCGGCGGTGCAGGCAAAACTCCGGAATAGTCGAGGCGCGCGCGCGCAATCATTTCGCTCGCTCAGAGTCCGTTAACCGACAGGGTTGATCAAAGGCTGTCCGGTCCGGTCTTCTTGCGCTTTCGCAGTAGCTAGTTGATGTTCAGAGGCATCAGCGGAATGTACTTGTCGCTGGGGCGGAAATTGTACTGGGAGCAGAGCCGGTTCGACTCGGACTCGGCGTAGCCGTTCCTGAAACAGATGGAAACGCGTTGAAATCGATGGAACTCGAACGGAATTCTCTCGTAGCTTTGCTACGGAAAGCTGTAAAACCCCGGCGAGAGACCACCACCGAGCCGACACCAAACCCCTATGGACGTGTTCGATCTTTACGTGATTACGGTTGATTACGGTTGATTACGGTTGATTACGGTCGATTACGGTCGATTACATGGTTTCACGGAGCTCCGCCGAGAAGGTAACGTTGCTTCTGCTGGAGGCCCTCGCGCACCGCTCGCAGGAACGTCTTCAGGAGCAGAACCTTTTTGGCGTAACGGTCTTGCACCGAAATCTCGAACTTGTCCGAGTTTCCCCACTCCAATGGGCAACTGAACAAGGGTTTTCCGTTTCGAAATGGTCAACGATCATCGGTGGAGAAGAAATGTTTCCGAGACTCGGAACGGTCGAACGCACGCCGGTTTCTCGATTCGTTAGCAACGCGCGAAAGCTTCAACCGCCGAATACGTCGGCGCGAACGTTTGCGTTTAACCCTTTGCGGTCGACGACATTTTCGGCCGGGTGAGGTGGCAGGTCGACGCGATTTTCGCGAATGTGTCGGGCACGTTATAGGTACAATAAAATTACCGTCTACATAAATTATCTTATCTCCGTTAAGATGTGTCATTTGACACTTCGTACGAAAGGGCATCAACAGTTTAGGAACCTTCTCAAGTACCAGTAAGGCATTCCTATCGCTTGGAGCTTACGTAATGTAACATAAACACCGTTGTCGCCGCTCGCGCGCCATCCGACCTGCGGCCCGAATAGCCGTGGCGCCGGAGAGGCGCCTTCCGACCGCAAAGGGTTAAATCTGGAGAAACAATTTGATCGCCGATCCCCGCGCACGGGTGACACGCGGCGGTCGAAGCGTTCGCGAATCGTAATTGTAATTCGTAAATGCGAGCGAGCTTACCTCTGCCACTGGGAGCACGGACGTCTCTCCTTGAAGCAGGTCACCTGTATCGCGTTGAAGAAGAGAGCGCCAAGAGTGTTGGCCACTTCGGTGTTCAAGTTCTGAAGACATCTACGCAACTTGGCGTCGCAGTCGCAGTGCGACCTGGTGAACGGCGAATTGTTGCAAATCCCGAGGATGCACTCGTGCGGGGCTAGCGTAAGCGGGCACTGATCGTGCTCTCTGCAACAGGCGTCTTCGGCCGCGTGCTGACCCAACTCGTTGTACGAGCTGGCCAACGTACCCGGACCGCACCATTTCGTTCCTGGATAGATCAGTCCACCGCCCGCGGGTTGGTTCTGTCGACAATTTATTTCGTCCGTTTAGTCGAGTTTTGCTTTACCTTCGATCGATCCACCGCCTTACCCTGCATCTCTTCTTTTTACGCTTATTTGCCCGTCCAACGATTTCGCTGGCCAACCAGCAACCGGGACAAATCCGTATCGTGCAAGTAACTTTTCGAACGAAACGAACATTCGACGAATAAAAAGAAAAAAGATATATATATATATATATATATATATACAAGACGCGAGAAACCCACCGATCTTATCCGTCTTTCTATACGTACGAGCAACCGTAGCGCACAGTATCCTTTCGTCTATTTATCGCGTACAGTGTCTCGACGAGCCCTGCCAGCGGAATTCTTCTTTTCGAAAGCGTCGAGTGCCGCGCTTCGCATCGGATATCGGGTATCCGATATATCGGATAATGGATAAATAATCGAAAATTCCAAATCGATCGAAGGACCGTTCGTAAATCGTTGTCGCGACGAATTCGATCACAGGCTCGGTGGACGAGGAAAACGGAAACCGAGATGCGACGCGGCGAGTCGCGGATCGAGTAATTTGCAAGAAAACAGTTGAGATCTCGATCGAGGGACGACGCGATCGTTTCGCTTCGATCGGAAGGACGATGGTTGCGTCACAGCCGGATCAACAACTCGTTGCGAGGTTGCGCGACGTAAAACGATCGTTAAGATCGGCCATCAACGGGGAGATTAATCTCGAGTCTTGTTCCCGGTTTAGAGTTCAAGAGCAGTCTGCGATGTAAGAGTAAGAGCACGCGCGCGCAACCAAGCGCATGGAAACGTTACGACGGGGCAGGGAAAAAGATGTATTCGTGTTTCCGAAATGTTAATCGATTCGACGATCCGGCTGCGAGCAAGGCCGCGGCGTTCTACCTTTCCCTTGTCCCGAGACGCTTTGCAAGTTTCTTCGAGGTCGGCGACCAGATTGTTGGACATTTGTCGGACTTTCTTGGGGTCGGCGCTCTGCACCATCCTCTGTATGACGCCGCGGTCGGTGTACAAGGCGCAGAACGGCGCGTCCGTTTTCAGCTCTACCATCTTGGACATGGCCATGTCCGCTACCAGAACGCTGCTCTCGACTTCGCGGCTTCGGAGCACCGCCACGAGCATCAACGCCGTTATCGCCAGCATCTGAAAATAAAGATCGCGCTATTTTCCCGGAGAATAGCCTGCGGATTCGTCGAGAGTAGCTTCTCGAATTTTATCGTTCGTTCATCCACGCAGCGTTCGCGACCGGCGTCGTTTCGCGAGTACATTTCCGACGACGACCAACTCGGCGTTCGCGTTCGTTGCGCAACGATCAAACTTTGATTCCTCGCGATCTTTGTTTTACTTTCGAATTCGTAATGCGCCGAAACGTTCATTGCCACCGACGATCGCCGATCCCGTCGTCGCGCTCGTTTCGTTTGCCCTCGGGGTTTTTCGATGCAACTTTGCCGCTCCATCGAAGAAGCTCCCGCTTGTATCTCGAGATCGAAAGGACCGTGCCGAGAGGCGCGTCGATATCCGCAACGAGGACACTGGGTCAACGATTCGCAGATATTGCGCAACGTTCGAACCCTACGAGTACGCGACGACTTCGCCGGTATTTCGCGACGGTCGAACGAGACGGCGTGTCACAGATTTTTCTAAGAGAAGGAATGCCGAAAAGTAAATTCGGATGCCTAGGAACGTTGCGGAAATAGGAACACCGTATCTCGGTATTGCGGTGATTCGTTCAACGTTGCGAATACGAAACGAAAAAGCGATATAGATCCAACGGGAGGACCTTCCCTCCCAGGACCACGGGACACGGAAGGTCCGACGAAAACCGACCGCGTTGAGCGGCGACGGGACGGCGCGACGTTTTCTTCCTCGATCTATCGTCGATCGTCGATCGTTGATCGTTGATCGTTCCTCGTTGAACCGGCGCGTCGGCCCGTGGACAGATTGCCCTGCAGGAATTCCGGTCGCTTTATTAACGAGCTGGCCGGGGGGTAGATCGATTAAAGCTCGTCTAACGGTACGTCGTACCTGTGCTCGACGAGCAGCGAAACATGAATCACGCTTTCGACCAAATGTTACGGCCGGATAAGGGGCTTCGAACTGCCCTTGAACCTAATTAAACCCCCGTCGCCGTTCGATGGCTCGTCGAGGAAAAACTTTTCGCGTCTCGGCTGGAATAATTTCGACCCTTCCTTTCGATCCGCTGGATTCGACGCATCGACCGATCGTCGCACGACCGTTCTTCCACGGCGGAAAAATACGAAAACACTTACGACTGGTTCAAGGATACAAAAGCAGATTGCGAGAACGTTCTATCCTGGACTTCGCCGAGCTCCCTGGGCATCGACGAACGTCGAAGATCTTCGAGGATCTTCGAGGATCTTCGAGGATCTTCGAGGAGAATCGATTTCAATGCCGAACGCGGAGAAATCGTTTCGAGGTACAGCGTAAAACGGAGAAGACCCGCGCAGGACTGACGCGGCGCGGCCGACGACGATCGAGATGCCCGGAATCCCCGAACCGACGACTCGGAGACACGCGAACCGACTGATTCTCGCGAGAACTTTTGCCGAGAACCGATCCCAAAGATCCGTTCAAGGTAGCCGGGAGATAAGACACAAAGGCCGGAGGCTTCGCACCGGTCGTCCTTCCTTCGAGCCGGAGGAGTCGCGAACGAGGCTCGATCGCGCGAGCCAATTTATCGGGGAGAGACGAGAGTCTCCGCGACCTTGGGAATCGCGAATCTCGAATCTACGAGAGTCTTTCGACAGATCTCGCGCGACCTTCGGAAACGATCGTCAAAGATCGAACCGACGATCGACCGAAATCGGTGATTTACAAGGAGATTTCGAGCAATCTTTCGTCTCGCGCGATTGCTTTTCGACAAGGACGGGATCTTCCGCAATCGCTTCGGAAAAAGAAGCGGTCGACGGTATCTGGAACTCGAGAAAAACGGACGAACGTCGAAAGCCCTCGGACTCGTTTGTCCTCGTGGTTGTCTAGGAACGCGGCCGACGACGACGAACGGACGGAGGAGATCGTTGTCCGGGCCGTCCGTCGACCTTGGGCCCTGCGACGGCTTTTCGCGGCATCGGCAACAGGTGACGCGTGGATAGATGTACGCGCGAGTGAAAACAAAATTCCAAACGGGTCGGAACGTCCGACGAAAGCGAACAACCAGAGAGACGACCGTTCGAACGCGTCGCGGCCGTCTCGCCGACGTCGGATCGATGAAAATTTAATCGAATCGACCCGATTACCGGACGAGCGTCCCTGTTCGATGGGAGGGACCCTGCCGATCCTGAAATCATCGCGCCAAACGCACCGCGAAATTGAGACAGACGTCGAGAATCTGGGTCGAGAATCGGGGCCTCGTCGACGAACTTGTCTCTTGAACCTGCGAACCGCATCGACCGGACAGTTTTATCCAATCGTGGCGAATCGACGCGAATCGACGCGAATCGACCCCTCTCCGTTGCTCCCAGGGTCGATTATCGCAAACCATCGGCTCGTCGTTCGGTGCTACGCTACCGCGGCTTTTCAAAATCTACGTAGACCCGTAGCCGCGGACTTTTCGATTCGTCGGCGTAAGAAAGAAGGGGTACGCGAGGCGCGCTCTTCTCGATCGTTCGACAACGGGGTGCCTAAACGTTCTCGGCGTTCCAAGCAGCAGAATAGGTGTACAAATATTGGGAAACGATGTTCCGAAACACCGCGCGGTGTGTCCAGGTAGAGACGTTTACGGCGCGATAACGACAGACATCGAGGACGCCTTTTCAACGGTCGGTCGTCGCTCGTTTCGCGGCGAGCATAGGAACGTTACTTGCGGAAAGATTGTTCGACGTTGCCGAACCGCCGTCCATCGTGAACACGCGTAAATGTAATCTTTTCGAATTAGAATTCTTCCAAAATCGACGAGGACGGATCGACGACGAACGACAAAAGTTGGAACTCCACCGAGGAGATGGAGTCGATTAGGATTCTCGCGAGTCGTGCGACGGCAAAGAACCGGCCCTCGAACGGTCTGTCGTATCCGTATACATCGTATACATAGTCGGTACGATAAATACGCGCTGTCTCGCTGTATCCGTTTCGTTTCCTCCGTCCGTATCGAATTGCTCTACGATTCTCGCGAGCGACCAGTCCTCCGGATACGAACGAAAGACGACCAACGATCCTATTGCAAAACCAATCGACCGAACGACGAGACGGACCACCACCGGTCAAATTCGATCAACGCATCCGTCGTCTCTGCGCGCTGCATTTCGCGCTTGGAGGTCGAGGTCGACGAAGATCGAACGACGAACCACGCGTTGCCGCGTAAAACGACGTTCGAACGAACGACGAGCGGATACGGCGAATCGTTCTGACGAAAACGATGTCGCGGGATCGCCGGTTATCGAACGAACAGCGAGACGGTCGTTCTCGGACGGAGTGGCTCGTTGGAACACGCCGGTGCCACGCGCTTCTCGACGATCGATCGAATTACCCTAACGACCGAGCGGTCGGGGCTCGCTGGAGGATCCGCGCATCGACGGTGCACCAAACGACGAACGACGAACGCTGTGTGGTTCTCGTCCACGCTCTCGAAGACGCGAGGGCGAGTACCCGGAGGATGGGCGAGCCGCGATCCTGGATCGATTCGAATTCGATCCGTTCTCGGATCTGCTCGGGGCTGCGAGAAGGTTCGCCGCGCGCGAAAGACACCCGTGCCGATGGAACCGCGCGAGCGAGCTTACTGAGGGAAGGAGCGAGGCGGGCGGATTCGCCAGCCGGTGGCACCCTCGACCGACGACACCCTCGCCAACACCCTCGCGACTTCTGCGCACCCAACCCCCGACAACCGCAACGCGACCGGGCTGCTGCAGTGCGCAACAACCGTTCTGCGAGCAGCAGCTGGTCTCGACTACCCTTCTCTCCTCCGCGTTGCCCCGCGAAAGCTTCCAACCAGCTACCGGCGACGATGTTTCCGAAGACGAGGACGAGGCGGTCCGAAGGATCGACCCGTCGATCGAAACGTTCGGCAAACGGTTCGAACGATCGGACGAGTTGTCGCGGTATTCGGGACGGATCGAGGGAGCCGGATCGCAGATCCAATTTCTTCCAAGAATACGCGCTACGGTATATATTCTGGTGATCGCGCGAAACGAGTTACCGCCATTCTATGTTCCCTAAGTACGACTGGTTGTTCCAGCGAAACATCTCGAGACCGCTGCTGCGTTCGCGGGTCGACGCACGCATGTTCGGAATGCAACGTAGCGTTTGTTTCGTGTTTCGCGTTTCACGGAAGAATAGTCGAGACCGAGAGGTATCGTCGACGCGAACGACTTACCTTCGTATTCCTATCGGAGGCGAAGACGGATGGTGTTCTTGCACACGGGTTCGGGGAACGTCGCGATTCGGGGGATGGGTGTCGTCGGACGTCTCGCTTCGTGTCGTCGCAACGGTCGCTATCGGACTGATCGTTGAAACGTATCGTCAGGATACTAATATTCAGGGGCATAGGTAGATATATACATACATACGTATATGTGTATATACATATATATGTATATATATGTAAGTATATATATATATGTATATATATGTATGTACATATATATATATATACATAAACTCATGATCAAGATGCGTTGCATTGGGGAGATTCCGAATCACGTGATCTACCGCATGTTTAGAACCGTGGAACGTACAACTGTTCGCGGTAAATGGATTAGATCAATTCGGAGGACGCGCAACGCGTGCCGACGCGGCTTCTACCAACGACGAACGAACGAACGAACGACTCGCGTCTAGGTTTCTTTTGACTTTACGCATGGAGAATGCCAGCGATTCGTCGGTAAGGTTTCTACGAATAGTGGATGGAACGTTGGGAAGAAAAGTTCTTCGGTAAACTTTATCGAGGATCGTGTTCTGTCACAGGAGCGATGAAAAAATAACGCACCTTGGTACGCTAGAAAAAAATTTTATTTCGTATCGACGTTATCTGGCTCGTACCATGTCGACGTAGTCGTCAACGGAAAAATATCAATCTATCGGTAGTCTTTCGTTCTCGTTCTCGTCCTATGTCTATCGTTGTATTCTATCCAAGTCGAGAGTAATTTTTATCGAATAAAAGGGAAAACGAACGGTCGAAGAACGACCGAACGAATACGCTCCGCCGCAGCCTATCCAACTTGCGAATATCGACTACATTTTCCGCGCTCGATAAATCGATGTAAAAATTCGTCTATAAATACGGACGCGAAATGCTCGTCTCCATTTTTTGGTAGACGCGGAAGCATCGATCCGTTTGTCGAGGTCGTCGCGAATTCGATGTTCGCGAGCAATGGTCGAAAAAGTAAAAACACGGTGAAACCCATCGAGATCGGAGTATTAACTGAAAGATACCGTTTAGCCTATAACGTTTAAGGAATCCATTCGACTTCGTTGGTCTCGTAAGTCCGGGTATTGGTGACTCTGGTGTTTTCTTCCGGTTTGCCGCTGCTCTTGTCCTCGCTTCCGGCCAACTTGTGGTACACCTTGCTTCCCGCGCTGGCCACCCACTGAACGCCGTCGCCAATTTTCTCGCCGGCTTTGCGAACCACGTTGCCCAAGTTCTCCGCCGAGAAGGTGCCAGGGTTCACGTTGATGTCCAGAGTGTTGTTCCCCTTGGGGCAGTCGGATTGCGAGACGATGCTCAGCTCGAACGGGTCCACTCCGAAGTTCGTCAGCTGATACCGCAGCTTGTTCAAATACTCCTGGTCCATCTCTTTGTGTCTGGAGAGCAGGGTCGCGCTCTGTCGATTCATGAACGCCATTTTCTGGCACGTAAAAATGCCCGCGTAATTGTCGTAATCGGTGGCAAACACCACGTGGGATGCGCTTCCCGCAACACCTACGAGAAAATTCATTTTGCTGATGTTTGGAGAACCGGAACAAGGGCAACTTTGGGGAATTTCCGCGACGCCTTGGTCGCGTACACGCGGTGTACCGTTTTCGATCGATCTCCTCGAATATTTCCGACGATTACGCTCTGCTTCTACCCTCGAGTTCCCTTTCGCGTACCTTCTACGCCCTCGCCTACGAAAGAGGAACCATCGAGACGTTGAACCATGCCCCCCTCGATACCATTCAAATTTTGTTCGAAACACTTTCCGGTATCGCGATCGAGTTCGGAGATATTCGAAGGGGTCAATTTAAATCGAACACCCAGCGCGTACGTACGACGGATATTTTCTTATTTTAGACAAACGCTTCGCTTTCGTCTTGCTCGGAGTTCCCTGTGGAAGTGCTTCTCCGCGGAGTACCCGATAGAGTCTATGAGACGTTTATCGGGGATCTCTACGGGTAACTAAAAATCTTGTTATTCTCGAGGGAGACGAAGAGACTCCGAGAAGCGGTTCTGCGATTCGCATCGGCGATAAAAGCTCAATTACAACGCTTACTCAGGGGAAAATGAACTCGCATCCGAGCTGCAACGGCCGAGTCCGGAACGGATAATTCGCCGATATAATGGTACTGGTGCTTCAATGGCGTAAGACCTGCGCACAGAACATCGTGACATTTTATTACGGATAATTCATCCCACTTGCCAGGTAGTTATCCTATTGACATGCTTTTATGAACACCGATGGAACCCAACGTGCTCCTTTATTAATTGAAAGGCTTCTAGTGATATACGTATACACGGCCGACCCTCGGTCGCGACCGAAGAAGAAAACCTTGTTCGTTTTGCGCGCAACCGTCGCCGATCATTCTTGACCCTGTTTCACGGACAAGGTTGCAACGAATTTCGAAACCCTCCTCTTCGTCTCACCTAGTATAGGGTGGTTCGAGTGCTGCGAGATGGTGTACTCGCCCGGGTTATCTCTGCGCGTATAGTTGTAAACGATGCACTTGCTGGCTGTTTCCGTTTTCTGCATCACGTACCATAATCCCAGGAACTAAAAATTACAAACGCTTTATCGGCATAACATTCGTTTTCGTTTTGAACGTTCAACGTTCGATGTACGAGTTCGACTCACTTTATTCATTTGAAATCCCTGCATCGGCTGGACGAGCGGACACTCGCCCATGTGGTACGCGTGGGCATCGACAACGGCCAAGCATCCCACCGCCAATAACAGACAAGATAACGTCTTCATCTGAAAATAAAATGCTTTAGAGTTGCATGCGTTACGTTCGAAAGATAAGCGTCTCTAATAATAAAACGCAGAAATTTACGAGTACAGCGACGAATAGAGAAGAAACGTTTCTGCATATTATATTCTTTGCTGTTTCACGAAAGCTCGCGCACCTTGTAAACTCGCAAAGTTCTCGAGTTTCCTGCGAGCACATGATTTTTCTAATTCTATCGGGACAATTAGAACGTGAAAAATTTGTTAAAAAGTTAGATACCATTCTAGGCGTCTCCGCCGCAAGCGAACGTGATAAATAAAAAAAAAGAAAAGGAATAGAAAGAGAAGAAGCTTTATCTCGATTGAAGGTTCCTGAGCTTCGTTCCCGGAAACTGTTTCGTAAACAATGATACGGATCGTATCTTATACGTATCGTATACGAACTCCGCTGACCTCGGTCTTTTTTCGTTGCGGAAATCAAGCTCTTCTCTAAAGGAACGATCTACGCGTATACTACATATTTACCGTGATCGGTACGCGAACAATGCACCATGCAACGTGCTACCTGGTACAGCATTCGACATAGCGGAAGCTGCGGACTCGCACAGATATGTGACATTGAATTTTTATATAACCGACTAACGGGTATCGAATTCCGGGGTCCAATGTCGCTGTTTTTAACGGAACTTACTCCGAGATCGTATTTTTGTAGGCCGAACATCGAATCGCTACGAATTCGCGTGACTCGATAAAAACCGACGGAATAACCTCTGTATATCACCCTCTAGCAATGGAATAATTTGTAAACGTATAAATGAGATTTGTGCTTGTTCGATCAGGTATATTTCTTGCGATCGTTCGACTATCTAAAACATTTCTGAATTTAATTAATCTGTTCTCTGTTCTGCCGAAGAGAAAACATTTATTCAAAGAAAAGTGGACTTAAAAGGAAGCGAACTTACGGTGATGTGGTGTTGTCAAACTCTGAACCGATACTGTAAACACCAGACCGAAGAAGGATTTTATGAAACGTTCCCCACTCCGATCCAATTGCGAGACACGCGCGCTTTGAATGGCTGGTGGTACAGTGCCGAGCGAGTTAGTTTGAAAGAATTTCAAATAATTTATTCGTTTCTTCGGTTTGCCTTTTCTATAAATTATTTTCTTGCGACTTTGGAGGCAACGTATAGTCGGACAATCGGTTACCAAACTACCGAACGATGCGATAGTCGCTATATTTCACGATGAAATCCCTCGTTGTAAGAATTAATAAACCGATCTGCGCAGAAACGGGAATACTCGTATTTGGTCTTGTACGTTTCTATAATTAAACATCAAAGTAATAAGTTAATATGCGATACCGTGTTACACGTTATACGATATTACCACTTGCCGATTACCCGATGACGTTCAACTTGTAGAACATTCAATAAAAGAACGTAGAAATATCCAGATTCGTTCGAACAAGTTTTTCCCCCTAGCGATTCGAAAAGAAAGCGAAGAGGCGGGTACCGGTACATTTTTCTACAGCGCTGCTCAACGATGAGTCAACTTCTTCCATAAACGAATGAAGTAGTTTGTTCTAAGAACCGGTAATACCGCGAAAAGGCTTCGTTTCCCTTGTAGCATTAATGTAACTCGATTATCAACGAAATCCTGCTGGAAATGTCGATGTTTCTTTTCGATGAAATTTTTTATATTGTTCATCCGACGAAAGGTTGCGCTTCTATACGGGAGGGAGAAAACGAAAAAAGAAAAAAAAACGTCTTCGTCAATGTATCTCGTTTCATTAAAAGCACGTTGACCTCTTCAGAGTCTTAACATATTTCATGCTTTTACCGATTAGCTCTCTATAGTTGTTACTTTTAAGAGAAATTTTTAATCAATCGATCTGGAGAAAACTAAAAAAACTAACGATTCAGTTTATCGATGCTTTGCCAATATATTCAAACTTTCGTTATTTCTTAAAGTATAAAAATACAGAAGAAATGCTTCGACGAGAGCGTGACATCGCAGTAACAAAATGTCTTTCGTTAAATTGCTAACGACACCGTGCGTCTCATACAAAAACAGAATTAGTTACATACTGTGAATATGAAAAATGTAATTCAGCCGTTCTAAATAAATGTAAATAAAATGTTATGGTAAAAGTGCTAATAAATACGTAATATTATCATATTGTTATATCGTCGTATCAAACATTTTGGGCGAAAATATTATTCTCTGTTGCATCAAACTGTTACAGCACACTTGTTGCTCGATTCCTTACCATGACAGTTGTTCTAAATAAAAGTGTTAACATTGTCGACATTAATTACAAAATAATCGTTTCTTTCATACATTTCCTCGGCATTTGATTAGCGTAGTCGTTAAACGGATACTTGGAGACGTCTTTGCATCGAAATAAATTAGCTTGTCGAGATACCCTGAGACATATTCCCTACATAGCAGCACGATTAAAATTTCACGTAATCCGAGTAAAACGCATTCAACATTTATGCATAGTTTTTTTAACTTTCTGCTGCTTGCAATTTGGTTAAATCTAAATCGTTGAAATAAGGATGTTTCAGAGCAGCTCGTGCGGATATTCTGTGCACCGGATCATAAATAAGCATAGCTTGCAAGAGATCGAGCCCGTCGTTGTCTAATTCTTTCACTTGTGATTTTAGATTATTGGTTATCCAATTTGGAAATGTAGCCTTATAATCCGATAATTGAGTCACACCCGGCCATATATCTTCCGTTGGTGTCATTAGTATACTACAACATAATTATTATTCGATCGTTACTATTAATTACTAGAATATATTGAAAGTATAGATTATAAATATGTTATACCGAAATATTCTGAACAACTGATCGATTTCGCTGTCTCCTTGGAACAGTGGCTTCTTTGTCGCCATTTCGGCAAATATGCAGCCTACGCTCCACATATCTATAGGACACGAATATCTGCTAGAACCAAGAAGTATTTCCGGTGCTCTGTACCATAAAGTGACCACCTCGTGGGTGTACACTCTAACCGGTATGCCAAATGCTCTTCCGAGTCCAAAATCTGCTACTTTAATGACTCCTGCTTTGTCTATCAACAAATTCTGAGGCTTCAAATCACGGTGTAATATTCTACGTTTATGACAATACAATATGGCGCACGTGATCTGAAATAAAACATAATCAGGATACGTGTTTCTATATTATATCGTACCTATAGCATATCTTTATATTTTATTTACTATCTGGATCCAAGAGAAACAAACGATGAATTAAATTAGTTTATTTTTATGCTATTAAATCAGAAAGTAAATGGTATAAAATGGAATGATTTCGTACTATTGTGAAAAGTAAAAAATTTAATAGAGAAAACATAAAATATTATTTTTTAAATAAAGTAGACACGATAGACTAACCTGATATAGATAAGATTTAACTACTTTAGGCTCCAGCAATTTTCCAGAATCTAAACTCTCCATGTACTTTTTTAAATCCATAGTGAGATATTCAAAAATAAGATACAATCTCGTTTCTTCCATTAACACATCCATTAATCTCACAATATTAGAATGCTGTAATTCTTTAAGCAACGAAATTTCTCTAATCGCCGTCGATGGTATTCCTTCGTCATCGCTTTCCAGACGAATTTTCTTCATAGCAACAATTTCTCCTGTCTTCTTGTGTTTTCCCTTATAAACAACTCCATAAGTTCCTGCAAAAATACTTCGCTGTACTTTGCTTCTCCTATTGATTTTGAACAAATAAAACTATTTCATGACGATAATTCTATGAAAGGAATACACGCGTACACGTGAACTGCTTGTGTCTTGTAAACCAATGGAAGAGTCTAACAGAATCTACTTTTAAATATTTACCTTTTGATAACCTCGGTTAAAAAACATGGTGTTATAGAAATGTTTGTAATTCCACACTCATAGTTCCTAATGAATTAACATATTGTATACCGGTTTCGCGTTAATACTATTACCACTGTTATCGCATTTTTCTTTTAACTTTCACGTATGCTTGCTTTCTGTTAGACAGCGCATACATAGTAATTTCAGAAAAATATACAACAAACTGTACAACGTAAATAAACAACGTGGTTCAAAATAAACCGGCATTCAATGTGTTAACAATAATCTATTATATTTTGACAGAATAGAAACCGGTGGTTATGAATACGACCAGGTAACGAAACTCGACAACAGAGAAAAAAATTAATTGGGAAACCATGACCTGCAGAGAAAGCATCGTTAAATCACCTTCACCGATTTTCTCGATCTTTATGAAGTTCTCCATGATAAAGATATGATCGTAGAATCCAAGGCTGATCGACGTCTTGTTCTAGGAAGCTCAAATATATTCTGTAACTGTTCGAATATCACAGGCGTTGTACGAACTTTATAACGAGCCTCCGCGTAACTATCAAATTCAAACGTCGGGACGCCATATTGGTAAACACGTTTCAAATTCAGCGTTCGGACGATGTCGTAACATGTCGGGCATTTCCCGGCCAATCAAAATTGTTGTTGCTATGACTACGAGTATGGCGGAGCGCAGGTGTTTCCTGTTATCCCGCCTTTTTCTTCTCTCGAAATGTTTAGATTTCATGCTTGATAAAAAATCATACTTTTACACGAAAAACATTCAAGGACAAATAAAAAAATATATTACAAGATTTCCTCGATAGTTTATTTCGAAAAAGTGAAGAAAGAAAAGTCATCTCTGTCAATATATTTTGTGTGTATTTGTACAGACAGCGTATACATACAATTAACCTCTCCGACACATATCGGTACGGCATACTGACAAATTTTCTTGATTTCCAAGCAGTTTGGTCAGTGAGTTAATTTCTACATCAATAATGCTGCAAAAGTGCATTCGTAGCGTTTTCAGATTTACAGTGTTTTCGTCGCTTCTCCATGACCAGAAACTGTTAGGTTGATGCGAAAGTAATTGCGAATTTTATTCGTTAAAACTTCGGCGATTTTGCTGAGGCAACATTATATCTCGTTGAGATTAGAGAAAAATCTAAATTCGTGCGATATCATTATGTGTGTTCATATTAGGATGCGTTTGGTCAAAGGACTATTAACAAGCATACAACTCAATGCTGATTTCAAAAATGCTATGACAGAGATAAAAGTTTTAAAAGCAAAGAAACAGATAATTTTTTTCTGCAACCGATAATGATAAATCAAGAAGTATTATTGAAGCAAATCCTCAAAAACATCTTGACGGATTGCAACAAAAACAAATCAAAGTATATAGATTTAATATGCAAGAACAAACACTGCAATTATTTTTGCACCGACCTAATACTTAGGGATAATTATGGTCTAGAGCACCGAATTCTCTTCAGAGTCTTAACAAATTTATTTTCAATGTATACAATATAATTACATACAACTCTAACAAGATCTTTCGGACCCTTATTTCGTAAGTCTAGCAATCATTTCTATATAGTCACTATTTATAACACGTTTTTCAAATCAATACTCTGGTCGTTGCAATAATCCAGAGAAAATTGCAAGACTAACGATAAAATTTATAGCTTGCGCCTGCGATCGGCTTTGTTAATAGTGACCACATATGCGAAACGTTTTCATTGTACTTATCGTGGAAATTGATAACCGCCGGTGGCGTAGCCTAATCCAACACCACGTTGCGTGTGAGTGGTAGCTCGCGCTACTTCATACTGTTGCTCCATGTTGTTAAACATTTCCTCTTGTTTCTTCAAAATGTCTGGCTTGGCACCTGCCGCAGTAGCGGTCGGTAGATCGTCTTTAATGCCCATTAGTCGCTTGAATTTTGCAGTTACTTTTCCGTCCTGATCGTGAGTAAACGTTGTACCCACCCATGTGTTTGCAGTTGAAGCTGCCGTGGACGTTTTGCCTTCGTCTTGCTTCGACTATGAACACAAATCGCAGAAAAATTGAGACCTATTTAGTTGAAGGAACGAAGGGGGAGATGATCGGCGGTAAATGGAAATCAATCGAGGATCAGAAAAGTCGTATACCTTATTTGCCCACAAAAGCTTCCTCTTCTGTATCTGTTCAGCGTATTTCCCTTGCGTTGCAGTTGCCAGAGGATTATAATAGTTTTGTTCATTTTGAACACCGGGCATGGGAGTATCTCCTCCTTCCGGTGCTTTCAATTCGATTCCTAATTTCTCTAGTTGAGCCAATTTGTTCCTGCTTTTTTCCTCTCTGTAGCTCATTGTACGGAAAGGTGGTGGTGCACGATCCCTGGATCTTGACCTTGATCGTGTACGATCCTTCTCTTTGTGATAATTAGATCTGTCGTCCCGGTGTCTATCCTTTGACCTGTCGTCCCTAGAATGTCTGCGATCTCGATCCCTATCCCTGTCTCTGCGCCTATCTCTGTCGTTTCGGTCCCGATTCCGGTCTCTTCTATCGTCACGGTAGTGATGATCTTTGTCGTTCTTTTCTCGTTCCTTGTCGTCTGGCTTCTCGTCCCTATTAGAGCCCAACGAACTCTTCTCCTTCTTTTTTTCATCGTCACGAGATTTTCTCTCCTCGTCGCGATTCCTCTTCGCGTCCCTACTGTCCCTATGGCTACTTTCTCGTTGTCGTCTATCGTCGTAGGATGATCGGCGGCCTTTATCGCTCATATGTCTATTACGGTCGGACCGATCTCCTCGTTTGTGCTCGTCTTTCGAACTTGCTGAATGATTTTCATGATCAGATCGCCTGTAAAACGATTACGTTCTGCAGGGTATACCACACAGATTCGTATTATTATTCTGTATGTATTTATGTGGTAAATATGTTGCAAGTTTCTCTTAGAAATATATATATATATATGTATATATATTATACTATACATTATATATACATATATATATATGTATATAGATATATATATATACATCTAATATAATATCTATATATCGAAGAAAGTGAATCGTTTTTCTATCTTTTTTTCTCTTTTTTTCTGGAGGATAATGCTTATAAACAAACCAGCTCACCTCTGGTCTGAGGGGGAAGGTAATGTACGGGATGAGTCTGTCTTTGACTGCGTCACTGGACTGTTCGCGCGTTCGCTACTGGATTCTCTGGACGAATTGTTGTTGTTACTCTCCTATAGAAATAAAAATGGTAGAAATTACTATACACTTTTCACGTATCATAGTAAATGAAACATAGATCTTGATTTATATTGCAAGAACTCTGTACATTATAAATTATGTCTTTCAGTACCCTCAGTTTTAGCAAAATTCAATGTTCAGAACACCGTAACTTTGCATCCATTAGTCGCAATATATACGCGTGCAACTTTTTTGTAAGACCCATCGCAAAATTGCGGTTCGCGAAAATATTGAACTTTGCGACCATATTCGAACGAATAAATCCTATTGTATAATGCGCTTAACACTAAGAATTTTTACAATAATAAGTTGTTTTCTTATAGCCTTGGTTGTACTTGATACAAAAGTTCTATTCAATAGACGAATCATTTATCTTCTACAACTTCATTATAAAAGATAAATAGGGATACGAGGGCCCTTCGTGTTTGTCTGCTTTAGCAGTTTGTTATTACCCAAATGTGTTTTGTACATGTGGTTTCTTTGATGGTTGATTTTTTGTTAGTGTTACCTTCTTCCAGCTTCCTCTACTCACCTCTCTCTGCTGAATAGGACTTGGGGTAGTCTTGAAAGACCCTCACACAGCATAGACCTTGCCGAGGTGCGTAGATATTGTATCATGTATTACCAACAGAGCTACGTGTTAATATTTTCTCACGAAATGGCACTAGTCCCGTTTACTTATTATTTAAATTCTTAATATTTCAATGTCTATCCGCATTGTTTCAGCCAGTCTATTATACAGGCTTTACGGTCGTGTTTCAAATATTCAAAAATTTGAAAGACCGAACATTGTACGAATATTAATGCTTCGCGATACAAACAAGAACGTTTTAATAGAAAAATCCCTTTCTCTAATTTTTTGCATATGTACTTAATATAAAAAAGTTGCGATAGAGAAATACCATGGTGAAATTACGTTCTACTTTGACGATTTTTACACGACCTCCGTAAACCGAGTATTAGATCTTTTATGTAACAAGTATACAACCCTAGATGTTTATACAGCCCCCGTAAAGTCATCAAGGTCCTAGTAGTTGTTGTAATGTTTTATACTTAATACTATGAAAAAGCATTTGCAAACATTCGATTTCACTGTACCTCACTCATGTCCATTTGTACCGGGTCGTAATTAGCGTCGGTAGCTCTCTTGCTAGGATCGTTGTGCGTTTCGTGCGGCATCTTTGAAAAACAACATTCATTGCAATTCAATTAATGATTTATAAAGCCGATAAACATCTGACAAATTATTGATTTGTTCTTACCACTAGCATCTGCTTAATGCTAAATATATACATATATGTATGTATGTATGTATATTCTGTACAATTTTATCAAACATATCGCACCCATACAGTTTGTTAATTTCGAAATTATACTTCTGCGATCTATCGTATATAATTAATTGCATCACTGCAATTAAATTAATTACGTGTAATAAATAAGATACAGGCGTAGCCACCGAGTCGAGGTTAAACGATCGCGAATCGATCGATCAATTAATATTTTCTAACAACGAGAAACGAATTGAATACATCGATTCGATATAAAGTTATCGAAATGTTTTCCAACAAATGGAGCGCCTATCCTAGAAGCCATGTCGAGAGAGAGTGTGTGTGCATACTAAAAAATTCGTGAAGCGTCATGGTTGCCGAGGCAAAGATGCTATCGGCTGTTTCGAGACGCAATTTACAGGTGTATACTCACCTTCGAATCGTCCGAATTGTTACTATTTTCTCCGTCACTAGCGTAATTCGCTAACGAGTCCATAATGGCGTAAATACGGAGCACGAACTATTCGAAATATTATTACGACTATCGGTAGCGCGTCGATCTTAGGCTGCCTTGCGCGGAAACGCCATTGGTCGAGAATGTTTGACCAGCATCGTATCGTGCTTTCGCAGCGCTTCCATCGCTTCATCGAATGGGGTTAGCGAAGCGGAAGTGAAAGGAGAACGACGAAACACAGGAAATGCAGTGCATCGTGCAAAATTAAGCGCGAACGTGAAAATATCCTTGCAATTTCATCTCCGTTAACGAACAGTCGATAGGGTTACCGCGTGTCGATCGTACAGATTGTTCTTGAAACGATACGATATCAGTATCGATCGACCGACCGACCGAAGAAGAACGTTCCGTAAGACGGACGAGGATACGTATTCTATTATCAGGTTGCCGCTATAAATAAATATATATGGAGGAATATCGTGAAATCCATTTCATAGAATACGGCAGAGACGAAATTAAAAGTTTTTTTTCATGGAAAACGATGGTCGCGATCGATAAGATTGTCCAGATAGTATTCAATAAATAAAAGGCTAAAAAACTTTTCTGTTAGGATTTGTGTTCTGTATGAAACTTCGGTCATAAAACATGTAAAAGTGTCTTATAGCCTTTCGAGCAACTCCTCGTCTTCCACGATACATCGACGACAATAGAAGCCTGTGTCGCGCTCGTGAACGACGACAATGGACAACCTCGCCAATCTTTATCCGCTAATGGATCTCGTTGCATTTCCACGTATCATCGTGTTCTTTTTTCTTTTTTTTTTTTTGACATGTACTTGGGAACCTGGTAAACTGTAAAATTACGTATATTTTCATACATAATAAAAATGAAATTAATACAAAATAATATTCAATCGTTCCGTTTCCTTACAGATCGATAAATTTTTTCGGATATCGTTTGGCGGCAGAACCGGGTAAAATCTTACAGGAAAAATAAAATAAAGCATGTTTATCTCAAGAAAAAAAAGAAAAAGAAAAATTATTTATAGTCCAGGAAAAAAGTAATATTAAAATGTCAAAAACCGTAATGTATTCGAGGTCGACTCTCTCGAAAACAAAGCGTCTGTACCGTTTTAAAGGTTTCTTCTTGCAAGTGAGATATTTTATTTTTAAAAGAGCACATATAATGTCAAATAGAACAAAGTCTTTGCTATTTTAGCCGGCTGTACCGTTTAGAAATTGGTTCCGGTACGATTCGGTACGGGACCGTAAACAACGAACGGGTAAAGAATCCGTTGCGTTTCGTTTCTCGGGTGGATTCTTACGAGCAGACAGGTACGATAGGGGGTAGGAAAGGTGTTGCAAGTTGCGAAGGTGGGTAGACGCGGGTAGATGGCAGAGAGCAGCTTGCATCGACGTTTACGCGCGGAGAAGCGCGAGCCGAGAGCCGCGAGCCGCGAGCCGGCGTGCAAGCAGGGGACGAGTGAACGAACCGGGACGCGAGCAACAGTCGCTCGCCAGACTTCGTGCTGGAATCGTTGTTCCGGAGGTGATGATTTCGCGCCACTTTCCGATCCTGTCCGTCTTTTACTCGTTACCGAGCAACAACCGAGGAAAAAGTGCAACGAACCTGGCCTCTTAGGGGTGAGTGGTGCGCCTACCTGCTTCTCGACACGGTCGACACCGTCGGCACCGAGGACACCGTTCGTCCGGGCAGCAAAATCCTTTCGACACGCGAAAGGATCGAACCGTGTATCTCTCTTTCTCGGTGCATGCGACCTGTCGTCGATTCTCTCGCGACACTCGAGATCTACGTGACCTCGTTTCTAGCTCGAAATCATAGTCAATTGTTTTTAACAGACAACATCCTTCGGTGGCGTGCCGTATGTAACGCGAACGAATCGCAACATCGACTCGTGCATTTTCCACGATGTTCTTTTAATTGATCTCGCGACCGAGTCCGGATTCGATCGACGGAACACCACCGATGACGTGCGTGATTTATCCTGTGGCTGGTTCACGTTCGCACGCGGATCCGGGGCGGTTCGATATCAATCGTTTCTCGATTAATCTCATCTATCGTTCCCGACGATCGAATCGAATCGAATCGTGTTCGATGAAATTCTGAAATTTAACCAACCTACGTTCCGATCGTTCCGATTCGTTCCTACGAACCGTTTCGATTAGGTTATAATACGGTCCGCGTTAATTCGTTCGCGTCTCTTTTTCTCGCCTGCACGTTACGCGTCGTTTTCGCGAGGAAGGCGAGCGTCGATTGTTTACACATCGATCGTAATTTCTTCGGCGGCGATACCTTGCTACGAACGACGGCGACGGTCGTTGGGAAAATGTTTGTTGCAATTGGGACACGCGAACGAGAACCGTTCGACCGATCGAATACCGGCGAAACATGTCCGGGAAACTGAAAACTGAAAACTGCGAGAAACGAAAACGAAAACGAAAACGAAGGTACGTTGCGCGCGCGCTATAACCTATCAAAACGTTGCCCAAAAATTACTACGCGAACGTACGCGCGTTGGCTAAATATGAACGTGTATATTTTTTCAGCGACGGGATCGTTCTTTTGCCGCATTCCTAAATCAACGGACAAGCGTAGAGAGAGAGAGAGAGCGGTGTTTCTCTCTTTTGTTTTCGACGGGAGACACGCGCGTTCTTACGCGTTCGTGGATAGGTAGCGAGCAAGCGATATCATTTTTCAAAGTCGATGTTATTTCGGTCGAACGACGCGGCACGGATCACGATCGTCTCGCGAGTCGCAACGGATTACGAATCAATCGTCGCGTAGTCGTCGATGGTTCTCCGGTGCCTGATCGGGATTAACCGCAATTTACGAAGCCCCGACGTTCTGGCGAAACTAGGTTCCGGCGAGTGCGTGCAGTCTCGAGTAAATGCCGTTTCTTTGGCAGACTATACGTAACAGTTATCGATGGAGACAAAGTCGTGGTACGCGCGCGTATCCGAGGAACCAGATCAACCGACAACCGCCGGCTGGTACGTTCTTTGATCCGTAATCGCGTTTAACCTTTGTGATTTTCCATCGATCCGAGTCTAGGTAGCATGCGGTTCCAGGCATAAAGCCCGTTTTAGAGACACGCGAACAGCACCGGAGACCATCGTCTCGCGCGTCTCGCGTACGGATCACCTCCTCGAGCTAACCAGAACCGATGGAAAGAAAGTCCACCAATTTTTGGATTCGGAATTCGGGATTCAGGTTCGGGAACGGGTAAGTAACGCAAATATCGTACGGGGTAGGCGCGCGCCTACGACGTTTCTATCAACCCTTTCGTTACCGTCGATGAGATATCTCGCGTATCTTTTACAGGTTTTTCTCTATCGGAGAATTTGCTGTATTTTACGTATCACGGACCACGTTCAACGATTTAACCCTTTGCAGTCGTATGTCTGCTTTCAGCCACCACGGTAAAGAACCATACCGATCTTATATTAAGCTTCAGAGATACGTAGAATTTATTGTGTTGCATATATCTAAAGTTGAAAGAAGAATTAACCCTTTGCACTCGAAGCTGTTTTAACTAGAAAACCAAAGCGTTTCTTCTGACGTAGAATATTTTCACTCTACCTGAATTATTTCACCTTATGTATATGAATTTCATTACTGTTTCTCGTTCTTGCAACCGTTGAATTTTTGTCAATTTCTTAGACACAAAGATAGTCATTTTGGTGTGACAAATTGATGTGGCAATTGTTACTGGCGCCTCAGAGTCGCCGTTCGAGTGCAAAGGGTTAATAAATTTTGTTTATCCTTCGTAATCCTGCATACTGTATATTATCGTTTGTTCAACGAAAATTATTTCCGACCAGTATGCACCTACGTATAAACTGAATACAACCGCAAAGGGTTAAAGTGCAAACTCCATTAGACGATCGGTGCAAAGTATACTTTCACAAAATGTTTAAAATTGTTGTGCTTCCTTGAAAGGAGCGATCCCGCCCGAGGCCGTTCGAACGAACCGTTTCCTTTGCGAAAATGTTCTCCGCTGCTTCGTTAAGGCGATATTAACTAAAATCACGGACCAATCCGATGGATTCCGGCTCGGCCGATGCCGACGGCACGCTCGGAGGGACTTGTCGCCGTCTTGTCTCGAGAGCGTTAGACCGAACAGCTACTGGCAAGTACCTATCTACCGACAACGTCGCTCGTTAATAACGCGATAGAAAAGCGTGGCACGGTCTACTTACCATATTAACAGTATTTCGATCGAAAGCAGGTAAACCGAGAAGCGAGTTGGTGCGACGAGAGAGCGGATTAGCCCGAAAAATCGAAAGCGAGAGAAGATCGGAGAAGCGCTCCTCTCGAGTCGTCCAACTTCTTCGTCGCAGACGTCGACGGGAATATCGGCAATACCCGTAATATCGGCAGTATCGGCAGTATCGGTAATTTCGCTGGCGACGAGCAATTAATTGGCTGGTAGGGTTCTCGGACGGGATCCGATTTCCTTTAAAAGCAGATATCGAATCGTTCCGATGCAATTTCCCAGATAGACCGGCTCAAGACCGTATCGACTACCGTTAACCCTGCCGCGAAACATGGCACGGGCAAAATTCATTATAGCGCTTACACGGTATAACGTATAATATATATATATTAAAAAAAATTTAAGTTATACGCCCCTCGAGAGATAGAGAGAGAGAGAGAGAGAGTCAGAAGCTCTGGGTCGTCGAGAAGCATAACCGATTCAGTGCCGAATAGCATCCAAATTTGATTGTATTTCGAAGGGTGGTTTACGAGTAAATTTAGTCGGTACGGTCAAGGGACTCGCCCCGTGTATCGCGAGGTATTACCGTGTTCGAAGCGAACGGTATTTTACTTTTATCGGCAGACTCGAGAAAGAACACTGTAATCTACGATCGAAAAATTTCAATGGGAAATCCGGACGAACGAGACGATGTCTTCGACGACGGTTTCCCCTCGTTCGCGCGTATGTTCGCGGTCGGTCTCGAGAAACGCGTGCACGCAGACCAGAGACACGTGTCCTTGTTTTCTTGCTTTCCTCTCGCTCGCTCGCTCGTTCGCTCGTTCACCGACGAGGTTCCGTTATCCACCGCACAGCGAATACACATCGAAGCGTTCTGTTCCTTTTGCCAGCGTTGAAACTAAACAATATATGTACAAGCCGATCGTAGCGTTGTGGATACCGCGCAGACACCGGCAAACCGCGCGGCGCCGCGTCTCGTCTTCTTCTCGTAGAACTCTCGACGATGGTTCGAAGTTTCCTCGATCTTCTCTCGGCTCGCGATCGCTTTCCTTTCCACCGTCGGTTAGATTTTCGCGAATCTAGTCCGGACGTTGCTCGAAGCTAGACCAGAATCCGGCAAAGGCACGGAATCGATTTCAGGGTTTCGCTCGATTCTCTCACAGTGTTTTATTTATAGCAGATCGCGATAAAGGTACGTTAAGAAACTCTGTAAAATCAAGGGAAGGTCGTGCCTAGACGCCTTACAACCTGTACGTAGAAGTCGGAATTAGGGAACCGGTGGTTTCGCGATGGACTCCCGAAGTTCGGCCAGCCGCGGATATACCGTTTTCAAGTATAACTGTACAACCGTGTGTACGCTGTACGGCATTCGCCGGACGGCGTTCTCGTCGCAGGAGAATGACGAGAACAACGAGAATTCGCGTTGAAACCGAATGAACTTTCGGCGAGGATCAAAGTCGATTCGACCGGAAGGCAAGACGTTTTACAAAGCGGTTCGGGGTCGAACGATCGATGGACGATTGATCGGGAAAACGGGTACGCGACGGGATTCGACAGCTGCGTCGAAAACCAGGGACATCGAACGCGTAATCGCATCGTAGATAGGGTGGCGGAGGTAGCCCAACCGCTACGTTCCACATACTCGCATAATGCGCTCTCGAGAGCGTTTGCTCGCTGGTTCTTGCATAGGGGAAAGGGGTGTAGCGGGCTATGCGGCGTGCCGAGGGGTAGAAAAACCGTGACGGAACCCCCGGTCGGGGGTACGCGGCGATGGGGTTGAATTAGGCGTTCAGCCGTGCGACCGCTTGAACGAGTAATTCGAATCGATCGCGAAATCTGTCTCGTCGCGCGATTCTCCTTTTGCGCCGTGTCGCGTCGTCGTCGCGTCGTCACAGCGTCGTCACCGCATCGTCGCGTCGACGCATCGTCTCGCGCGAATTCAAAAGAAAAATCGACCCGACGGAGCCTAACGTCATCGCTCCGTTTAGATCCGAGCACGGCGCGGTGGCCCGCGAATCGAGCGGCCGAACGCGTACCGTTCTTTCTCAAGGATAAACCAACAAGTGGCTTCGTCCGAGTCGCTCGAATATTTGCTCCGAACGTATTTTCGCGCCTCTATGCTAAAATTTCATGGGACGAGCGGTCGTCGCGTATGTTCGTTTACCGTTGCCGACTCGTGACGAGCGGCGGTAACAATTATACGAACGAACGTGCGAGTTACGCGTCGTTCGCGTTCGAGGGGCGAAAACGGTTCCCGTCCCGTCGCCTCGGGGTTGCGAACCATATGCCGTTTCTGTCCCCCGAACGGAAACGGCAGTGGCGAGTCGTATCAGAATCTCGAACGGGGGTTGCTTTGCTCCAGAAACTTTCTGGTTGTCCCGCGCCTGATTTCAGCCGGCGATCGTTCGAGTCGCTCGCGTTTCGAACGACGAATACCGATCGTCGGGGACGCGTCCGGCTTCTAGAAGATTCCGACCATGGTTGGACAACCGTGGACCGAGGGATCGAGTCGCGTAGGGTGGCCACGATACGGAATCGCGATCGCAACGATCCGACGGCTCGTCCGGATCCAGCGCTCGAGAGTCGACGTCGTCGCGAAGCTCGTTCGGAACTTGTCGATTACAATTAAAATTTTTCTCCGTGTCTCTGGTGCTTCGACTTCCTCCCGATTCCCACGAGAAGCTTTTTTTCCAACTCTCCACTCGTTTTCTCTCCCCGTTTCCGCGACGCGCCGAGGGGAAACTTTAAGCGTTTATACCGTGTCGCGACGTCCGCAGAGTTTTCTCTTCCTCTCGACTCGACGAGGCGACTGGAAACACGAAATCATTAGAATTTCCGCTGCAGTTAGTTTCCTCCCACCTTGTCTTGGGAATTTATGGAACGCTCGAGCGTCGAGCGTTAGCGTTCGTCCGACTCGTTAACGAGAAACGACCGTGCCGGACACA
Source organism: Agapostemon virescens (assembly GCA_028453745.1). Taxonomy (NCBI): domain Eukaryota; kingdom Metazoa; phylum Arthropoda; class Insecta; order Hymenoptera; family Halictidae; genus Agapostemon; species Agapostemon virescens. The sequence goes on from CM052082.1 coordinate 21,099,685, forward strand.
CTGTCTTTTTCCGCGATGTAACTCACGCTCGTGGAAAAACTGCGGGTAGAATTTTTGGCAAGGATACGAAGCGGTCGGTAGCGATTCGAGGCTATACCGCCTATCGGAGTTTCTAGGGTCGACGTCGTGCGCGGAGGCGAAGCATAACATCGGGCCCTTCCTCTTCCACGATTTCATTAACCCAATTCTCGAGGTTGTAGTTGTCGCGTTAGGGCGATGCGTGGGCGGAAGGACACGCGTGTTTCTCACACCGGAGGGTCTGGTTCGCTCCGGTCTGGTCTCCGTTGCGTGCAACAGTTGTCGTTCGCTGGAATCGTCGACTCCCTCGTTTTCAAGTTTTCGTGGTCGTCGGTAGTCGGTGAACCGCCTCGGGTCTTGGACATTCGTGACGAAAAGCGACGTCGTGCTTCGTATCGCGTGCGAATTTAATTTGCAACTTGCCATCGGTCGCGCGAGAACGCGCAGCGTCAGCGTTGCGGATCGAATATCAGTTTCCTAAACGCGCGGAAACAAAAGTATCGAGACTGTTCCTCCGAACTCTGGCCGCTGGACGAACGTTGGTTTCGCAACAGAAGCGAAGATTCGCGTTCGCAAATACGACCGCTCCGGTGGTTGCTCGCGCTCGTAACGAGGTCCCGAAGGAACGGACGATCGCGCTCGCGGATAGATTTCAAGGTGCTCGCCGCGCGCGTACGTTGACGTAATCGGCAACCTGTTCTTGTTCTCGATGATGCAAGCGACTAGTTCCACGGAGGACACCCAGATACCGTAGTTAGACTAGAAGAGAAAAAACAATTACGTATCCGCGTTTTAAAAGCGGCACCTCGGCAACCGGGCGGCTCGTTTCTTCGTCTTTGAAAACGACACTTTCCGCGAAGCTCGCGCGATTCTGCGGCCATCGGTTTTGCACTTTCCGGTTATCGAAATTAGAGAAGTTTCTCTGTGGAAAAGAATCGGGCAAATTTCCCGAGTCGAACGTCCATCGTGTCAATTTATTCGCTGTTTTCTCTTACGCTCGCCAACAGGTGGTACGATCGAACGCGCTTTTCCGCTACCATGCGATCTGTACATACCGATTCTTGCAGGTATACGCGCTTTCGATGTCCCGATGTCTCGATGTCCTGAGTGTCCAAGGTAGAGAAGCTTGCCCGGAAAGCCTCGTCGACGATACCCGCGACAGGTCCAGAACGTTTCCGTTTCCTTTCTTCTCTTCTCGTTCACTTACATTTCAACCGCCGCCGATAATTTAATGTTCGATGTTTTATCGTTTTAGCATTGGTTTGTCCAATCCTTTGAAACGCATCCGCGAAGGTACGCGCGTGCAAGGGTACCTAGTTTCTCGACTCGATCGACGAACAAGCAACGTTGCTGCTCGTTAACGGTGGAAACCTATAGGAAAAGGAAAAGGAAAGGGAAAAGGAAAAGACCCGAACGGAAGTGCCCCTCGGACCGCTCGGACCAGTCGGATCGCTCGGTTCGCTTCTGTGTTTGTTACCGGTGCGGGCGCAGTGGATCGTGATCGTGATCACGATCACGACTTCCGTTGGCCGTAACGCGGACCGGCTAACCGTTTAATGAATCCTGCCGGCTTAAAAGGCGACGTTCGCACGTAACTATTTATAGAGTTCTCGATGAAAAAGAGATGCCGCCGCGAATCACGATAGCGAACAATTTGCACGCGTGACACCGACACGCATCCGGTGGTCGAGAGACGGTAAGAACCTCGCTCGACGTTTCCTTCGCACTTTTTAATTAGCCGTTTCGTCGGCTAGTTGTACGGGTCCTCGGGTCCTCGGGTCCTCTCCGGATTAAATTTTGCTAAAAGGTATTGCAACGAAAACGAGGACATTTGGAGATGGGATATTTTCTCGAACGGGTGTTACAATCTATTAAATTCGGATGGACGTCGTTTTTAGTTCGTGCCGAGGATAAAAAAGGGAAACACGTTGGTTTTAAAATAACAACGAATTTATTTCGACTAGATTTTATCCCGCACTTGTCGCCGGTCGATTTAACATTGGGCGACTTGTTTTGGTGGATCAGTGGTTCTAGCAAATTCTAGAGGTTCTGTAGAAACTGAGCAGCTCGGAATGCTGAATAATAAATCTAATCTGGAGCGTGATTTTAATGCGTGTTTAATAAATGGCGACAAACAGAAGAATGAAGAAGAAACGTACAAATCGATAATAACAAAATTTAAATTACATAGTGAAACTTGATTTTCCTTAACAGGTTCCGGTATTTAACGTATATTAACCGATAGTTGACTTGTGTCCAACGAGATCTGGAGACAATATGGTCGTACGCCATAAACATAAAAATACGATGTTCTATGGGGACCGCGGCATGTATCCTTTCGGAACCGTACAGGTGTTACAATCTATTAAATTCGGATGGACGTCGTTATCGATGTCGGAATCTTTTAACCGATCGTCCGCTTCCAGGACTTCGGGGTTCGCGCCCTAATCGCATCGGATCCACGTGTCCAACTTTCCACGATTCCGTCACGATCGTTATCGTGATCGTGATCGTGATCGTGATCGGGGTCGATCGCATCGCGTCGAAGCACGGAGCTCGTTAGGGGCTTGTTTTGATCGATGGTCTGGAAAATGGGAAACGCGACAACCTGTCCTCGTCGCGGCCAGCGAAAACGTTCGAGGCTTCCGTGACCTGTCGTTAACCCAGTTAGAGTTGCCATTCCAGTACACGCACGTCGTGCGTTTAGTCGCGCCGCCGCGTATTATCCCACATTCGAAGACCGATTCCAAGATAATTGGAAAGCGGCAGCTGTCGCGGCGTCGACAACGGACTCGATCCATCGCGTCTCTCGTCTTTCGGAATCGATGGCCGGCAAAAAGTCTTGGACCGCTTGAAAATCCTCGAAGAACCTTCGAAACGATCGTGGTCGCGTTACGGTCGAAACACGGAACTTCGCGTCGGACGAACGCGAGGAAAACACCCCGGTCGTTTGGCGGAAGGGAGGAAGAGGGTGGCAAATAGGCTCTCGCCTCGCTCGCCGTAATAATCGAGCTGTCGCGCGTACAAGTACCGAGTTCCCACCGATAAAACGGAGCGACGACAATATTTCACTCGAGTCGTCCACGATTACCTGTCCGATAATTCAGGAGTAATTCGCTTCGATCGGGCCACCTTCCCGGAATAATTGAAGCGTCGCAGCGAGCTCGGCTGCCCCGTCGCCTGCGCGGTTGCTCGTTTCAACGAAATAACTGGGACTCGCGAAAAAGCTTCGAAACTTTGTCATTTCGCAAAGAAATATTTGATTTGAGTGAATTATGTTCGAGAACGACTGGCAAAGTTTCGATATCTTTCATCGAAATAACTCGCGCAAGAATTGGCAATGCTAGAATTAGATTTTACGCTCTTGAAATCCTTTTGCTTGTAATCGATAATCGATTTGCGGTTTTTCGAGAACGGCAGAGAGATAAATGGGATTTCATGATCGTCGAAATGAGAAAATTGTTATTTTGCATAAAAAATGATAATCCGTCGATATCGTGCAACGAACATAGACACAAATTTAGTAAAACTTGTTTTAGGTATCGCACCGACGATAAACGAACGAGAAAAATTCGAGTGGTCGAGCGATTCGAAGAGAAGTCTTGGAGAAGAGAACCGGAGAATGTCCGTCTGTCCTTCCGTCCGTCCGACGGTCCGACCGTCCGTCGCGAGACAACGAAGGGTTCGAGGTGCGAGGGACGAGCGAGGAGCAACGAGAACCGAATCGTTGAAGCTACGCGAACGACCGCCGCCGGTAATTCGCGTTTCCTTCTCGAAAGCATCGAGGCGGTCGCGAAGACTGTTACCGAACCGGTTGAAACATCCGCGAGGGTGTAACCGTCCGATTGAGCGAAACGGGCGGAGACGTTTAATCGCGAGCGTAGGAGGAGCGAGTCGACCGAATACGCTAGGTGACTGAACGCGCGATGCCGTCATCCTCTCGCGTTCTCTTCGCGGCGACGATTACACCGGCGTGGCGCATGATCGATTCAAGCAAATCCGAGGAGAAACGAGTCGCTTCGCGAGTCACCTGGGATCCAGGAACGACCTTCTTCCGTAGATTCGATTCCTGGTGGCTAGAACGTTTCGTCGAGCATCGTCGTAAGATACTCCAAAGATTATACCCGAACCCCGACGATTCGACGTTTCGCTGGTTGTAACTCGATCTTTGTCGGCGTAACTCGAAAACGAAGCGAAGCGTCGAATCGCGAACCGACGAAGGAAAACGTTACTCGCTCGGATTTGCTTGCAGTAATCTCTCGTTTGAAATTCCTTCGAACTCTACGGAGCGTCTTGCGTTACCGATGGACCGAACGGGGGCGACTCGGGAATAGGTTGTAAAGGCAAGTCGGCGAGATTCGTCGCGTCCTCGTTTGTCCGGCCATTCGACGTCGCACGCTCGTTCCTTCCCCGAAGCGGTGCAAACGCTCTCGACGCTCGAACCCGAAGGGTTAAGGGCGCGTCGAGTGTGTACGAAACACTCGAGGCTCTTGTGCCCACGGATACGCGTTTCTCCGATCTTCCTTGCGGAATTAAAGGGATCCGCCGCGGATTCGTTGAACAGATTTTTCCACGGAGAAGAGCGAGGTTCGAGCTTTGAGCTTCGGAGGGGGACCTTTGTCGCGCGTTGAATAAACTCGGGCTACCGCTGTCTCCGCCGTTCCAAGGGGCCCCGTAAATACTTCGGGAGACTAATTTCGCTAATTTGCTCCCGGAACGATACGCTCGACGCTCTGGGATCACCGAACGGATGGACGGATGGACAAACGAACGGACGGACCGTCGGTCGGTCGGGAAATCTCGACGGACGATCGTACTCTCGTGTACGCGATATCGATCGCAGCGAGCTTCTTGCCGCAGGGATACGAGCTCGCGGATGCCTCGAGATACGTCGGAAGCGAAGCGTTTACAGTTTTATGTCGTCGCGATAGCTACCGGCACTCGTCGTGCTGTTATTGAAAAAAGTTGTCGCGTCGCTACGATCGCGTTACCCGAGAAACGGTTAAAAGTAACAAACGAACGCGCGTTGGTTTTGTCGTTGAAACGCCGCTTCGAGGGCAGAGGGTCGGGGTTGTTCTTAACCCTTTCGCTACGGGCGGATTCTCCGCCGCGGTACTCACGCAACCGATCGTCAGCGGTCGCATCTACGCCTTATTGTAACCTGCGTTGCTTGGCTTGGTTTATTCTTGAAGCCCGTAAGAAACAAATGATGCCAAACGAAAAACTCACGCGGCATGTCCAGAGTGAGATACTCCGTGCGTAGCAACTGCAGGCGCTCATCATATATACATACGTTTACATCACACGTTTCTAGATGGGTAGGCAGAGTGTATGCCAAATTTTAGGTCGATCGGAATCGAATTGCAGCCGTGGCGCGACTTTGAAGTCTCGGGGCGATCAATGGCGAAAATGGGAAAAAATGGGGTTGATAAATGAAGCTCCCTGGATTTCCCTGAAATGCTAACCTAAATTGTGGGTGCTCTTCTTAAAGAGGAAGGTTTGAGAAAGATTTTCGCGTTTGGTTCGTGTCGATAGCTCTAATAGTTTGGCCGTGGCACGACTTCAAAGATTTGCCAAATATTGCCACGAAATCGCTAAATATTGAAGGTATACCCCTTCTTAAAATCGTGAAAAATCTTTAGGTCTCCGATTCTTTTGTAATTTTGTGTACACGTTTCTAGACGCGCGGTGAGAGTGTATGCCAAATTTTAGGTCGATCGGAATCGAATTGCAGCCGTGGCGCGACTTTGAAATCTCGGGGCGATCAATGGTGAAAACGGGAAAAAATGGGGTTGATAAAACGAAGCTCCCTGGATTTCCCTGAAATGCTAACCTAAATTGTGGGAGCTTTTCTTAAAGAGGAAGGTTTGAGGAAGATTTTCGCGTTTGGTTCATGTCGATAGCTCTAATAGTTTGGCCGTGGCACGACTTCAAAGATTTGCCAAATATTGCCACGAAATCGCTAAATATTGAAGGTGGCATCACATGGAGAGCGACTATAGTCGCTCGTAGTAACGAAAGGGTTAAAATTAGACGTCTTCGAAAAGTTTGAGACGAATCGACGACGAGCACCGAAAGCGGCGGCGATATCGGTGTCAGGACATAGATCGGAGATGGATCGTAGCGGCGGGTCTATCGATAAGGATCGAACGGCTCGGCGTCGCGGGACCAGAATTCGACGCGTGTAACGCGCGCGCGTATCTACTTGTATCTACGTAAATACTCGAACGCGATGCGTCGTGCACGCTGGTTGCTGCCACCGCGTGCAACCGTGAGAAATCAACGCGCATCCTCATCGGAGACGAACGCGTCTCTGGATTTGCTCCGGAGTTGCTTTGGCGCATCTTTCCGGCATAACGCGAGCTTTTGCCTTGGCATGAATTCTCGAGGTCGTCGGATTCTTGGTACTCTTGATTCCCGTCAGCATTTGACACGGACGCGTTCCACGCTCGATAAACATTGCAACAAGTAATTCGACGAGATCGGTGCACGCGAGAGATGCGCCGCGCGTCGAGCAAGCGATCGAATTCGTATCTCGCCTTGGCCTTTCGTTAACGCGTAATCGTTCCCCGTTTTCAACATTGGGGATCGTCGTTGAAATATGCCGACGGAGCGAGCGAAATCGTAACGCTCGTTCGTTATAGTTGTTCCCTGCGATCGGTCGCGCATCGGACCCACTGCGATCCGATCCCTGCGACGCTATTATCCACGATCTCGTTGGTAGAATACTCGTTTGTTCGATTGTTTAGATATAGGTAAAAGCGGGCTCGAAAGATGGCGATAGAAGGAGGATCGCCGGTGCAATAAACGAGAATTCGTAGACTCTTCGTGCCCCGATCAAAGGAAAATTTCACCCCACCACGCAGTCGACATGACGATATCAGCGTCCACCGAGAGGATGGAGATCTCGAAAGACTTGCCGAAGAAGAAGCTCGTCAACTCCAATCTACTATCGCTGAAGCTTCTGCTATTCCTCTTTTTCGGAGGTACACAGATCGAGATAGACGGTCGCTCGCGACCGCGGTACGGGGGATACGCGGTAACGTTTGAAAAGAAGCGCGACGAGAGACGATCGATGCGTTGAAACGATTTCAGGAATGGGCTGCCTCTTCCCGTTCCTCCCGCTGCACATGATGGAAATGGGGTTGAGCATCGGGCAGATTCGCATGATCTCGATGATCTCGCCGGCGGTAGCCATCGTGGGACCTCTGGTCGCGAGTCCCATCGCCGACAAACTGGCGGGTCATCAGGGTAGAAACAGCAAAGCCTCGACCGGTCGTTACCTGAGAGTAATGATCGCGGTCGCTTGTATCCTGTCCGCTATCTTCTACACGTTCCTTCTGATCATCCCGACCGTGGACCACGTCGAATTGCCCAGAGGAAGAAGACCCGGGCTGAAGTTCAGCTGCGACCAATCGGGCGCGGTGGTGTTGCAGGAACGATGCAAGGATCGCGTCTCCTGTCACAGGTGGTCCGACGAGACCAAGGTCGGACAGTTGCTCCTCGAGGACTGCGCTTACGCTTGCTATCCGACCGGGTCGAAGCGATGGCACGCCGACGACGAGCATCGTTCCACTCCCGAAACCACCGAGCCTAATATTTCCGTGGACGGAAGCGGCGGCGGCGGCGGCGGCGGTGGCGGCGACGCCACGGTCATTCCTCTGGAAAACGAGATGTATTCGCAGGTGAGTACGTTCGATTTATTCTCTGAACGCGATCGAGCACGATGACAAATGGTTTTCAAGCAAAACATCTTTATCGTTTCGATAATTGCGAAAGAAAGAACGATCCGAGAAAAGAAAAGACGATGCGTAAACGTAAGCGTTGTCTAGGAGCCGGAAGAGTCCAGCAGAAAGTCCCGAAGATTCGCGATGGCCGGTAGCGAGCCACCGCACCTGTGCTTCAACGAGAGCGACAACGTGGTGTGTCACGTGTACACCGAATACACCGGTACCCTGTCCGTGAACGCCACTTTGGGCCAAACTCTGAACAACGAAAGCGGCAAAGAATGGTGCGCGTATCCTCTGTCCGAGTACTTTGCTTGTCGGATACCGCCTCGACTGAGAGCCAAAATGGCCGAGGTCGATCAGACCTGTTCCATCGAATGCGACTTGGTCGACGCGTACGTTCTCCCAGGTATTCTCCTTGTTTCCGAGCGTTTCGGCGTTGTTCCCCGCGCAGGCGAATAACCGAATTCTTCTTTATCGTTCGCAGACAGCGTCTTCGTGGAGAGCCAGTGCCAGCGGACGGAAGATTGGTCGCATCTGGTGTTTTGGACGTACTTGGCCATTCGTTCGGTCGCCGATATATTTCCAACGACGACCGTGGGCTTGATCGACGCCGCCGTGGTGATAGCGACGAGAGAAACGTCCTGCGGCCGCGGCGACGTGGGTCGCCAATTAGCCTTCGGTTCTTTGGGATTCGCCGCGTTCGGTCCTCTGACCGGCTACCTCTGCACTCTCGTGAAAAACTTGAATTCCTTTTATTACCTGCCGATCGCTCTGCACGCGATCATGATGGTTCTGGCAGCCCTCGTTGCCGTCTGCGCCAACGGTATGCCGTTGAGTCCGCCGGAATGGTGGTGGCACACTCGAAGCGGTATGCTGGCTCTTCCCATGAGCGCCATCAAAAGGTACGGCAGCGAGACCGCCGCTCTGGTGATCATCCTCGTCGCGATGGGGACCTTCTGGAGCGCCATGGACAGCTACCTGCCATTGTAAGAGTTCTCTCGTCGATCCGCGAACGATCCTCCAAGTCTCTGTTTTCCGTCGAAACTCCTCGAATCGATCATCGCGTTTCAGGCATTTACAAAAATTAGGGGGCAACGAGTTTCCCATCGGCGTGGCTATGACCGTGGGAGCAGTGCCGGCGTTCCTGTTCCTCTGGAAGTCGGAGCATCTGGTCGACTATTGCGGTCATAGCAATCTTCTCATCACTGCCTTTACCGTGTACATTATTAGGTAGGTAAGTTATAATAATATATCGCGCGCACGAGCTACCACCGACGCGACAATGGCTGCTGATATTTGTGATATGTATTTCTAGGTTTACCGGACTGAGCCTAGTCTCTGGACCTTGGTGGTCCTTGATTTCGGAGGCTCTCGAAGTGTTCACCCTCGGGATCATGTGGGTTACCGCCATCCTGTATCTGAGACATCTCGTCCCGCGGCATTTAACCGTGACCGCTCAGGCGCTACCCGTGATCGCTCATTTCTGCATCGGTACGCGCACGTGAAGTTTCGAAATTTTCTCCTCGCCAACAGCGATAGCGAATAAACCGTGAACGCGCGAGAAATTAATTCTGTCCGTCTCGCAGGTCGCTGCATCGGAGCTGCGATCGGTGCTTACATAAACGTGGATGCCTCCGACATCGTAGACTCGTTGAGATTCGTTTATCGTTACATGGCAGTCGCGGCCGCAGCAGTCGCCGCCTTGTACTTTGTCGTGTACCACGGTTTGTTGAAGCCACGCTGTCATGCCCACACGACGCAGGGTCCTCGACAACCTCCTACGGTTGTGCAAGGTGAGCATAATTGCGACGTCGATGCGCGAACGCGTGCACGCGTTTCGGGAAACGATGCTCGTTCGCAAAACCACTAACACTAATCGCATTTTACACGCAAGCCGCTATCAAGGAGTACGAGTTGAGTGAGTATTCGGGAAATCATTCGATCGGTTTCGGCCCTATTCACCATTGCATTTGTTATTTTGAGAAAAGAGCTATTTGAACCGCTACAAGCACCGACGCGCGACCAACTATACTTTGGTTGTGTTACGCTCGCGTAAATAATATCCGTTTACCGAGTTTCGCTGTACGCGCTACTAATTGTCGGGACACCTCTCTCCGTGCATGCCAGCAAACAGCAACGGATCAAAGTTGAAATATCGGAATCTGTGTTGCATGTAACCCTACGTACAAGGGTATCGAATCGTGCTTCGTCGCGATCCCATCACCGACGATAGTTGTTTGCCATTGCTCGCGCATCACTTTACATCTGTGCTTCGCCTTCTCGTCTTTTGACTTTTCTCCACGGAATGTTCTGTTTCTTCGTCAAATCCGAGAAAAATCCTTTGGAACTCTCTGTCGGTGTCGTCTCGGATTTTTCTCGGATTTCTACTATCGTCTATTTCGTTGTGCAATTCATTTTTATATTTTCAGTTATCTTTTTCTATCAGTTATGTTTTCATCCTTTCTCCCTGTTTCTTCTATGCACAGCCATGAACGGAAATGGGAATTACACGCCGCTCAGGGTCTACCACAACGGTATGGGCAGAAAAGGTCAATTCCGATATTGAGGATTATGATTGGAGAGCAAGAGAAAAAGAAAGAAAGAAAGAAAGAAAGAAAGACAGAGATTGAAAGAGAAAGGCGTTAACGACACTCTAAATGTCATGTTACGGTGCTAGCGATTAGACTGTTTGTTTCGATTCTAAACGACGAAAAAGAAATCGTTATTATATATTACGTGACGCGTTGCGAAAGTACATTTTTCTATCACCCAGCGACGCAAACTTTTGACGCTTTTCTACTCGCGTTCGCGACTCGCATCACCCTTTGACGCTCTCCGATTAATTTCTTTCGTCCAAGCAGCGACCAACGATTTATTTGCTCAAATCTACTCTAAAGCGTTCGTACGAGCTTTACGCGTGTACCGATATGAGATTATACGTAATCGGAGCTCTGAATGTACTCAAATTTCGAGCCATGCTCGTAACTGTAGCTTTTTCTTTCACTTTTCTCTTTTATTTTTGTAACTACGTTAAAGAGAACACGATTCCAAGTGCAACGACCAATGCAAGAATTGCTTTATTCTTGAAATTATTGGAACGTTAAGAAACACTCTTATTTTTAAATACGATTTAGTTCATTCTTTGAAACGATAGCTAATCTCCGACGCGCAGGAGTAAGATGAATCGAACGGCTCATAATTTTCGAATACTTTGTACCTTCCTACGTTTCGTACAACAAAATAACGAAATGCTAAACGTAACACATTTCGAATGCTTCGTAATTTGCGTTCCAACTTTTTTCGTACACTAGACTGCGATCACGTGAGAATGTTGCGTGTTTAAACTGTTTTCCAAGACAAATTTCTACGGACTCGTTGTGTACTGTATCTATAATATTATATATTACGAACTAAGAAATATTCATCTCTGCGTAGGATGAAATTTTGGTCGACGAATAAGAGAATGTATGCGTATGTGTATACAGGGTGAGGTCCTGAGGTCATTTG
>CM052082.1:21111339-21183778 GCA_028453745.1 Agapostemon virescens
AAAAAAAAAACATATGCATAATTCGTAGTAAAAAAAAGCTCGGGCGATCGATCGTCGATGAAAATTCGATGACGAATCGCATAAATTTTTAAAAGTCGCCAGACTTTAATGTTGTAAAATTACATACAAACTAACACGCCTGCCTTTTCCATTCTTGTAATATACAATGCAACAGCAAGAATTTTTTCAGTCTATTACGAGAAATGAAGAGAAATATTTAACAAATTGCTCGACAAAATGATTACTAGAAAAGAAGAAAAAGGTTTAAAAAAAGATCAGATTTCCAATGAAACCGATAAAAATTGTTATACACTAGTTTTAATCGTCGATAACAGTACAATCGTCTTCCGTGTTATTCGCAGTTTCCTCGACGGTGCAGTTGGTAGTGCCCGTATTTTTTGCAGACACGTTTACCATGAAAGTTTCATCGGTTGTAGAGAGACGTTTTCCAAGCGGTATCTGTTCTTCGTCGGTATCCGTAACGTCCGCGGTATCATCGATCTTCTCATCCTTTTTTCTTCCTAAATCGTTAACCGTACTGGTAACCGTTTCGACGGATTCGCGATCCTGTTGGTGATGCGCGACAGAATTCGTTTCCTGACGAACGACGGTCGCCTCCGAACCACTGTGCTTCTCTCTGTCCAACGTGTGCTCGCGGTTAGCGTCGTTGGAATTGACAGACTTGTCCATGGTTTCTAACATCTCTGAAATGAAGGGTGAATTAGCTTCTATCAAATCCTTCAATGGCGTCTCGTTTGGATCGGGCAGATCCTTCGACTCCTCGGGCAAATCCTTCGACTCCTCCGGCAGGTCTTTCGACTCCTCCGGCAGGTCTTTCGACTCCTCCGGCAGAGTAGTATCCGAATCGTTCCGGTTCTGTAAATAATAAATAAACTGTTCCTCGTAATTCTCGAACTGTTCGCGCGTTTTTTCAGGCCGTTGGTCGTCCTTTTTCGTAGAGGAATGCCTTATGCTCTTGTCGTAGTCGTCCAGTTCAACGTCAAATATCTGTACAGCTTTATCTACTAACGAGGGATAGTCATTACCTACGGCACGCGAGGTGCTGGATTTTTTCTTAAAGGATTTCATCCCGCGGACCACGTTCAGCGTGCCAACGAACTCCGACGGTCGGACAATATTGTTCTCGGAATCACTGTTCTCGCTGTCGGTACCAGACTCGTTAACGCAAACCATGTCAAGAGGTACTGCCTCTTCGGGATTCGCATTGTCGACGGGTGTATTGCTTTCGGAATGTTGAGGAGCACCGGCCTTCAACTGGTTTCTTTTCCATCGATTGTACTCGCGCACCATTCTATCGTTGATGCAGGCTAATTGAGACACCGTGTCACGGATCTCCCGATGGAATTTTTTGATAGCGCCGCGGGCTTCGTGCAACTCGTATCGCCTCAATTCTTCCCGCTTGGTCGTCTCGAAGAAACTCTGAAGCTTGGACTTCAGGGTCGTCAGGATGCTATCGATCTCCTGCCCATGGGGCAGTAATTTTTGGTTGAAGGTCTTCGAGGTGCGCCTCTCCGGCATATAAAGCACCGACTTCTTGATAATGTAGCCGGTACTTTTAGAGCTGACCAGAGCGACAGGTACCGCTTTGTTGTTGTCGACATGGTCTCTAAACGAACGCGAATTTCGAGACGGACCGACGATAGCTACATCCTCGGAGTCACTTTCGATTTCTATAACGCTCGAGCCAGACTTAGACAAGGTTTGCGAGGCTTGCGGAGCCGCTTGTTGGGCAGCTTGTGGGGCGACTTGCTGGGCGGCTTGCTGGGCGGCTTGCTGGGCGGCTTGCGGGGTTTGCGGAGCTTGCGATGATTGAACCAAAGGAAAATTTAGTCGATTCAATATGTCGGCGGTCTGATTTGGTATCGTGACCATCGGCGTCTGTGCGCACTGTATCGTTTGAAACAAATTCATTTGACCTATCGGGTTGTGCACGTGACGTATAGGTACCATAGGAGAAGTAGGCTGTAGGAAGTTCGAAGCGACTACGTTCACGATGGCATTGTACATCGGTTGCGTAATAACGTTGGCCTCTAATCTAGGCAATATGTGCTGCGGTTGCTGCGGTCGCTGCGGTCGTTGGTGTCGTTGGGGTCGCTGCGGTCTCTGCGGAACAATCGTACCGTCCACTTCAACCGTTTCATTTTCACCTTCCACCATAGTTTGTTCGCACGAAAGCAGGGACGGCAGTATCTCGTTGTGATCTATGGAGTTCTCTTCGGTTCCGGTGTACGACTGACCAGAGATCGACATATTGTTACCATTCAGGAATTTCCTACGACGTCCTCTTCTCCTGCCTCTTTTCGTGGCCGTGGTTGCACCGACGTACTTTGGCACGTACGTTTCGTCGTCCTCTTCCGAGTTGGAACCGGTTCTCCGACGCTTCCGTTTTCTTTTCCGTGGACAACAATCCGTTTCATCTAAATTCATTTTCTCGTCCACTTCTTGTTGGCTCAACTTGCGTTCGTTTTGAAGAAATCTACAAATAAAAGAGATCTTTGCGAACGCGGTTCCTATTGCAATTCAATACAACGATTCAAATATTTCTTCCATTGATTGTTACCGATTCATCTTTTGAACGTAGTCCAACAGAGCCCAACAAGTTGCCCTAGCAGGATACAGGTCCGTAGGATCGCAGACAAAGCATTTCCACTGTTCGTCCGCTTCTATCTTTCTTCTCAGTACAGGATCGATATTTCGCTTGATGCATTTGTAACAAAAAGTGTTACTGCAGAATGAACAGCAGTACAAATTGCCGCCGTTCGCGCACCACCTGCAAAACATGTCTGTAGCATCGTCACCTGTAAAAGGAAACATTGCAGGACGTAAGATACTATTTCATGGTATCGCACGAATACTCTGAGAATTCGGGTACCTTGCTCGAAAGTGCCGTCTCCATAGAAATCACGGCATTTGGAACATAACAACGTGTGCAGTATAGGATGTTCGAACATGTTACCGGAATCACCCGGTGCCGATCCAATGTGAATGTTGCATGCCGTGCAATGTAATCGTCGAAACCGCACTATAGAGAGGTCTGAAAATATTGGAGCACACGTCAAAGACACGGAGAAGCGCTTTCCTCGGACGAACTGGAATCACAGTTGCTTCTTTCTTTCCTAATTTAATTCGATACCCGAGAACAATATAAGTCGAATAAACCTTGCGCGAGAAACTAATAGGAACAATGGAACTGTACGCCCGACCGTGTAAACATTTTTGTACTTGTGCTTGTTAATCTTCGAATACAGTCATGTTTTTCTTCAGATAATTTTCTAAGATGAACTTAACTCAAGAAAAAATGAAGTTTAAGTAACATGCCAGATTCCTTCGCAGTGGATATTCCTTTTAAAATTAAAAGTACATCGGCAAGAAAGGTATCGCGACACTTTGGATGCTTACCACCTCCAAACATAATTTTATAATAATCCATCTCTTCCTGCGAAATCGATGACGATGTGTTTATCGCGGTTGGAAGCAATTCTTTCGGTGTAACTGGAAAATGTAATAAGGTTAGGTACGAGGTACAGAGAAAAACCAAAAAATTGTCCGAAAAGGGCTTCTGATTTCACCATTCTCCTTGCTGTCCACCTCCTTGACTTCGTTCACTTGTACTTCCAGCATACTGGAAATATCCATTGTCAACGTGTGCACTTACCGCGGTCAGGTTCAACAAAACGTTTCAAAACACAGGTTATCGCGCCGCCATTTTCCTGCAAGCGCGTCAACCTGAATTTTTGGCACGGCACGGGTTCATTCGAATCGCATCAGAAAAAGTCTGGTACGACTAAGAAAATGTCCCTATTCTTTGACCAAAACCACCAATCGTACAATAGAAACGGGAAAAAGCAGAAAATGGGGTCCCTGCCTGTGCAGAAACCTCCTCCGAGTAATGGGGGAACAATTTCAAACATAATGTCAGTAGGGAGGAGTTCGCGCGTAAAGTTGCTTTTTCAATTTCTAGTTACTTTTCGAATCGTCTCAAAGTCTCGTTGAACTCGGAGAAAAGAGCATTACGCGGGACCGTGATTTACAAGAAAGTATGTCGGCCGGATGAAATAATTTGAAAAGTTTCGTAGACACGTAAGATCGTTCCGAGATCGCACTCCGATTGCCGCCACAGCCGCGGTAACGAATTTATTTACAAATGGCGTTTGTTCTCGTCGGGCTTCGGAGCCGAAGGTTTTGCATTTGTTGAAAAATCTTACGAAATTCGTCCGGCGATGTCGGAGAACGCGGAAGATTCGAAGGATGCGGCGCACAAGAAGTCTGCTGAAAGGTTAACGGAAGAAATACAAAGCATGTCTAATTATAAAAATCTTTACACCGAAATTCAGGTAAACGACGTAAAATATTTGAATCGTATAGAGTTTTCAAGTGTAACCGGTAAACTAATTTTCGTAGAAACTCGTAGCTTCGACGGCGGTCAAGAGAGGAGACTTCAAAAACACGTTGATGGAAGCTTTGAAGCGTAATGGTCTGGAAACAGAAATTCGTAACACAGTCTTCCATTGGGCAAGATCGCAAGTATGTAATTGGAATTTTACAAGAAACATTCAAAGCCGCCGCAGCGTTTGTTCGCATCGGGTATATCGTTACGATAGGTCTAGGCTCGGTCGATAAAATCGATCGCGCCAAAATTTAAAACGCATCCGATAGTTCGCGTTTCATTTATTGCGAACAGAGCTAAGACCGGATCGAACTTGCGCCTTTATTTGGCCGGTAATAATGCAGAAAATATTTTCAGAGCTCGTTATCTTCGTCGTCGCTACCACCCGTCGAAGAAGTTGACTTGAGTTATTTGAGAAAAGCTCAAGTACAATGGGAACGCCGCATACAGAAATCACTGAATTCTACGTGCAACGAATTGAATGTCGCGTTGGTTCGTATACGGCCGAGAGAAGATCGCGAAGAACTTGCTGAAAAATGGAACGAATTGAGTACTTACGACATTGGTAAACGAACAATTTCTTCGTAAGAATTGCCATGTTGTCGGCATCGTTACATCGTTGTTTCCTTTTTCTAGATTTGTCGCAGTTCAGGCCACTGTACGCTCCAAAAGATTTTCTGGATGTTTTATTTGCCATACGAAATCCTGCTTTCAAAAAACAGCCGTACATGTTCAATATTATTATCATGATTGTTGTTGTTCTTGCATTTGCTTTTGCTCTTGCCATTTTTATTTTGCTCTTTATTTTTGCTCTTAAATCGCGTTAACGTTGTTCCAGGGACGAATTAAATTGGGAGTTCAGTCACATACAGATCCGCGTAAAGACTCTCGCACAATTGGTTGGTCCTTTGTTTGTTCGTGTAGAAGATGTTGATAAGAAATCACTGGAGGCAGGTAGTTGTTAGAAAATTAACGATATTCGAATGCGATAGCGGCGCTTGTACGCGGAGCTTGCCAAAGGAATGCCGATGCTGGGCGTCAATCCAGATATGCAGAGCTCCGAGAATTACGCGAATCTCGAAGAGGAAAGGATTCATCTTGGTGAAAAAATACTGCGATCGAATCACGCTCCGATCGCGCAAGAATTTCTGAAACGTGGCGCTCCTCGATCGCTTCGCGGACGTCTTTGGTCTCTTGTTTTAGGATCTGTGGTGAAAGAAAATGTAAAAATAATACTTTACATATATTTGTAGGATTTCATAGCTACAGATCAGGGAAACCATTGTTTCTAGGATACGGAATATTGCGAAGAATTAAAAAATATGGTGCTACAGTACGATATAGTGATCGATAACTTAATAATAAAGGTAGGCTTTACTAATAATTGTAGTAATCTGTCAGTACGCGTAACCACACCAGTCCCGCCTTCGATATATTCTAATCTTTTTTCCGTTTTCTAGGATGTACAGTTAACAGCGAGAAACGACGACCAGTACTTTGTGTTCGAGGACGTTTTATACAAAACGATGTTATGTTTTTCCCGCGACTCGGAGGTATTAGCGCCCGTAACCACCGATAGAAGCGCGGGCGGACAAGTGATACATGCGGTTTTGCAAGGAAAACCAGCCACTTTGGAAAACACTTTGGTATTCCCACCGAGTGGCGTAATTCCGTTTCATGGATTTACGATGTACGGTGTGAGTGAGCATACGTTGCCTCGTTCACCAATTCTCGAAACAGTTCAATTGAAATGTGATTCGTTGAAATCGATTCGGCAGCTACTCCGTTTTGTTATCTATACGACGATCCCTGTGCGATGTATTTCACCTTCAGAGCGTTTTATTTGCGATATTGGTTCCGCCTACATACCGTATCTAATCATGAACAAGGCATAGTCGCGTTGTGCCTTCTTTTCGAAAGATTACTCCAGTGTTACGAGCCCCTACTTTGGATTTATTTTCGAAACTGTCATATACAGCCGTAAGTATTGTACAATTAATTCGTATACACATTCGCGAATTCGACCAATGTAATTTAGACGAACTTTATTTCCATAGAATCAAAGTTGTTTTCAAATGGATCATGCGAGGTTTCAGTGGCCACCTTCCCCCAGAACAGTTACTCTATTTATGGGACTTAATTCTGGGCTACGATTCTTTAGAAATCATCCCCCTACTTGCGGTGACCATTTTGAGCTTTAGAAAGGAAAATTTGATGCAAGTTAATACTTTGCAAAGCGTCGAGGTAGAAAATTTCAAAAGTAAATCTTATCAACTATATCGGGTTATCTTAATGCATGTAACACGGAAGATATTTTTTTACAGGCTGTCTTAGCAGATTTATCTTCTTTAAAAGTAATTCCACTATTGCAATTAGCTTTGTTGAGAGAGTGAAAACGGTAGTCGTTCCTTAGTGTCGTTTCAGTATCGTTTCAAATTGCCATTGGGAAACTTAGCAATTATCTGCAAGAACGTCCTTTTAAGGAAACAAGTAGTTTTACATTCCATATATTCAAATAGCGAGCATTCTGTCGCGTCTGCGCAAACGAATGCGTATCTTATGTTCTGATTCATCGACTCTCGATGCCGCCGGAAATTAAGAGAAACAACTTAATAAGCATTAACTCGTTGCTCGATAGACATTCTAAATGTTTCCTACAGAGAATTCATGGAGAAATTGTTCGCAATGCTACAGCAACTTGTAGACGTGGAAATCATCGCCACCTTCCTCTAACACGCTACGTATACATTCGCATGGAGACCACGAAACATTCTCCGTACTCGCAGCTGATTTCGGATTGCAGCCGCACGTATATAGGGTGACTCGATAATACAATGTACAACTACTCCTCTGTGCTACTCCTACTAACAATATATACTTTAATAAAACTATCTTCGATCGCCTCTATTTTTTTTTTTTATGGAAAAATTACCGTAATCTAAACATAAATATCGTATACATATTTATACGTGCAGTTTTCACCTTAATCGATTTCAACTATCAAGAAGATGCTTAGAATTTATTTGCGAAATTTCAACGAATAAATTTTTCTCGATTTAAGAACGCTTAAAGTTTACGATGAAAACGAAAATTCGTAATTACGATAAATGAAATTTCTGTAATTCCTTTGAGAAAGCACTACATAATGCTGCGCTATGACCGACAGAGATAGAAGAAGTGTCTGGGAGGGGGGTTTTCCTGTTTCCGCCTGTCAGACGTTGAGATCAGAGACAGAGACGCCTACCTGCCATCGTGTGTTTATACTTGGCTGATCGTATTCGTTCGATTTTATTGCTGGATAATATTTAGAGAAACGCGTGCGAAGACACGCCGGCCAGCGGCAAGTAAGTAACGCGATCTCTTCTGACCGATTTTTAGTTCGTAAAACATTGTTCGATTGTCAATGTTATTACTTCCGAAGGTATACGACGATTAAGGGTGGGGTGGTTCTCACCCCCAAATTATTAGTCATGCACAGCTTTACATCAGTGTCGATACCCTTTCTTAGCGTTCTATTTCAACTATCCTCGTGAAACATTATTTATTCCTACTATATTTTCCGAGGAAGTTAACAAATTCGATTTAGAGTGTACAAATATTTTTTGAACATACATTGTTCAATTATTAAATTTTATTATTAAATCAACGCGATAACTAAATTGCGCTTTTAAATTTGATTATAACGTTCCTAGATTACATGATTTAAGTGGACACCAACTTTAAAATACTATACGCGAGAACGTCAAAATGGCTTGGCGTTTCAAAGCATCTAAATATAAAAATGCAGCGCCAATTGTACCTAAACCGGAAGCTTGTATTCGGGATATATCGGTTGGATCTTATCAAACCTATGGCAACAATATCACGGCGTCTGCTGCTTTTATGGCATTCAACGTAGATCATAATGGTACAGCTTTTAAAAAGATATAACTCTTTTATACTTTCCTAAATGTCTATCGATTCGTTTTACGAGTTTATTTCTTTGTAGGATCTAGTTTGGCTGTATTACCATTGGAAGACTGTGGTAGAAAAAGCAAAACTATGCCTTTACTTCATGCTCATGCAGACACGGTAACGGACATGGACTTTTCTCCATTTCACGACGGTTTACTAGCTACTGGTTCTCAAGATTGTCTTGTAAGTGTTTCTATCGTGTAAACATTCTTTACTTTATTTCATCTTTGTACATATTTTGATGATTTTGGTTTATAGGTGAAACTGTGGCATATTCCAGAAACTGGATTGGAAGAATCTCTGTGCAATCCTGAATGTACATTTTCCCACCGACAAAGAAGAGTGGAAGCAGTGTGCTGGCATCCATCGGCCGAACATCTTCTTACAACAGTTTCTTACACGAATCTGTCTCTGTGGGATGTGATTTCGCAGCAAGAATTATTCTGTAATCAAAATTTTCCTACAAACATTACAATTGTATGATAATATTTGTAACATATTTAATATATTTTTTACTTTTCTTTTTTTACAGCCAACAATGAACACACAGAAGTGATCCAATCTCTAAGCTGGAAACAGGATGGTGTACTTTTGGCAACGTCTTGTAAAGATAAACAAGTGAGGATCATAGATCCCCGAGCGGCTACTTGTATTGTTAGTTCTTGCTCGAGCCATCAAAGCATCAAAGATTCCCGAATCGTTTGGCTAAACAATAGCGATAGGATATTGACTACAGGATTCGATGCGGCGAGGCTTAGGCAGGTTTATATCAGGGACCTAAGACATTTGAGCGAACCTGTGAAAACGATAGAATTGGATTGCAGTACTGGGTAAGAATCAAACCACGCGTTCCTTCGACATTTAATAGATCCAGATAATATAGAAAATTATAATTTACAGAATTTTAATGCCGCTCTTCGATCCCGACACGAACATGCTTTTCCTTGCTGGAAAAGGAGAGACCACTATTATGTACGTAGAAGTTACGGATAAAGACCCATTTTTGGTCGAAGGAATTCGCCATAGCGGAGAACAAACTAAAGGTGTATGTTTGGTGCCGAAACGAGCGCTAAACGTTATGCAAGCCGAAGTTAACAGATTACTGCAGCTCACTTCTAATATGGTGATTCCTATCATGTATCAGGTTCCACGAAAAGTAAGTATATTTGTTCGTTCCGTTCCGTTCCGTTCCGTTCCGTTCCATTATACTGTTATGCCGTTAATGTTTATATCGTGATTTAAACATTTTTACAGACATACAGAGACTTCCATGCGGACATATATCCTGACACAACAGGATGCGTTGCTCAAAACAATGCAGCAGCTTGGATAAAGGGTCATAATATGCCTGTTCCAAAAATATCATTAGATCCTGCCAAAAGAAATAAGGAAGAAGAATGCATCGCTGTAAGTGGAGGCTTTTCAAATTTTCAGATTTCTAAATCTCATAGTAGACTTGTAAATGCATATATCAATTATGTTATTTCGAATTGCACGTTTATCATCGTTGTCATTATCATTATATATATATCTGTACTTTTTGGTATTTGTTTATCAACTTTGACATTTTTAGAAACCTTTATTCCATGTGTTGTGTGATGTTTATGATATTGTTATTTCATCTATTCATTATTTATTTACAATTTGTTTTTGCTAGCAGTGAAAATGATAAAGATAGCAAAGCGTTAGAAAATGTAAAACTTGTATGATAAAAATTACTTGAATATCAAAAGTTGTTTCACCTTTTCTAAGACGCTGCTATCTCGAAGGTACGTTGCAAAGTAATATAGAAGTAGAACATCATTTTATGTTACGAATGTATTATGCAGAACGTTTATAATTTATTTAAAAGAAAATTAAGTTTTACCTAATCGCGTACTGTTTTGTTTTGCATTGTTTCATTTTGTCTTTCTTTTTTTTTTTCATGTTCTGTGTATATTTTTTCACGTTTCAGATACCCAATATATATTTTATAGTTTATGCATTAGCACCGTTCAAAGTGTTATTCCTGGCACGTGTAATTTATATGGCAATTGATGTTCTGTAGCTTATTCTATCAGCGTAAGTAATCTTAAGTATGAAAGCGTGAACTCTAGCTGTTTCTATGTGTTTTAAGCAAAAGTATTTTGACGCCATTGTTTTGTATGTATACCTTTTGTATACATACAAAGTCACTAATTTTTTACATATCGTATGTAAGAGTGAAATAACTGTTATATACTTGTGTCCCTATCATCTTAAGAAAATCGTCCAAGTACAAGTATTATAACGTGTATGTATGCGTGGAAAGTTTGCAGGGATTGTGCATCATTAGAGAATCACTGTAAATTTGAAACGCGTAAAATCTTAGTATCTAGAAGTGAAATACGGACTTTGATAATTGGTCGAAACGATTTGCGTGATTAAGGAATATTTACCGTACCTTTAGGTACACAAGGGAAACTTAACCACTCTGAAAGAAAACGAGCGAGAAATAAAAGTGGAACAGCCGATGAAGCAACCAAAGCCTGTATCCATCGCTGTGCCAAAGGCTTACACAAAAGGCCAAGGAACGAACGAGAAGGAAACGTCGTCCGAAAGTGAACCGGAGAAATCCGAAGAACCGAAGAAAACGGAGATCGAAGAGGATAAGAGCAAGGTTCAAAACGGAGGGCAAACTATTCCGCCGAAGCCTTTACCGAGAACGTCACGAACTAATAGCATTTCCGAGGATGAACCGAAGCCAGTCGCACGGCCACGTTCTTCCCCAAACCCAGGCTCAGTAGTTACATCCGTGAATCCTAATGCGATTGGGGGATACAAGGTTGTAAACAGGCTATAAAAAGAACTTAATAGTCTTAAGGAAACAATGTTCTACTTCTGTATTTGCAATGATATTGTGTGCATCAAATCTTTTATTTCGCATACCTCATTAGAATCATTACGAATCATAATACCGATCCAAATTTCTTCGTCGTGAGTAATTTGTAATATTTTTCTCGTGTTTTAGCCTCGACTCGGGCCGAAGCCCTTTCAATCAAAATCAGGTAGCCAGGAGTTCTCCTTCGACAAAATCTTCTCGGTGCCTATCGCGCCTAACAGCGACACCAACGGCTATCAAAATGACATAAACAGCCAGATAGAGAACAACGTGGAGCCGGAAAAGTCTCCGTCTTACAATAACGAACGCATTAAGGAAACAGAGAACGGGAAAAGCGACACTAGTTCGTTGGAGGAGGACGCCAACTCCAGCGATTCAGGCTATAAGCCTAAAGCACAGAGCACTGCGGAGAGGCGTAAAGTCTTTGAGATCAAAGTTAAGGACGAGTCGCCCGAAAGCGAAGATCTAGGCAATTTTGAACGTGGCAATGCCAATAGAAACTCCATCGCCGAGAGACGCCGCCTCTACGAAAGTCGTTCGGTTTCCGTGACCGATGGCAACTTGGCGGAGAAGGCAATGGGCTCGCCCACGATGTTGAGGCGCAGAGATTCGTTCAAGACGAAGAGCGAAGTGATCAAAGAAGACGAAGTTAAAAAAGTCAATCCTATGCTACGCCAGCAGAGCATGGACCCCAGACTCGAGAAAATAGATAACGCGACGCCGACCGCTAAAAGAACGTCCACCGTATTTGGTACGACAACAATTATCTGTAATCATAAATAATCCATTGCTATGTTACATTATGTTTCATAATTTATTTTTCTACGATTACAGGTAGAGTATCGAAGTTCAGGCATTTGAAAGGAACACCTGGTCATAAGTCTACGCACATAGAAAACATAAGGAACATCAGTAGGCAAATATCTGGAGAATGCGACGGTTTTCACGGTAATATTTAAAAAAAATTAGACTACAGACTTTATACAATTTGAAAGAATACAATGATTAAGAGACTTTAAGGGTATCAATGTATTACTTTCAACTTTTTGAAGTTATTCAAGAGGGAACAAATTGTTTATCGAGTAGATTTAGACTTGAACAGTGTTTAATCGGTTACAGCTAATCCTGACCGCGTGGCTGTCCCATTAAGTGGTCCAGGTGGAAAGATAGCAGTTTTAGAACTGAAGAAAACCGGTAGATTACCCGATGGCGTGATGCCAGCATTGGTACACGGCACCACAGTTATGGATTTCCAATGGAATCCGTTCGACAATCAACGACTAGCAGTTGGTACGACTGTAGACGTAGAATTTTATTTTGTATTATTCGTTTAAATAATTGAATTCACAAAAGACAAAACATTTCTTTTTGTAGCCTGCGACGATGGAATGATTCGACTGTGGGAGATCCCAGAGTCCGGACTATCAGAGCCAACGAACGAGCCGAAGCACATGATTAAAGCCCATACCGATAAAATCTATCTAATTAAATTTCATCCATTGGCGTTAGACGTTCTAGCATCGGCGTCCTATGATATGACCGTGAAAATTTGGGACTTGTCTTCGCTTTCCTCGAGCGAAACAGCAGTTGTGAAAGCAACGTTGTCCGGCCACACCGATCAAATTTTCAGTTTAGCATGGTCACCTTGCGGTCAGTATCTGGCCAGTGCGTGCAAAGATGGAAAACTGCGAATTTATAAGCCAAGAACTGGCGATTCGCCAGTAAAGTCTGGTAAGGGACCGGTTGGTACGAGAGGTGCACGAGTAGTTTGGGCGTTGAAGGGACAGTTTCTGGTTGTGATGGGTTTCGACAAGTATGTAAATCTTTGAGAATGCGAGTCAAACATCTAACCATCTTACGATATCTGATCGTGTACGTTATGTTATTCCAGAGTATCCGAGAGGCAAATATACGTGTTCAAAACAGATAATCTTAATAATCCGTTAACCACGGTCGGGCTGGACGTGTCGCCTGCTATTTTAATGCCATACTATGACGAAGACAGCTCGACCCTTTTCTTAACAGGGCGCGTAAGTTGATACATTGTGTTTCACGCATATCTTAGCAGTGGCTAAAAAATATTATAGGAACTCGGTAGGACAGATAAAAAATATAATTTTAGGGCGACTCTACGATATACGCTTTCGAGGTGACGGAAGAAGCTCCCTACTGCTGTCCACTCAGTCACCATCGGTGCAGTAGCTTACATCAAGGTCTGTCTTTTCTTCCGAAGAACAAGTGCGATGTTGCCAGTGTAGAATTCGCATCTGCTTTAAGACTAACAAATAACACGATAGAACCTCTGAGTTTTACTGTGCCCCGCATAAAGGTACGTTTAAAATACATTTACTTTTCACCGTGAGCTTTTACATTTGAAAATACTACCTTGTTAGAGTGAGCTTTTCCAAGACGACCTGTTCCCACCAACTAAAGTAACATGGAAACCCACGATGACTGCTACCGAGTGGTTCAACGGCGCTAACAAACAAGCTTGCAGAATAAGTCTAAAACCACCGGGCATGGACAACCGTAAGTTTACGAGCAATCGGTTTAAATATAGAAGCGTGTACGTGAGCCAAGTATTCATCGATTTCTGATATCTATATTCATTTGTGCAGTAACTGAGAATCAAGGCCAAGGGGTGGTTACTGCTCCGGTTGCTGCAAAACATTCGACAACCCCATTCTCCGTGTCAGCACAGCCTTTCGCCAGACTTGGGTGGAACCCTGATATAAAAGCCAAACAAGAAGAGGTAGTTAACACTTCATGTGCAATTTCTATCGTTAGGTTCTATCTGTTTAATGTGTCCGTGTATGCGGCAGATCCAAAAAACTATGAGCAACTTTGTGGGAGATGTAATACAGTGCGCACTGGAGCAAGATCACATGGAAGGTGTAGAAGAACACGAATGGGTAGGTAACGTTTCTCTGTACAATGGTAAACACGTCGAGATGAAATTTAAGCGTCCTTTTCGATATAATGATAACGAGTTATTTTAATCGTAGGACGAGTGAAGATGGCGCAGTCGTAGGTCATTTAAATGAAATCGGTAAGATAAAAATAAATCTATACATAGCTGGATAAGCCGTAATTTATTTCTAAGTTAAAAACCACGGCATAAGCGAAAATACTTTGATATTAATGTGTACGTGGTAAGAGATACTTATAGTTGGAATAAACATTTCCAAAAACTTCCCCGTTTCGAAAGAGTTAACGGTATGTGTGCGGTTTTTTGAATTGTACTATCTTTTTGAAATCTTAGATACGATTATACAAATCATTGTATCAAATTAATTTCAGGAAAGAGGACTGAACGTCAGAAGCTATTTGACTTCGTAATAATAAATTTTTTCTGATCGTTTCTTGAAGTTTCAAGATATCTCTGTAAAAAATAACGATAGCCGGTTTAGTTACTTTTTTATCGTGAACAATTTTTTTAGTTCTGCCATGATTACGATTCGCTCCAATTCGATATTAAAAATAATTATATAAGACATTTATCAATCAATAGGAGCTATACCGAGGATATAGAGTAACGAATACCTGAATATAATTATCAGAATTCGACAATAGTTTTTCTTACACGCTTAAGGGTGTCATGATTTTAAAATATTTAAATAGCCATGAAAACATTTGTGGTGCAGGATCAAAATAATTAAATGGAGACGAATGTATAAAATTATTTCTCCTTTCGTTCGTAAGAAATGCTTTAAAGTGTATTATTTATTGTGAACAGGCGTACAAAAGTGTACGTGCATATAAGGTCCCAGAATGAAATAGAAACTGTAGTATATATTATTAACTAGAAATGGGTATTGTTTGGTCGCATTCTCCACCGATTATTTATTATGATGATCGCATTAATAACATAAAACCTCTCCGTACTCTTTTTCGTCTTGCTTCAACGGATTTGTATGCAAGTAAGAAAAAGTTTAACATTGCAAAGACATCAAATAATTATTATCGATCGTTATTTAAACAAACAAAGTGTACGGACAAACATTGCTCAATTCTATCGTTAAATGGCAGTGTTTATGATTTATAAAAATCAATTTCGATGATATAGTGTAATATATATGTATATACATATATATACACACACACACACATTTGTTAGTGCCACGTATCTTTTTCTTTTGAACGACGAGCATCATCACTGGTAACTCTAGAATTATACATTATCATAATGTAATCTTCATACGTGTGATATTAGCGAGCAACACTTTTTCCATAAACAAGGAAAGGAAAGGAGTTTCTACGATAATTCATAATAACCACACGCACATGCCATACATACAAGATAAAATAAAAAAACGAGTAATAGATAGAAATGTACACCGTATTAAACTGTAAGTCAAGATGCAAGTTACATGGCGCAGTATACAAGGTAATGACTGACTCAGCGTTTTCCAGACTCGAATGTAGCGAATAAAACCAACTTTTATACTCTTAAATTGTCGCTAGATATTTGTAAAAAAAAAAGAAAGAAAGAAAAAAACAAACGGCGCGATATGGATTCTTAATTTATTGTACGTCTGCGATTGCAACATTGAAATGTGTAGTCCATGTTTACCGAAGGGCAGGGAACGACAGTGACTTGAACGGAACGTTTCTTATTAAAAGATGCATATTTTTTCTATCCGATGTACTATAAAACTTTAGTATTTCGCTATCTATATGAGACTAATTTCCAATTTCCGTAATATGCAATTGATTATACAACATTTTTTATAAATATATTCTACTCGTACTCGTTTAGATAGATTATTCGTTAATGCGATTAACATAGTCGAATTATCTGTGATTATACTTTCTTGTAATTGTTAAGAATGCTCTCGTGTTCCTACTTATTCGTATGATCGAGATCCGTTTATCCGTTACGGATGGACATTCCCTCCCCTTTGATAAGCAAATTTCGAACGTGTTTGAAGTTTGAACCACGCACATTTTATAATTTTATATATTTCGTCATCATAGTAACCTTTATACGGAAAAAAACTGACCGAATGGTGCTACACTCCTTTAACAAGTTTTACGATACGTAGTTGTCAATGAAAGTAAACTTCACGTGTCTTTCTCACGTGATGAAAGAACGTAATTAGTGATGAGATCAAGACGCTTTATAACCGGCAATCGTATATTAATTTGTACAAAAACTTGTATTCGAGACACACATAAATGCTAAATCTACACATATCAATTTCACTAATCTTGATGTCTGTTCAGTTTTAATGACATTCGCCAATTGTTAATCATATTGGATAAAGTAATTGGTAATTATATTCCATTGTATAACAAGGTGAAATGGAATTTGAAAATTTTACCTGCTGGCTGTAAACGTTATAATTTTTTACTATAAAAACGCGACCATGAAATTAAGTGATTATTCAGAGTCTCATCACTAGATACAATTGATCATGCATTTTATTCACTGGTCCAATGTTACATTCCCATTTCACATTTTGTCATATTCGTGGGCACAGTAAATCACAGTAAGTCGCTAGCAAAGAAAGTATGAAGAAGAGTCATACATACTAACAATAAGTCATCATAAAACGCATACGCGTACGTATTGAGTTCCCTGCACGTTAAGTAGAATACCTCCAAGCACTGCATTCAGAAAAGTTGTGCATATTTTTCTGTATACTGATCACACGGTTTTTTACAATGTTTTGTATGCATCGGAAGTAGAAAGAGAGGAACAAAGTAATACTTCGCTACAAAAAAGAGAAGAAATAGCTGTAATTCGTGTCGTCCATACTATCATTCGAATTTGAATGTGTAACTAATTATCCGTCGGTCATTATAGAACTAAAAACATCATCGTTGCATATTTCCGTTACCTTACTCTTTTCTTTTTATAATTACGTTCTCCACAGCATCATACATAATTGTTTCATTAAATGATAAATGCAGATGTCATTCAGACAAATTAGTATCTTAAAACATTATTATAAGTCGCATGTAGTGTTTGATTCTCTTTTTTTTTTTTGCTTCTTAACAATGAATATAATAGTAACGATGAAAAATGAAGTGAAGAGGATAAAAATATATTCTCTTCAATTTCTAATACTTCTCAATAAGACTATATTATAACACTTTACACTGTAAGATTTCCTTTTTACTGCAACAGTAGGTTTATAGTCACTCCCGACAATTGTATGCGATCTCTTGTAGCACACAATTTCAAAGATCCGGGAAAACTAATTGGAAATGCAATAACAAATTTCTTGTTACTCAATCTTGCGCTATGACTGATCGCAGAGTAAGTTTATCATGTAATAACATAGCTTTGTATCAACCTTATACCTCTTACATGTATTTCATCTATAAAACCTTTTTATCAAAGATATATATATATATACTTGTATATGTAGTATACATGTATTATTTCACCTCCTGTTATCTTTTACATTTACAAATTAGTAGAAATTTTTATATAGCTATGTAGAACCTGGTATGTGTTGTTTATAAAACTTTTTCATCAAATATCAGTGATATTTTTACCGATGTTGATTCGTGGAATACAAAAAAATCGTAGCGTGGTGTGTTAATTAATAAAAGCTATAATGTTTTAAAAAAATAATTTATATACTGTCGAACAGTTTAAGAGAGAAATGCAATTTTATTCCATAGAAATTTCTGTGAATCATCTGCTATATCCAACACGATCTCGTGGGATTATTCTCAGTTCAGATCCATGTTTAAGAAAAACGTTACCTAAAATGAAATTAATTAATTGAACTGTTCCTGCTTCACATTTTTTAGGTTTAGTAGTTTACAATGATTTGTATACTCGCCTGCTGTTTGCTGTGGATTAATGCCTATTCCATCATCTGTAATTATAGCAGACGTGGACGGCGACACTTTAAATTCTTCAGCAGCAAATTTCAATACAGCAGTGAAAGGAGTATTATTTGGCACACTGAGTCTGCAATTACAGGTACATAATACTATTATTATATTTATGTACACAATTTACGCGACTCTAAGTCATTATCAATTAAGCATGCATAAGGATTATGCTATTACCATCAGATATTTCTTTCGACTCTATTCCATATTGTACCATTGGGATGCGTTTTAACTAATTGCATTCTGTTATATATAGTTTCTGAGATTCCATTAGGGCCATTTAACAACATTCTGACTACTTTGAGAAGATGCTCGTATTTGAAATCAGAATTCGATGTCCATCGATTGTGGACAAGTGTCATGCGACGCGCAAAATAAAAGACAGCATCAAGAAAGTTGGCATAAAGCTCTGATTGACTTTCCATTAGCATACAAAGAGATTTTTTATCTATATTTGCAAAAGCTATACAAATTTCTGCATTATTTTCCACGAGTCTGTCAGACAATTGTTGAACTATCAACTGCTTAATTTTAGTGTTACACGAATTAGCAGTGAACCGAATTAATTCTAAATGGAAACCATCATCGAACATTTTGTGCATACACTCTGAAATTTCATGCAGGTCAGAGTTACTAAGAATCGATTCCCAAGATAAGATCAAAGCTTGCTTTTTCATTTCATAGGTTGATATTCCCAGGTTTTGTAGCGAATCTATCATCGTATTAGTACAAATACCATGAATTAATGTGCTTTTAAGAAAATCATTTAGTCTGTCTGACCCACAGTATCGAGTGTACAGCTTTAAAAATTCATCTATGACATCCGTTGAAACAGTGGCATCTTTCATACAAACTTCTAATAATTTATCGCAAGCATCCTTGAAGTCCAAGCATTTATATGCTTTCAATTTATTCGCTTCTACCCAATAATTATGCAGATGACTCTCAAGAACACTTTCCTTGCCAATGTTTAATGCCTTATCGATTGTAGATTCAATAAATAGCGCACATTGAAAAGCTTTGGCAACATTGTCAGTTGTTAAATCTTTTCTTAGAGCCGGATTTTCCAGGAGAGCAAAGAATATATCAAACATTTTTAATACCTCCAAAATATCTAACTCCGACATGATATACAGCATACATCCATCGATCCACTTAATTGATAATGAAGGATTAAGTACAGAGAACTTACACTTTAAATGGTAGTTTTGGGTCAGAAGTAAGTGTTATTTTGAAAGTGACTTTGGACCTGAAACATAATAACATTACCATTGCTGAAATATTGAAAACGCAGTCGCAGAAAAATACAAAGAATACTGAAACATATGTCTGATAAAGCATATGTGTACAGATGTTTAAAAACTTATGTGTTATTTCGTATGAACGTTGTTTTTTGTTATTTCCGAAAAATCTTCATTATGTAGAATACGTACGTCATATTGTTTTTATAATCACTCCTGTAAAAAGTGAAACTAAGATATTAAATGAATAAATGGCTTCAAGTGGAAATAACCTCATATAAATCCAACACACTCGATATCAAATCGTTAATAACGCAACTGTCGTACCGGTAAGTCGCAGAATTTCATCTGCAGACGTAGCCAGTCTACACACATAGAACAGTCTACTGTTCTGAATTACCGACTCTGTGGAAAATATCTAACACGATAGTAGACTCTACCGAGATGGAACGATTAGCTATTGAACTATAGAAAAATATGTGTCCGAACGGTTAGAAAGACTAAATTATAAGTCCACAGGATATTCAGTTCTAGTTATCTAGAAAATTATCTCAATCATATAATTGGTCTACTTCTATACCTCGAGTGCGTTAATACAACTTACTTTGATAATTATCGATAAGCTGAAATGTCTATAGGAATCGTAAGTCTATGGATCAAATGATGTAGGTTCTGTTCCATGGTTTACACGACGTCTGTAGTTCTGTACTATGCCATTGTTTATGTGAAAAAAGTGGGAAGCTGAAATTAAAGACATGGCAACGAAGAATTTCAGTGTTTCTCTATGTCAGAGTGTTGCTATATAACAGCTGGCTGCCAATAAATTATGTACGATAATTTAGCCTTAGTAATAAAATGTACACATTCGAAGATGATATGTTTGCTCTCAGCGACGAGGAATTACCGATAGAAACACCGAAATGTAACCCCGTAAAAGAGCATTTAATGAAACAGCTTTCCGATGTGCAAGCTCGCATTGAGAAAACAACTAACGATATCAAAGATGTCAAAGATACGACAAGACGGATTTTAAAGCATTTACAAGATCATGCTTTATACGGGGAAAATGTAACTTCGGATTCTGACAGTGACGTGAGTTATTTGATCGTAATCAGAATAAAAATCAAATGGTTACTTTTGATAAATAATTGTTTAATTCATTGACACTATTTTTTAACCGTATACGTGTTGTAGTTGTATACTATCGATGGGCAACCGGATGTGAGAAAGAAGAAACGAGGTATAGAAAAATTGGATCAAATTTTAATTGTTCAAAGTAGTTGGAAACGCATTGTTTGGGATAAATGGATCATTGGTATAGTTTTGCAAAATACTTCAACGCAGTAAGTACATTATAGTAATTATGTTGTTATAATTTTCTTTCGATCGACTTAAACATAATATGTTCTATCGTGGATAATTGAAATCTTATATCGATAAGTCCAAGGGAAACGTATCGATACTAGCGCTAGACTAAATATTTAAATTTAATTGTAACATAAGCTCTTATAAGCCTTTCTATGTATAAATAAAATTAATCTTCTATATAGAGTGCTTCTTTTAAATGCTTTTATTTCTCAAAATAATTATTGTCAGTTTGTACCAACGACTTATAAAATTGTAAAGGATCAAAGTCTTCCATGCAACGTTTGTTTCGTTAGCGTTCACTTTACAAAAAATTTCGTTTTTATTTACATACGATCTTATAACATTGAAAATATTGATTTTTTTTCACAAATACTTTATCATAGATTTAAGTACTGTTAATAGCGGAAACTGTAAATCTACAGCAACCGATAGATTGCTCGAAAGCAAGAACAAACATTAGAAAAATTGTGTTGTATTATATATTTCAGCATGTAGCAACTGGAAGTATAATTTGATACACCTTACTACTATGCTACACGTTCTCTAGGCAGTACTATTACCGTCTTAACACGGATGTTAAGATACTCAAAGTGCCCGCGTAGGTACGCGTCATGCGTCTATCGTTTCTTCCATTCATTGTGTTCGTTTTGGCTTTCGCATGCTTCCCGAGCGTTCCTTTGACCAAGCGCGATCGCGTAAAGTAGATATGTTATCGATAATATAAACCAGTTTGGTTCAGTTCATTCTGCTCGGTGTAACTCGGAACACCTGCTCCTTTTATCCAAATTCCCAACAATCGGAAATGATAACTATCGTAAAAATGCTTATAGCGATATACGTGTATGTACACAGCATATATATACACATGTACACACGCAGTCACAGAGGCAAAAATTTAGAGAAAATACAAAGTCTTCAAAGTTTCCAAACGTTAGAAATGAATATCAATTTGTTTATTTTTTTCTATCTATTAAGTTTGTCTAAAAATACTAAAAAAACTAGGAGGAAACCATAAGCGCGTTGAACGCATAGACTTCTGAATTTACAAAACAAAGCGAATATAGCAGCTGGAATGCAAGTTTTTACTGTGAATGTAAGAGAAGAAAATGAAATATACGAAGGTAATTTCTATCCTTTCGAGGTCGATCGTGTAAGCGATGCTGCAATTTTACTACGCGCATGCGAAGTCGGTTTAAAAATGTTCTGAAGTCGTGTCTTGACAATTTACAAATATTCATAGTTTTCATCGAGCCTATCGCGTTTAATAGACCGTAACGTTTGTTATTTGTTATTTGTTAATTATCAAAAATGTTCGTACAATAACAGTGCTCGTACGGGTAACGTCGACTCGACGAGTCGACTCTATGTTCCTTATCCTAGTAAATAATTCACAGGTTCGGCGCGCCACTCTTAATTCGAATTCGAATCGATAAGCGTTGCTTTTTATCTAATACGTTCGTTGTAAACGACTCGATGCGTGTCACTGCGCATAAATGAAACCGCAACGTTCGAACGTGGATGCGCTTGCTTGCGATGCACCAAACAGCCAGCCTGAATTACTTTTTACAAATCAGTTCTATGTTTTCGTCGCTCCCAAGCGCGATATACTCGTCGGGGGAATAATCGAAAAGTACGAAATCATACCTGAAACGATATACGTATAAATTGTATTATAAAGATTACGACAATGGCGCTTTGTTGATCTAGAGGAACGGTGGTGGTGGTAGGCTTGGATATGCGCTTTTCGATACGCTTCGGTATAGCAATAAATTTATGGTTTTTCTTATCTCGAGGCTCTGTTCGAGTTATCAAAGCTGTTTCCAAGATGTTCAACATGTGAATTTAGATCCGAAATTGCAACTCACCTAAACATCTCGTACAGATCGTTGATCTGCGATTTGGACAATTGAGCGAAGTAATTCTTGATTACATCCTTTGTTTGAACACCTCTCGTCGGGTTCTTCCATTCTGGCTTAATAATGTGTCCTACGCGAGCTTGTTTTATCAGGTAATCTTGATCTTCCTTTACCAAACATATATACGTATATTGTAGATACATCACTGGTACACACCAGTCTCTTAGAAAGATGTTGCTCGAATCTATATTTATTATCGATCGACTGAAAACAACTTACATGAAGCGTTTCAAATTTTGCTATCACATCGAATCGTACTTGACACGGTGTACAAAAGTTGACGACCGGTGTCCAATGCATATCCAGTTCGTTACCGGCTCTCCATTGGCACAACAACCATCGTACAAATTCCTCGAACAACGGGTACCTCGGACCGTGTCGTCCGTTTGTTTTTGGATTCTGATCGATGTCAACGAAGAAGAATAAGTATAAGAATAAGAATAAGAGTACGATAAGATTCGATTGATCGCGCGAGAGAGAAATGTTCTCGACGTAGGTACGTTTACCCTTGATCTGTAGTGCCAGACGATATGAGCTCCCAGATTACTGTGAAACGTGTGCGGCAAACTGTGCTCTAGTTTATCCCTGTAGGCGCTAAGCAATCTTTCGAAGGGGTGCCTGACTATCAGGAAACTGGTACTGTCGTTTAGGAACTTGTTCAACTCTTCCGCCGCGTATCTAGGATACTTCTGCCTTGCCAGAGAAACCGGTACAGCCTTCGAGGCCTTTAAGAACTGTGGACTGTACCTGAAAGACAAGGACAACAACGTTATTCGATGGGACCGGAAGATACGGTTTCGGTCGTTCGAGTATTTACAACTGTACCCAGCAAGTAAATTAAAATTGTACATCCACGAGGTCGATGCCGCTTTGAAGACGTTGCACCATATCAAATGGTACTCTTTATTTACAAGGAACTCCCAGGCGTTGGGCCTGTGAAGAGAATCGTTTCCAGGTCGGTCCAAACCCTCCTCCGCGCATCTCTCGGTCAAAAACTTCCTTCTGACGGCTAAACGCCTCTCGGTTTCGGCGTTCGTTGCTTCCTCCATCAGCCTTTCTTCCGGAGTCAGGTTCGAGTCTTCCTAAGAGCATACATACGAGCAAGTGAACACTGTTAAGTATGTTCAAAGCCGCGCTGCCGACAAACGCGCTTACGCAGGCTGTAGCAGCGTCGCGTCGTTTCGACGAATCGATATCGATCAGGTTCCGACAACACCGTCGGCCAACGGTTTTTTGCTTTCCAATTAATATTTCATACGTTTCTTTATGAAGCGAGAAAACCGTCGATCGCATCCGTAACGAACGCCGCCGATGATTTATCAAAAATTATGCAACCGTGCGAGGGAAAACGTACGATCGACACCGACGTGCACCGACGAGCCTCGACGGGCATCGATTTCACCGGTCGCACGTGCGAAAAGCTAGAAATTATGAACGCAACATCAGCGAACAGAGAAAAACGATTCGTAAGATACGCGTAAAATACGTAGCGAGAAGTTGAATCCGATTGTTCGCGAAAGCAACCAGCAAAATCGCTAAATCGTTGGTCCAATTCGAACGACCGAGAACTATTCTCAAACAGGATAACGTGCTAATCGAAGGAAGTTATACAACCCGATAGCATAGAATACCGCGTAATAACGCTACGCTGTTATATAATGTTTGTTTGTTGACACGGACGTCCCGACGAGTTCAGGTTTCGTTGTTCGTCGTTGCAGGTGCAAAATTCATCAAAGATTCGCGGCACGATAGCGCGAACAAGAGATAAGAGGCCACCCAGTTGGTGGCATTTTACTTCGTAACTTATGTTTTCCGCCGTGTCTGCGACAACTATTACGTCGAACAACAACGCGATCCGCGGTCCTGTTCAACTCTGCTTCTCTGCCAACAACGCGCGATCGATTGACTTTTTCTTTTTCCTTTTTTTTCGTGATACTTTTCGGACAAACTTCGAGACGGCTGAACGGCTTGTCGAGCGCTGTAAAAAACGAAAGTTTCGTTGAACGCGCGAGGGCAAAGTCGAAACGATAGAATCACCCCTGAATCACCCCTGTGGCCCATATTTTTCGGCGTCGGCGTCGACGTCGGCGTTAACCTCGGCGCTGTCGGTATTCATTGTCAGTTTCTAGGCGGAAATCAATAAACGGAAGCCTCTGCTTCTGCATTCGGTGTTTCCGGCCGGCTATCGCGACGCCACTGTAACCCGACCATGGTCCGTTTTTAGAATAGCATCGGAAGTGGAAAGAGATCGAACGATCGTGCAACGAACATCCCCTCGGTTTGGATTAGGATAGGACAGAATTCATCGTATCGTATCGTATCTTATCAAGATCTTTCTAATTGGAATGTTTCTGGTGACGCAAAGTTACGAGAGAGAAAGGGCGGGGGTGTAACCAATGTTTGCCGAAGAAAAGCACGTTCCCTGTTTGTCAGCGATCGCTACGACCGACCGAGCATTCCGACTCTATGGAGAAATTAGGAAATTGAATTAACCTTGTTCGTTGTGCGGAAGGTCGGAGCGCGTGTCGCGCGCGATGCTTTGGCTATTCGCTGAGAAAGTCGCTTCGGAACAACGGGCAACGCTTTGAAATCCAAAGCTTCGGTTAATCGGCTGGAAGCCTGTAAACGTCTTCCCACGATTCCAAGCTCCAAATCGTTTATTTGCCTTAAGCGCGCCTGATAATTGTTGGTTGGCTTCTCGGTGCATGTAAATATACGCGAAGATAACGAGAAAACAAGAAAACCGTGCAACTCCACCACCCTGCGGGTGTCCCGCTCGAGCTTCGACGGTTTTCAACCGTTTGTTTTTTCGGATCGAGCAAGCGTATACAGAAACTTCGATTTTACAGAAAAAGATTCGACCGAGTTTTTTTACCGGCGACCGTTGGTTTCGTTTCGCCTGGAATTCCAACGAGAAGACGATCCTCCGTAATCGAAAGAATCGTTATTCTCGCGAGTCTGGAAATTCGAGGATCCGTACCGTATGTATATATCCGTACCGTCCACGATCGAATGCACCGCAATCTTTCAGGTAAACGGTTTATCGCGGTGGCGTGCAAACGAAGTAAAGTCGAAGCAACGACAGCGGCAGCCGCGTCTAATGATAATTGTAATTTAGCAGTTCCGAGAAGAAGGAAGGTTCGCATCGCGGTGACAGGTATAGCTAGATCGTGGAACGATCGCCTTACGTAAAGAGATGCGAACATAGATTGGCAGAGTTCCAGGCGCAATGCGGCACGCGATCGTACATCGTACATCGTACATCGTACACCGTACACCGTACACCGTACACAACCACGGCCACGCTCGCCCGATACGGCCCCTTTAAGCATGCAGAACGATACTCGCTGCTACCCCCTTGATCCGGCAAATTACTGCCACGCCATCGACAGAGATCAATCTTTCATCGATACGCGTACGACTCTGTCGTTTCGTTTCGTTTCGTTTCGTTTCGTTTCGTCTCGCCTTAATCTGTTTCGAATCTGGTTGGCATTTGTTCTCCTATCCAAGAAAAACACCAGCGATTTCCTGCGCTTCGAGGACCATCGTCCGTGTACAGGGTGTCCCAAAAATATTAGAGTTTCTCGAAAGGGACGATCGTCGTATTTTAACGCTTGAAATAAAGTGAACAAAATTTAAAGTTTAAAAACTTTCAAGCATACCGATGATTTCGACATTGGGCATAGGAAATAGGATATGGGATACAGGATACAGGATACAGGATACAGGATACATGATATAGGATATAGAATATGGGATATAGGACACAGGACACAGAACAGAGAAAATAGAAAAGTGTCGACGTAAAAGGAAAAGTTAGGTTGGTCATCCTTGTCGCGGCTTTTCTTCCATTTGCCGCGCGCGTATAAACGATTGCGCACTACTCACCTCCAACAAAAGGCCTTGCTGCACGCTATTGCTGGCATCCTGGCTCGACAGGGCCAGCACCAGCAACGTTATCACACCGGCGACCAATAGCACTCGACGAATCGCCGCGAATACGTGCCGTCGCGGTGTCATCTTCTCCCGGTGAACGATCTTCCTTCGGTACTCATGTCGAACTGCAAAACATTTACGAATTCATGTCTCGGTAGACCGACTCGCGATATTTAAATTCGACCGGGAATCGTCTTGATCGTTGCGGTATTCGAATTGTTTGAATTTCGTTCGATTTGGTTGAACAACTTTCGACCGTAAGGAAATAGTTCGTTGTGAATTCATCGGAAGAATAATACCGGCTAGATCGCTATCGGGGATCGAAAAGGATCGATGCCATCGATCGGTTGTCATCGTCGTACCCGGGTAGTTAAGTCCACCATGAGTCGATTGTTTAGCCAAGTTTCAGGGTCGCTACAAAACACTGCGCGTAACGCTTTGACGGGAAACTTTGAAATGCGCGGATCTTTTCTCGATACGACAGAATATGCGTACGCGCGCGCGCGCGCGACCGCTAGTTTCCGTGATCGCTGTACACTTTCGATAAAGTTATTCGATGTAGCGATCGTTAACGATTTAAATGTGAAAATTCCGTCAACTCGAGTTGCGATAGATTCCCGTAGAAAGAATGTCTCGTTCGACCGGCAAGGCAACGGTAGGATGGTCCGATAGTTTGGTTCGAGAGAAAAACTAGAAAAAATACGGTGTTCTAAGAACGCCTAGCAAACGACTACGCGCAAAGCTGCATGAGCGCACGCCACCAAGTACGTCACGCTGGTATCCTTTCGATTGTTGAAATTAGCGTCGTTTCCGGAAAGGGCAAGGTCGTGATGCTAGTCACGTCAATTTTTGCATAGCGAGTCACGAATCTTGCACAACTACCGCTTCGATCGAAAGAATGTCGGGACACGGGACACGGGACACGGGATTCGCGAGCGAGCACCGCGGTTGCATCGGCCATGCGTTCCCTGGGTCAATGGGTCGGATAACACCCATCCTTTCACCTTTATCCTCTAGTCAATTTTCCATTCGTGGGAGAACGATTCCACTTGGTCGCTCGCGATTTCGCCACACCGTGATGCGTATCCGTCGAACGATTCGAACTTGCGTGTACGTACCACCAACGGACATATGTATATGCCCTGATATCGGAACTCAAGGATGCATCTATCGCACCCCCCGGAACGGAATCGAACTACGGGCTTCGTTCGACTTGGAATGGAATCGCGTCGATGTATCTTCGTTGCCCTGTGGAATCCTCGATACCTAACGAGACAGACACGTGATGTACCCGATCGATCGACCGAACGATACAGACGATACACGATCACGGCGGCATCCTGCAGTTCACTGAAGCCACTCGGTCCCGGACCGTTCCATGTGTCCTCGTACCGTGTCGTCTGCTGCTAGACGACTCCGATCCTGCTTCCGATTGGTTCGCGTTTTCGCGGGTCGATTTGTTGCCAAACGCTCGTACGCATGCGCGAATATAGGTCTGCTCGAGTCTGCTAACTTTGCTGTCGGAACAATTTTCGTTCTTTCCTTTCTTGGCAAACAATTAACGAGAATGGAATTACCGTTCGATGAACAACCATGTTCGAAGCTTTTTAGTTGAAACGCGAGAATGATATTCGCTTGTACACGTTTTTACCAACCGTGATATACCGATCTAACGTATATCGCGCGCCGATGAAATCGCCGTATGCCGTTGTTACCGACTGGAACATTTTCTTCGTCGGTATTGTCTTTAACGAGCAGCGTAAACAGATTAATCTTGTCGCGACGCTAACGTGTTATTTGTGTTTCAGAATATTGTTCGATCCTCGGATTTACATCGATCTCAAAGGATCCAACGAAGTTTGCGGTTCGTCGTCGTTTTGGTCACTGGCGGATCGTACGTTCTGGTATCGGACCGGTACCATTCAACCTCGAAACGAAGTTGTTGCTACAGTTGTTCTCGACTTTCCAAAGTTTCACGACAATTCGTATTGCGACGCGTACGGCACAATTTCGTACGAACTCAACGAAAAACAATATCAAATTCCTGTGCCCACTGTACGTCTCTGTCTCGTGGAAACGGTCGATAACAGTAGCGGAATCAAGTTTACAAACAACGCGAATCAGAATATTTTAGCGTTAAAAAGTATAGCGATCGAAAAGACCGTTAATATACCAATCGAAAGTCATCCTGGACGGGCGGAGCAACTTTTACCATTTTTAGAGGAGAAATCGTTCAAGGAAATTTGCTCGTGCGTACGTGTCGCGAAGACAACCGGAAGTTTGATGTTCTGCCTGATAGAGATGTTACCCTTGGACAAAGGGCAGGCCAAGTTACGAATATTTTCAAAGTAAACGAAACCATTGTCTTCGCGCGAGTTCAATGATCTACCGGACGCGTTACATTTTATATTTCAAATTGTAGGTCCAGTTGCCAGATGAATATAATTCTACGACTGCTGAGAGACCAATTTCCAGACATTACTGTCCAAGACAATGATAATTATGTCCACGCAGCGATGGCTCTATTAGAGGAATTAAAGTTGTACGTAAGAAACGGAAGTACTTTCGAGCGTCAAATGGCAAGAGTTAGAACCGACCTACTTATCTCGTGATGACGGTAAAACAGATTTCGCAACTCCTTATTCGTTGATTGTTTCCAATTGTAATAAAAGTTCGACAATTCCAGTAATTTACGCTTCGACTATCGATCTTTATATATTTTATCGGACATTATCGTTATACTTTATACATTATTTTCTTTGAAACACTTATGTACATATATCCACCTGTATATAGTTGTCATTAAACTATTAATTTAGTCGAAATGTTACTTCGATTAAAATACCTCGTATTCTTGTTTTCGTTTTCCTAATTCCTTCTCCTAGACAATAATATCAGGGTAACATGGCGTACGTAGCAGCATTGTAACTAGTATCGAGATCCCACTAAAAACCGGTTTTATTTGTCGCTAGTTATAGATAATTTTTTACGGTCATTAGAATCTTGGTTCGATACCGATTCTACATTTATGTAAACGCATCGTTCGCATTTCAAGAAATTTTTAATTATTTCGAACAATGTTTCGAACGAAGAATTACAACCTAACGGAAGACATGTTCGATTTCTATTCGAGTCGAGTGGTACAACATTACATAAAGGCCTGGCCCACTTTACAAGCTCACCAGGAAAATTCTGTAATAAGCCGTTTGCAACCAACTTGTCAAACTTATCGATGACATTCGTATTACCGCTCTTTGGTCGTTGATTTAATTTTCTTTTCTCAAAATAAAGAATAAGAATAAATAATAGAGAACATTCGTTATCGTTTCATGGGAACAATCCTTGTTTAGGTTCTTCCGCCATTTTCCTTATTTTATCGGCGAATGTGTACGTACACGCGTGTAAGCGCGCGCGCGTATGTGTGCGTGTGCTGTTTCAGTCAGTTTATCTTTGATTCCTTATGTTTCATAGATGTCTGCTGCCATCATCTGCTCCGTGGAACTCTGTAATGTTGTATGCAGTATCCATCCATACACTATAAAAAGGGTTGTGTGATTTCAGAACAACAAATGGCTAACACGTTAGATATCGTCGATTGGGAAGGTAGATTTTCCAGAGATATTACTTGCACTCGAAATTTTCAGCCCATCGTCGATTATCAATAATTACCAAGTAGTTGACAAGTATTATTTTTAGTAAGTTATTTTGACATGCGTCAAAAAACGATTTTCACAATGCCACGACTCGCCGTGTTAAGCTTTTTATCCAAACATAAAAGCAGAGTAATTTCTATTCCTATGTGGATGACGTTTTATTTTGGTCCTAACAAAGCCTCTTGTATATATTGCGCATTCGTATTTAGGTAATCGTACATTCTTGTATATCGTAAACGAAGAAAGTCAAATTCATTTCGAATAAACAAATTGTTCGGTATCGAGTACCATAACCGTATAAAAGTCGAATGTTCGTTCACTTAACCTTCTTAAGGCAGGTTATATTTCCTTATATATCTAACTGAATTCATGATTCCATAATTAAGTTAATATGTTGTTAGTTAGTTAATCAAATTGCTATGCTAAGGCAACGTAGCAGTTGTTCTTGATTCTGTATTT
Organism: Agapostemon virescens; assembly: GCA_028453745.1. NCBI lineage: Eukaryota > Metazoa > Arthropoda > Insecta > Hymenoptera > Halictidae > Agapostemon > Agapostemon virescens. The sequence continues at coordinate 21,141,990 of CM052082.1, forward strand.
TTTCGTAGATCTAAGAAGGCAAGCAAGACATTTGGAAAATGAGATCGATGCGAAATTGGTGGCATTCAGCAAGCTAGGCATCAACACAGGATCTAAACCAGTAAACAGCGATGAAGTACCGCTTTTGGACGAGGAACATGTTTTCGAAAATATGGCTTCCGAAATAGAAGCCTTACTAGCTAAAGTAAGTTGGAATTATTAGCATTGTATTTATCAGTGGACTAAAAATCAGTTTTGTTGTAGTTATTCTCGATAAATGAGAGAATGAGCGAATTACAACCTAATGGTGCTGCAATGTTGCATACCATGCAGCGTCATAAAGATATATTGAAAGATTATAAACTGGAATTCAGTAAGATCAGAAATAATTTTGCAGCCAGAAGAGACAGGGAAGACTTACTTGGAAGCGTTCGCAAAGAAATAGAGTATGTACAATAATTGCCTTATTACTCCAGACATTTGTTATTTGTAACGTCTGTAACTTATTTTGTTGGGTAGCAATTACAAAAGCGCAAGTGGATTAAATCGTAGAGAGATGTTCATGAAGGAAAATCAACATATTCATAAGTAAGCGAACTTTACTCTGTACTTAATTTTATTCCGACATATAATATCTCTTGCTAAAACTGAATTGCCTCTCTCTTATAAATCGCTGTTAATCAGGTACAAAAATTAATGGAAAACGTTACTGCTTTCAGCTCGGATCGTTTAATCAATGATCAAATAAGCATAGCAATGGAAACGAGGGAACATTTGATGACTCAGAGACAGGCATTCAAACGTATACAAACCAGGTTTAATGATATATCGAACCGTTTCCCAGCAGTGAACAGTCTAGTGCAAAGGATAAATTTGCGCAAGAGACGAGACTCCCTTATTCTCGGACTTATCGTTGGTTTCTGCACATTTCTAATGCTATTTTATGCTTTTCACTAAATTTCATTCCATACCAAAGTACTTCCATCCCAGCGAGTTATCGATCCATGTGTATTTATATGGTAAGCGCGACCGGTTTGTCCGTTTTTCTATAGTCAAACGATATACGTTTTAATATTTTTATCGACCGTTTATGTATCTGGAATTTTGTCCGCATACATTTCATTCGTCTTTATTGTATAGACAATGTATGTGGAAATATGGAGGAGTAAATGAAAATATTTTTATTACTAAAAACAGACAAAACTTTCGCAGTACACCGTTATGCGTTACATGGGTAAGGAATATCGAAAACGGAAAGAATTATGCATCAAGTTGAACGAATGATCGAGCGAATGAGTTGCAAAAGTGAGATTTAAAAAAAAATGAAAATATAATACTGTACAGCCTTTTTTATACCTAATGTAAGCCGTGGATAATACTATGTATAGAACTTGAATCCACGATCGACATGTTAATTTAATAAATGTTAAAATCAACGGTGAAAGTTTTACCCAATTAGAAAGTTATATTTGTATTGTTTTCTTTTTCCGACTTCCTATATGCGCGATAAACACATATATACATGCATACATACATACATACATACATACATATATATATATAAACATGTATGTACGTATGATGTATGCATGCATGTGTGCGTGCGTGAGTGCATGTATGTATACGATAAAATGATTTTTTGACTTGTCACCAGTACAACAGACTGATATTCGAAGATATTTTATTCATTTTTATTCGCTACTGCGTTTACGAATAGAAAGACAATTTATCTACAAGTGATGTACCTACGAGTCAATGTTAATACGTTGAAGTAAATAAAAAAGGAAACGAACAGGTTTCCATAGCAACGAAAGAAATAAAATATCGAAACATTGCGATCAAACCGAATTGATAATATTAGTCGTATTTTCTTTCCTCCTGCTTTTTTTTTTACTAGGACGTAGTGGTTTTACATAAACGAAGCATTTATACATGTATATATACACGCACACACACACACACACACGCGTACACACACATATATACATATATATATAATATATATATGTATATGTATTAATGTATAGCATATATGTTTAAAAGTCTCTCATTCGAGTTCACAAAACACAGCGCGTTAAGAAAGTTATCATTCCGGCAAATACGATGCCAGTTTCCACGTATACTAGATACCACATTTATAAATTACATCTCGCTTTGCGATAGGAACTCAAGCAGAAATTGTAAAAGTATCGAATAGAAGGTACATATGCTCACCTAAAACTGCTTTTATATTCTTTAATATATATTATTTACACTTTCAGACCTTCCGTGTATGATCACAAGTTTCCTTTTCAGTATATTTCAAATTTTGTTTGTTGCTTTTTTTTGTTTTGTTTCCCTGTTCAAGAATCTACGGTGTTATACATTCTTTAAAGCGGAGGCTACAGTTGGTAAACACCAAGTATCCGATCACCGACGTTCCAATTCCTTTGCCTACAATAACGAACGAACGAATGAACGAATGGACGAACAAACGTATTCTCAAAAATTCTTTTCTCATATCCCTCTCTTACTACATTTTGATCAATGTTCATCCGTATTCAAGCATCCTGTAAATTTTAATACTGTTTCCCGTAAACCCTGTATTCTTCAGCTGTTTAAATGTTCGCTTCAACGCTGCTCACAACTGTATTCTCCTTCCGAATTAAAACTATGCAAATTAAACTATGAGGATACATTGTATCCATAATAACGCACCAGGCGTTTCTTCGTCGTATCGAATTTCGTGAAAGGACTTGAAAAAAGAACGTAGTTAGGACATCCTTACTTATGCCACGTGAGTGTGTGTTTTGCACTCCTTTTTCTTCGATGTTTTGTATTTCGAAATCTATGGTCTGTTTATAAATGCAATATGCAGTGTATCCGTAGAAACGTAGAAGCTTTCTTTTACTGTATGTACCGCGACAATACATTTCTCTGTAGCGAGGAGAGTCACCTGAAACAGGAATATATTCACAAATCACGGCTTTCGCGGTTCTTCAAAGCCAAGGAAAGGCTTCCGGGTTCATACACCGTTCTAGAACGGGGATTGGGACTCTACTCATAAAACTGATACTTTGAATTAGTTTCTCTAACTTCTAAATTAAATCCGAATTATCTCCCGTTTTCGCTTATTTACTATTCGTATTATTATTATTATTATTATTATTATTATTATTATTATTACTATTACTATTATTATAATTTCCATGTCGTAGACAATAGATTGCGAGATCCATCTCAAATGTAGCCCTCTACCGAAACTCGCTCAGGCGTACCGACAAACAACAGACATCTACTCAATATACATGCGAGCCTGCATGACTACTTTTACGATTCTGAATATAAATATAGTGTGTTGTGTACGCGCGCGCGTGTGCTTAGGCGTACTATGCGCGTGTGTGTCGTATGTACCGTTGGAATCTAATTACTTGATTTTTTTTGTTCCTTTAATGCTCGCTACTTTAATGAATGGGAGAATACTGGGAGACATGGCTACGATCCGATATATCTTTTCGAAATAAACCCTACTATCGAATTCGAAACGGTATGCTTGTGAGAATTTTGAAAATAAATAAGTCGATCTACATTGGCACTTGGTTCGCAAACAATGAATGTTCAATTTCAAAGCGACAATGTCAACTATTCGGAAAGTCTCGTTGTCTATGACCACCTTGTCCCCCACACCCCGTAAATAGTAATAATTCTGCAGTGGAAGAGTACTAGTACTAATGGGAGTAGCTGTAGTGTAATAAGATTAATGATAGCAGTAGCAATGATAATAATCAACTATCCGATCGATCCAACGATTAAATAAAAAATCGAACAGTGCTGCGTATACATCTGTACTCTCCAGCGAGAATTGATCGTTCGCTAATACTACTTTTATTGTGTTCCTCCCTTCCACTCTTCCTTTTCTTTCTCAGTTCTACATTTAATTTGCCTCTCTAAATCAATCACAATTAAAGTAAACGTATGCTCTGCTACAGTGAAAAATTCTCACAATCGATTCTCACTGGATACCGCATTCGGTATCAGTATATGATTAAAGCATCAACGACTTTTTAATCATTAACTTAAATTGCCCGTCCACCCCTTCTACGTTAACAAGAAGAATCTTGCTTTTCCGCAACAATTCAAGAAATTCAGTTTCATCTTTATAGCAGATGCGAAATAAAGAGATAAGTTATAGTTAAGTCTATTCAATGAGGCTCGAGGGATAGAAACCTAATTCATCTCTAACATTTCATTCAATTGGTGGACGAACGACAAACGTGCTGCTTTACAAATATTGCGAACGTATCATCTCTGCATCGACTCGAGCGAGGAAAGGATTTCTGAACGATAGAAAATTTGTGTTTGTGTTCTCTGGGTGAATTTAGCACGGACTGGATCTAAAGTTAAAAAGGGAAATAGAGAAGGTAAGAGAAGAGAAGAGAAGAGAAGAGAAGAGAAAGAAGAAAAAGGAAAATCAGAACATTCTAATTACTGAATGACGTTCGCGTATCGTCCAGATGCGACGAGAGCGAGCAAATAATGCTTCCGTTAACTTATATCAACGCAAAAATCTAACGAAGAGACAAGCTCGGATTTCAATGAGTTCGTAGGATCGCGAATTGGAAATGTTCATGCCACACGTTGGTTTCACTTGCCGTATCGAACGGCGCGATACAACACTATAGATTCACGGTTTCGAATCTACTTCACGCCTCCCGGTAGATGAGACGAGTATATCCTCGCCATGCGTTCGCAAGTGCACCCCCTTCTTCGCAAATTCTGTCACAAGGCTTAGGAAGAGGGATTTGTCCATTATAAAGTCGCTTCCATTGGTCCTGCTTTTAATAAGCAAAAAAAAAGTATTCTTATTATCAATTTCTATCAAAAGTTCTCTATTCCTACGAATAATAATCGTATAGCCTGTCGTAGACTGGAAATAGTTTGCGATTCAACATATGCAATATTCAATGTGGCCTTTAACAGTTGCTTACCTATAAAGCCATGTAACCGACTGTTCAAAATGTAAGTTCCTCAGTGTTGTCCGAATCGGATGATAGCTCTTGACGTAGTATCTCCATACACGACTTTGGAATTAGAGTACCTACTATCTTCAAACCCTCGTCTACACCGACAAACATATTTTTGTAGACTAGTAGTTGTTTCAACCAACATTAGGCTTTTGAAAGTATAAAATCTTACCAGTTCGTAAGCGTACGACTTGCATCTTTGTATTGTGACCAGAACGGGTAGCCAAAATGCTTTCCACGCGGCTCCAAACGCTCAGTACCGAGCCGGACAAAACGTTGTAGGACCGTCTTCGAAGTCCTACTTCGCAGTCCATACCGAGCGTAGCGTTTTTACAATTACCGCGCCAATAAGCGTGAGAACACGTATCCACCGATGCATCGTATTGCTGGGACCAATGAGGTTCTGCTTCGTCCGAAGATACTTTCTTATACTTCTTCTCTAATTCACCTAGAGTTTCTTGCCTAAGTTGCAGTCCTGTATTGGGCCTTTCATGCAAAATTGTTTATTATTTTCATGTCACATATTTCTAATCTATTTAATCGAACGATCACATTTATACGAATTACCATTAAAAACGAACAGTACCTGTAAACCATGTACAATTGGTCTTTCTTGCTTTCGGACTTCTTTTTTGTGCCGGTATCCACAGCAACTGCGAGAATAGCCGTCTGCTTTCCATTACGAATTTGATGGCTCAAATAAAATCCTTCCTTCGAGCCTGTCAATTCGGAACATTTGTCCATAGCTTCGGCCCAGCTCATACCACGTTCCACATGAACCACATGGAGTTCGGTTGGCGCTTTTCCGGTCGCGTGTTTCCGTAGAAAACGGAATAGTTTCACTCGTTTCACATTTTCACCAGCAGTTCCCAGATCGAGGATACCCATATCGAATCGACCAGTTTTCTTCGCTTGGGTCACGATCGCGTTCAAAGTATCGGTAAAATACTTGAACAAACGGTTCTGCAAATCGACTGGCATGCCCAGTATACGATTCAAAAATTTCGACATGTTATTGTAATCTTTATCCAACGTGAGCACGCCGGGTGTACTCTCGCTATTGCAGATCAAACCCACTCCCACCAACGCATCCGCTACGTCTTTAAAGAAGTCACCGTGGTAATCTTGAGGTGGCGGTACAAGCGGTGGTTCGTATCTATTTCAATGGAAACGAATTGCATTTAATAAAGCGAAGTCAATTAAATGCGCGAAAACAGTAAAATTGTTTTAATTCGCGAAGATCATGCAAAAAAGGAATCCATTACGATAAATGCAGACAATTGTTATTTTGTATAAAGATCCGCAACGTAACGATGAGAAACTGCATAGGAGTTTAGATTCGCGCGTCATTTACGATTATTTATAATTTTGAATCAATTGTTGATTGATTATCAGATGTATCTCACGTTTTAAGAATGTAAACGTGAACGAAATAATTAGAGCTAGTAGTTGCAGTAGAAAAATACAAACTTCATAATGGTTCTCATGGTTGCTTCTAGAGCCGCCCGACCATATTTGTTGTCGATGTTGAATTGCGAGAGATCTCTCGTTTCCGTGGCACGACGATCTCCATGCGTGAGAGCGCCGAGACTTTCCAAACGCTTCGCGACGATCGACGCGAATCTTCTTTCTCCCGCCAAGTCCGAGATTAGAAATATGTATTCCGGTGCGTTGACCTGATTAGAACGATGCGTTCGTCCGAACTGTTGGATGGCTCTGTCAGCGCTCCATGGCAATTCGAGGGTGATGTGTACTCGCCGCATCTGGTTCCTTGCTCGCCTATCGCTCTGCAATGATATACCGCTACTGGCCGCTTCCGAGATAATGGCAACGGTTTTTTCACCGTCCATAAATCTGTTCATAGAAAACAGTCGAACGATTTTTCGTTATCCTGTCCTCCTTTGTAATAGACCCGACTATACCCGACAACCCCCGCTATATACCTTTGTTTTTCTGTCAAATTCAGTGTTTCCAAAGGAACATCGACCTCGGATCTCGATTCGTATTGAATGGTACCGTCTTCTGTTTGAACGACACGCCCCTTTCTACCGGTCATTTCGGCCACGTTCTCAGGCCCACCAAATTCGTCTATCAGTTGATCCAACGTATTGGGTGGTAATCGTTCACCAAGATCTTCCACTTGTGCTAGCAATTCTTTTTTCATGCTGTAAGCACGTTCTACAGCGTCTCTAGACGGTGCTCGATTACGGACAGCAGCATTCCCTCCAATACCCGCTCCATACCCTGCTTATCAATAATAATATTATCTTCGTTCAGTGAATTGTTTCATAATGTAAAACACCGTATGCGTTTGCACGTACCTGGTCGCTTTTTGACTGGTTTCTTCTGCTTTTTGCCACCTTTCTTTTTTCGTCTATCACCAGAATCTGCAAAACATACGTAGCCGATACATAAATGAACAACAAAGACTGAAAAATCTGTTACATCTTGCTGTGTCAGATGACTTCAGATGATTTTAATAAGACTTACCAGAATCAGATTCGGTATAGTTGAAAGTAGAATCCGAACTAATGTTACTCTCTTCTTCGGTTCTGTGGTCGTCTTCGCTCTCGCTCCCACTCTGCTTGTACTCGGAACCAGAACTGTGACCGCCGTTTCTTTCATCGTCGGTAAAGTCATCATCGGATGGAAACGTGCGTACTCTCTTCGAAGCTCTTTGGGCTGCTTGCCTAACTGGTTTTCTCTTACTGCCGCTAGCTGAACCACCGGCACCGTCCATGTCATCGAGATCCTCTAACCTCTGCATTTTTGATGGCTCGATACCCAGAACTCGGTGTATATGATTACGGTCCGATGCAGGAAAATGTTTTTCGACCAATGTTTGGAGAACACCTCTGAAAGAATGGAAACATGAGTTATTTAAATTCGTCTCTTTCAGTTTGGTTTTCAGATAGCGTCACTTACTTTGCGGTGGACACAAAATCACTGAGTTCACCGTCATCTCGTTCTAATTGCTCCAAAGTGCGAGCCTCGCCTGTAGATTGCAAACCAATTACCACACATTTACCACACTTAACAGCTTCTCGCGCGACAGCAACCGCGTGCTTCACTTTTGCAGCGATACACAAATATTTGAAGAAACGTTGATGCGACGACCAAAATTGACCCCACATAGTCTTTTTCATGCGATTCTCAGCGTCCAACAATTCTGCTGATTCTTGAAACCTTTGCATCGCCTCGACCCACTAAAATATACTTTCCAATTAATACCAAACCATTGCATTCTTCAAGAAACGATTTAGTTCTGCGATACTCACCAAATAAACGGAACGGTCGTACACTTCGGTGAACTCTTTGGATAATGGTACTTCTTCTATTTTGAAAGCTACACCGTGAAAACTCAATTGTCGAGCAATATACATGCCTCGCAACTTCATATCCATCGCCACAATTTCCATTGTACCAACTCCACGTTTCTCAACAGCAGTAATAAAATCATTGAATTCGGGAAAGGGCGTTCCTTCACCCCATATACCTAGTCGAACCATGTAGGCCATGTTTCGGGGTTCGGAAGCACCTGTGGCACTGGCGTATACTACTCGAGCTTTGGGAAGTTTATTCTGCAGTTCCAAAACCGTCAAACCTATAACACACGTTCTCCGAATATCGATATGTATAGGACTTGGAGGATTTAAAAAGAAAAGGGAACATTTCGAAGATTTATAATATTGTAGAAATAATATATACCGGTCTTGGTAGGTTTCGAGCTGCCTGTTGGACACAAATTCTTCGCACGATGACACTCGTCGAAAATGATAAGACCGTCAAAATCTTCTCCGCACCATTGCAGAAGTTGTTTCAAACGACTTTTGTATTTGCCGCCGCTCTGAGACGACTCTCCGATCAAAGCAGAATACGTGCTAAATATGACCCCCTTCTTTACGTTACCGTTCACGGCTGACGAAATTTTTGCGTATTTAAATTTGTTTAAAGCATGTACCTGTGAACATCAAATTGTTCTATATTGCAATATCAACCGAACGTTATTTCTCTGTCTTATAGTTTCTTAGTACCTCGATCTTCGATGCACCAATGTCGTTCAAATCACGCTCAGCGTCGTACTTTAGATCATTCGAAACGGAAACCCAAATGGCACGTTTACGACCTTTCATATAATTTTCGAAAATTATGCCTGCTATAGTTCGTCCTTTACCGACTCCAGCGCCGTCTCCGATCAGGAAACCGGCGCGCGTGCCGTCTGGTAAAAGGTGCTCATGCTGTTGAGACGCGTACGTTATAGACTCGAGCTGTAAAGCCGACAAAGCTCCGGTTCGTATTGATTCCTCCGGTATCGAGACCTTATACCAGACATCCGTTGGTTCGACACTGGACAATGATGCAGTTTCTACTACGGGATCTGGATGTTTTCGTCCCAGTTTCACTGTTTAATATGCAACAAAAATTCGATAAAGAAAAAACATTTCGATGAACCATAAAAAAAAATAATATTAACAAAACATACATTTGGTAGGCATGTAATCGGCGTACGTTTCAGCAACACCCATGTCTTCGTCGTCAACTTCTTCCTCTTCTGGCAAAGTTGGCTGTATATTCATCTTAGTAGGATCTGCTGAATTCATCCATAGTTGAGACATTACATTTGCCTTGCCTGTAATAATAAATGGATTCATATCCATTCATTCAATAACATCGTATCATAGGAACAATCTGTGTTAAACATTTTTATTGTAGCAAAGTTACAATTTCATGCTTAAATAGAATAACCAAGGATACCTGATAGTCCAGCCGGCCAGTTTGGATGTAAACCATTTTGGTTTAATAATTGAACAAGGGGATTCACACCCATGTTCATTCCAGGCATACCCATAAAACCACTCATCAAGCTCATATCCATGCCTAGGGAACAATAGTATAACATAAAATCTCTGGATTGTTCTTTTAATATGCTACTACAATTGTAAATTATTATATTAACATGATAATATACTATGGAGTAAGGATATTTCTTTTGTTACAGGTGTTCATTTTCTTATTAAATTACAGCCAAATCTGTAAAATTGTTAACGTATGTGCCTGGCTAATTCATACATACATTAAATGTATAATCGATCTTCACAGCCCACACAGAAAAGAAACCACACTACGCCATGTCATTGTTAATGAATGAATAACATTGCTCACTCTGTGGGAACAAGGCAGGGTGGGTTGCAAAACCTGCGAGGGTTGCCAAACCAGGTGGAAAACCATATCGACCAGCAGCAGCCAACTGTCCCAACTGTCCCAATTGACTCAATTGACTTAAATTATCAAAATCTGGAGGAGTGCCTTGTGATCCTCCCACGCGAACCATTTCGTAACCAGGTGTTGCTGTTTTAGTCACCAATCCTCCAGGAATTTTGTTACCAAATTTTTGATTCGGTACTATAAAAAAGATGCAATTATATTTAACACAAATAATGTACCATTTACAATAAACTCAAATAACTTACTATTCATTCCTCCTTGTCCTTTGATCATTACGTTGGATGGAGCATCGGCAGGTTTTTCATCCTTGATATTTGCAATTCCAGTGGCAGTGGCAAGATCTTTTCCACCGCCTAGAAGAAAAAGGTACTTTTCATTAATTGCAGAGTAATCCAAGATAAAATACAAATGAGAAAACGTCATCTTGCCTGGTACACCCATGTTATCAGGATCCTCATCTTCATCACTGCTGCTATCTTCATTCATCGCATCTTTGTCCCTTTTGGTTGACTACAATAATCGTTGAGAAGGTTAACTAATATATATATATATACACCCATATATATATTATACATATTATACATATATATATTATATGCACCTTACTTTAAAGTATGGAAATAATTTTTTGATCTTGTATAATTAAATTGAAATATATTAAACTTTTAAGTAATATGTAGTTTTAAATATGTCTACAGGACATGTATTAAAGACACAATGATATCTCTATGATTGGACCAATATAAATAAAATACAACATTCCGCTGAAACCAGAGCAGAAATAAAATAAACAATTCATAATTGAAAAGGTGTGCAATTTATTCGGCTCTAGGAAAAAAGAATGGTGGGGGGGGGAGGCGAGATAGAGTGCAGAGAGGGAGAACAGATTGTGAGTCATTTGAAATTACAATAAGATACGTATTCGCGGTGCGCGTACAGCGTCTATAGGTTAGTCGTGCCAAGAGATGTATGCTTGTTGAGGGGAATACATTGAACATGGGAAAACGATGCAAACCGTAAACCTTCGATAATCATAAACAAAAATAAAACTCACCATGACAAGAGAGGTATCTATTTGGTCGTACGTGTTCTGAAAAAATCACGATGAATAGACACTTGTGTCGTATAAGGAAGGTGTTGATACTATCTTCGTCGCGAGCGAAGATGCTGACTATGTGACAGAGTGCACGGGAGATGGTCACTTTTTTTCCTCCCTTCAGAAAATTATTTGTGGTTCGTGTCTCGTCGAACGGACATCACACGAGGACGACCTCAAGGCTGATGGGTTGTGCGAGCTAGGAAATCACAGTATGAGAACTGAGTGTGCGCTTGGATCGAGCCATTTATGCGGTCTGGACCGAGCATGCACTTAAAACGCGTTCGCCGAACACGGCTGCCGCCATCTTGGCTTTCGCCCGGCCCACGGTGCACCGCGATGCAAATACAAAAACATACGCGCTGCGCCTATGGCCGCCGCCACTGCTTACAGCACAAGATCCACGCGATGTTGCCAAATCGCGATCACGACCAAGGGAACGTTCAGAGGAAGCGCGTTAACCAAAAAATGCCGCGCTTTCTAACAAATAATTCATTGATCGATTCTAATGACATTTTGATTGATCTGTAGATGTCTCGGATAGAATAATCACTCGTGTCAACAATTTCTAGAATGATATCGATCTTTCAGATAAATTTTTTTCATACAATTGAAAACATATTATAATACGCATTATTTTAATTTGGTATATCATTCTCAACTACTAGCAATCTTGCCATTACTGTTCTAACACTACTACTATTACTACTACTACCACCACTACTTCTACTACTACTATTACTCCTACTCCTATTATTACTATTGTTAGCGCAGCTAGTATACTATCATTACTATGATTATTACACTAACACCATAACTTATAAAACATATATGTTCTAATTCTTCAAATAAATAAAGTAAATAAAACTCAATTAAACACGACAGTGATAGACGTACATATATTTTCGAAACGAATAAAGGAAAGAAAAAATATAAAGATTTATGATGCCTCTCCAATCAATATTATGTATTTAATTTTTTTAGGAGATTGTACCGGAACATCTAGGCGGACGTTATGAACGCGAACGTGCGATATCAAATGTTTCGCAATGTTATGTATTGTGTTGTAGATTCGATTCAATTGCGAACGATTAATCGTTAGGACATATGCTTTGATGTACTTGGTTTTGAAATGTTGTCGAAGAGTTGTCGTCGAACTGTATCCGGTTTTATTACCGTTTAAATAAGTCACTATTCGATTTGGTTGTTCTTCTGGTGATTGTCATGAATCGTACAATCGTTCACTGAAATATACGAGACCGAGGCGAAACGAGGACGCGAATCGCGTTCACGTGCTCCCTTGAAATCCGTAAATGGTACGATTTTAATTAAAATCTCTTAACCGAGCACGTGCTCTGTCGAATCACAACGAACGGTAAACAAAGCATGCATATCGCGTATCATGTGTCCGCACACGCATGGTCACGCTCAAACGAGTGAAGCCGTAGCGACCGATCTGGCAACACCGCATGCGCGCCACGCTGATCGTTAGTTGATTTAAAGTATCCGCGGTAAAAAGAAAAGAATACAACAGCCAACTAGACTTAGAATCGTCGAGTAACGGTTGTTCGACCATATGCCAGTCGTTTCACGAAAATGAAACGATTTTTGGGGATCATCTCAGCAAAATAATACGCATCAGCTGTGTATTACACAATCGCACAGCTAAATCTATCTAAAAAATAACACTGTTCTAATACGATCGATCCGAGCTTCGCGCCGCTGGCGACGCTCTCTGTCGACTAATTCGTGCAACTAACGATATTGAGAGATGATTCGATTTCGTCAATTTCGCACCGTGAAAATGGAAATTCTATTTTGCTTGCGATAAATATATGTTCTGATATAAAATATTCAAGTTCTCATTCATAAAATCTTTCGATGAACTTTCATCGTTTAAATACGCTAGTTTTGTTAATCCATTAACTCGTACTATCTTAATTTAGTGAAATTTTCTTTTAAAAATTTAACGATAGTTGCAAGTAATATGTTTTACGTTGTAAATCACACAGGAAATAGTTTACTATAATTAATTGACTGGTAATGACGTAATAGTAATAGTAATGAATAGCATTTGCTAAAATCAATATTTATATTCATTGCGTGGCAACAAGAGTTTTTAATATTAACAAAGGATCTATATTTCCAAGGATACGGACTTTTAGAAAATCATACCTAATAAATTATTACTCAGCTTAAATTTGTATGCGTGGAAGACACTATAGCACTCTTAGCAAATCTTGTCGTAAGTAAAGTTGCTGTATTTCTATGCTAAAATTTATAATAGGAAACTGTATGAACAAAACCTATTGATTCTGTAAAGTCTATTTAAAATGTAGTTTAGGTTATGTCAATATTAGGCGAACGATTAAAGTTTAACGGAAGATTTTAATAGGTTATTAGAAAGTAACATTTGATAACAAAATTCTTGACACTGATCTGTGTTAGACCGAACAGTTGTTACTTTTCGATTACACTTGCAACCATGGTGGTAATTGTAATAACAGCTACTATGTACTAATGAAACCTGCATGACTAAATAGTTTTCAATATTTTTACGTTACAACACAGGAACTATATTAGCAAGCATATTGAGAAAAATGGCTAAATCGAGATATAAAATTAAAATACGAAATTAAACGCATCTCCTTAAAGTCCTTCAAATTATTATTTAACTGACAATCGTTCAGAGATTAGAATTATTTTTCATTCGCTAACAAGTGAAATGCGTGTCTGAAACGTTCGCAGAGCTTCAAGAATTCTTGATCGTTATTAAATCTGATAAAAAAACTAGTTTATTTGATATTAAAAATTCAAATGAAGTAAAATATTTTTAAAATTTAATTGAGAAAAACGTTGCACGTGCGCCAACGTAAGAATTACGGATGAAATAGACACATATGACGTACATACGCAGATGCCGAGCTTCTAACTCGATAATAGAGTATGTAGCATCAGCATCATGGCGAGCAATGGCCGTGCATCCGGTCTGCTATTTCGACACTGTTTGTAATTTCGATTTCGTTCGATGAAAGATACGTTAAAAAATATTTGAGAAAAACCGTTCACCGTGTCATTGCTAAATTGTACGTTTTATTTAGATGGGACGTGATATCGCAGATTGACGAGACATGAACATTTGTCTTGGAATCGTCGACGAGAAAATTCGAATTGCTTTAGATCATTTATGTGAAGAACACCAGCGTCGACTAGCGTACAAGTGATTCGGACACGGTGGCCTCGCGTAGCACGGCGATTATTGTATGAGAAGATTCAATTCTAGATTCCATCTTAGTACGAGAATATTAAGCGATAATATGGTAAAAGGTAGGGATACGATTTAAAAAAATTCGATTGTACTTTCACTGAAGATTCTTCGCTGTAAGTCAGGTTATGTTTTGATAGGTTTCATTTCGTTTCTTTCTCCATTTTGAACGTTATCTCAGAGAGACGCTTGCTGACTTCCTTCACCTATTGGTTATCAAAGAATTTTTCAAAAGTACTTTCTTTGACATTTGTCATACAGTGCAGAATAATTTTGTGTTTCGAGGAGAATCAACAACATTTGAACATTTGGTAATTTAAAAAAAAAATGCAAACTGTCCTCATACGAAGCTGCTGAGTACTAAATTGACAAGTAATAAGCTGTTAGAACGAAAATGTCACCAAAGCATAATAGATCACTATATGTTAGTCGGTTAATCTTATTCAATAGAAGAACTATCTATTTTTCTTTGTTCTTCTTTCTATATTGTAATTACAGAGAGGCGGAAACGTGTACATGCAAAAAGTATGGTTCGTACAAGAGCCACGGTGTCGTCTGTACAACATAACGATGTGGGTGTACCTATAAAAAAAGAACTTAAACTAGATAATAATCAAAATTTTAAAAAAGATAATCCAAAAGAAATGCATGTAGCACCAGAAGTACGTAAATCCACTGTGTCTATAAATTCCTTCTTTTTCACACAGGTATATAATTTCAATGTACAATACTATTAATCTGATTTATTAAGTGTAGTAATTCTAACACATATTTTTTAATGTAGACTGCACACGTTTCAAAGCCTGATTTTTCTAAAACCGAATCTTCCGTAGTGCCTATTGAAGAGACTTTCTATAAAAATGAACAAACAAATGTTGTACAAAATAATATTGTCAGCGATGTTAGTCACTTCACAACAGATGGTAATATATTGATTAAGCTCGTTAATATCATTTCCTCCATAGGAAAAATTGTTACATAAATGTATAAAATATTTTAGAAACACCTGTAGCTGTACCCATTCATGGCCCATCGACACCTCACAGAATAAATATGCCAAACAATCAATTGGAAGATTTAGATGAAGGAAATATAAATACTGAAAATGATAAAAAGTTGTTAATCTCTGCAGTTACTTTAACGCCTCAGCCTCTAAAAAAGCCTACCAATCGTGGCAGAAGAAAATTAAATGGCAATCAAGTCTCTGGTCAACGTTCAAACGAATCCTCGGAAGTTGAAAGCACAAATCACAAGCTTACAGATTATTTTCCAGTACGCCGCAGTGTAAGAAAGTCAAAGAAAGCTGTATTAGAAGAGAAACAACGAGATATGGAAAACAAAGTACTCTGTCAAGTGGAGGAGGGCTTAGAGGTATAAAAACCGACAACGATAAACCATGATTTCCTTCTTATAAATCTTGATAAAATGTACTTTTCAAGGTGAGACACTTTGCCGGGAAAGGGCGTGGCGTGGTAACAACGAGAGAATTCACAAAAGGAGAATTTGTAGTCGAATACATTGGTGAATTAATCGATCAAGTAGCAGCAAAAAAACGCGAGAAGATCTATGCACAGGATCAAAACACAGGATGTTATATGTATTACTTTCAACATCGTAATCATCAGTGTTGGTAGGAATCTTTACATATCATTGTCCTTTACAAGTTGTTGTAGGTTGAATAATCTTAACTTATTACACCCCAATACATTTTAGCGTCGACGCGACAGCTGAGACTGATAAATTAGGTAGACTAGTGAATCACTCGAGA
Source organism: Agapostemon virescens (assembly GCA_028453745.1). Taxonomy (NCBI): domain Eukaryota; kingdom Metazoa; phylum Arthropoda; class Insecta; order Hymenoptera; family Halictidae; genus Agapostemon; species Agapostemon virescens. The sequence continues at coordinate 21,158,327 of CM052082.1, forward strand.
AACGGTAATTTAGTTGCACGAGTTATAGAAGTAGGCTCGACACCTCATCTGGTACTTACAGCGAAAGAAAATATACCATCTGGGATAGAAGTTACATACGACTACGGGGATCGAAGTCGTGAAGCTATCCGCTATCATCCATGGTTGGCGTTATAGCGTTTTCAATTAACTACGTAGTATGATATGACATTGTACAGAAAAGGATTCATTTCATGAATTATTGTTTCTCCTATGGAGAAACAGTACGTATAGAATGTTTTAGTTAAATTTTATATGACAAGAATATGCAAAGAAGAATACACTCGTATAGAGCTCTGCTTTTCTCAGTATGTGTCAAATGTAATATCTTGTCTTCAAATCGTGAGAAGAAAAATTAGAGATGCTTGGTATTTTATAAGTGAATAATACGGATTGATCGCATACATCGCTTGTATCGTGTTTGTTAAGTAAAAACAAAAAAAAATAGTTTCAAAGAAAAATTAAAGAGAATAGTTTGCTTGTGAAGTTGATGCGACTGTATTCAGTTACTCCAAATGATATGATGTCTATGCGCTGCAAACATCACATTACCCATAAGTTTAAAACAAATACATTGTTCAGTCTTAACTGTAGTCCAGTATTTCGTTGAAATCAATTGTAACAATTTGACTCTATAGTGTGCTAAATTAAATCAAGACGTTTTTTCATTCGCGATAAGTTTCAATAACATTTAGTACTTCCCTTTTGTGTTTTTATTAAGGTAGACGTATTTTTAAATAACGTTGGTTCTACCAATTGGTCCCTACCGTAATCTAATTAACCCTTCAAGAGAAAATTTGTTATTGAAATTACAATATAAACGAAGTCGATTACAGTATCGATTTAGCATCAGAATTTATCTCAAGAGATGAAATACTATAAGTCTTTGACAGAATACAATTAGAAAAAAATTTTCAAAAAAGGTTCTGCTTATAACAAACTAAGCATTTTATATGCACCTGTTTATTGTTTTTTCAACATTTCGTCAGTATTCTTACATTAAATAATATTTCCTATTAATACACAGTTTATAATTCTATATTATAAGAGATGTTTTCATGTTTCTCAATTTTATTTGAATATTTATTCAGTGCTTTCCAATATTTATTTATATTTTTAATAATTCATCACATCTTTTTATATTAATTGTACCATAGAAAATTCACTTGTTATTAAATAATTTTACATTATACTTTATACATTACTGTTAATCATCATCATTATTATTACTATCAATAGTAGTAGAACTATACAAACTACAAGGTGTATAAACAACAAATCTACATTTCATTGAATATGTGTAATTTGTTTCATGTCTGTAAATAAATAAGCATTATAACATCACTGTAGTTAATTTTTTTTTTCACACATACGCGTACGTATGCACGTACGCGCGTGCATACACACACTCGCGCCCATATAAAAAGTTGTAGACAAATGTTAAAGTTATTAAGTACATTCTGATGCAATATTTTTTTATTTTGTTACAGTGATTCTGTAATTTAGCATCTACATAATAAATATTCAAAACATCCGTGTACTATTAGCTCTCTGTTTCAGCGATTTCATCTTCAGAATTTTCACCACTATCCGTATATGTTTCTTCGGCTGCTTTTAAAAACGGTGGTGGTAAAAATAATGAAAACTCTTTTTTTCTTGGCAATGATATAGGAAGAATCGGAAACTTCTCTTCATCGGAATAATCATCCTCGTTCTCAACCTGTTTATTTTCAAGTACTGTTTTTGTAATTTTACTTCCTTCAGGTGAACAAGATGTTTGATTTTTTATTGTATCTTTAGAGACTTCATCAGTTGTAATTTTTTTTTTCTCTATCGTTGGAAATGCTATAAATGAAGGCATTGGTGGAGGTGTAGGAATCCGACAAGTATCTTCTAAAGCAGTTTCACTTATTCTATTTTTATACATTCGTTGCAATGCTTTCAATTCTCTTTCTGACATACACTTGTGTTTCTCAACTAAAACATCTTTAAGTTCAGTCATGAAATTCTTAAACAACGCTTTATTCCATTTACAATTATATAATGGAATTTCATCGCTATCTTCATTTAATGATTTCATATATTCCGTTTTAATGTACTCTTCAAAGACTTCATCCATAATTAATGGTTCTGAATCATTTATAGTATGGGTATCAGCATCCACCTTAGGTGATAAAATATCTTTTTCTATATGATTTTCTGTACAATGGCTGTTTTGTGTTTTCAAAAGATGTAAACTACCAAATTCAATAAAATCTTTTGCCGCTTCAATATCCTTCTGAGTTTGACTCAGTTTTTGTAATGTATTTCTAACAGCATCTTCCTCCACAATGCTTTCTACAATATTATTGTCAATATCTCGTAATATAGATAATACATGACCATAAGCTAATTGTAATTTGTTGGTAGCCAAGTAAAGTTGCATATATAAGTTTTTCCAATGAAATGCGATGGGTCCTCTGAAATATGAGTGAAACAGAAACACAAAAACATATGAGTGAAACATTCCTAGAAGAAGTATAAACTTATATTGAAATCTTACTTGCACTGAAATGAGATTGGCTCCATTTTTGAATTGTAATAAGCATCGATAATCTTTGATAAGTTATTTCTATACACTAACAAATATTTAACCAGAAAGTTAATGATATATGCTAATTTAAACTCAGGAATTTTGTTGCTAGACTCTTGCCATGTATGGCTATCATATGCAGTAGCAAATAAATGCAGCATCTCTGATTGTGTAAGAGCATAAGTGTAATACAAACTCTGCTAAGGAAAATACATTGGTATAAATATAAATTATTTGACGATTGTTTGAAAATTCTTTTCAATCTGACCTGCAGTTTTTGATAATTGATTTCACCATGTATTGTAAACAGTGCACTATCGAATGTAGTTAATAGATTATTATGAGGCACACTCTTTGGCAACAATTTTATGAGAATCAAAGAAATCTGATAATAAGTAGATGAAACATGCTCCAAACATGTTACTGCATTCTCCATTATAGGTTGCAAATACTTCAAACTGTCTGCTGTAAGGTCGCTATAAAACAATTAAACATATTTGAATGAAATAATTAAAGATACTCTACACAGTAGATCAAGAACTCACTAAAACTGTTGGGAACATTTATTTCTGTGCAAATTTATTTTATATCCGTGTCTTAATATTTTAAGACCTTTCTTACATAAATCAAATAAATCATTTTGTATAGATACCATGGTCTTTAAATTTTTGCACATGCCTATTTTTGAATACTCTATGTAGACAATATAAAATATCATTGATAATCCAAAACATCTTATTAAATTTTTATATACAGAAGGGAATAATATCGAAACTGGTAAAGTTGCACTTGAAAATAGAAACTTCAATAGAGTGGTCCTGTGGAGTGATAATATATGTTTTTATTACTAAACACTAAATAATCTATGTTATAATAAATGAAATATCTACCTCCATGGTTTATAGTTGTATTTATCAAGTAATCCATGTATTGCACACGCATGATCATTTAAAAGGCCTTTTGCATCTAAAATAGTTGATATTTGTTTCTTTGACATGCTGTCATCCTATTATGAACAATATCTCATTTTATCTCCTGAAGAATATATCAGTACTATGAAAGTATATGTACTATATCTGTACCTGATTTATTTTTGAATATATATGAAACAGTTTCTTAGAAGAGTCTCTAACATATTGTATAAAATCCTAAAAATATATAAACATGTAGTTTGCGAAACAAGAATATATTCACTCGTTTATTTGATGCAAAAATGAAGTTACTATAACTTTATTATAAGTTTTCTCTTTTTCCTTGAATTCTGATCTTTCTATTTTTACGCTTGCGAAATCCGTGTAACCCATTTGATGTAGATGTTCATACAAAGGAGTTCCCTGAAAATATTGTAAAAAACCAGTAAAATTTTGTGCATTATTATTATGTTAGTACTTGATCCTTTTCCGTACCTGTATGATAACATCTTCATCTTCATTGTCAACAGTGTCTACACTCATACCGTCATTTATATTTAAACAAAACGATCTACCCAACGAAACACAAGATACAACATACTTGTTACAATCGTTTATTAACGCATTTTTGTTTACATTGAAATAAACCTCTTTTGGTGCACATTTTTATATTTCCATTATTTGTTTCTCGCCATACCCGCATGCGAATGGTGTAATTGTACATAACCTCCGATATTGTATTATAACATTGAAACGAAGTAGACTAACTAAGCTTTTATAAGATACCAGAGAATGCTCTCTTACGCTTATGTATCACGTATACAGGGTATCCCAAAAGTAATTTAACTTTTTCCTTAGCGAAAATTCAATCTGCGGCTTTGTTAACGAGTTATGGTCGAAAAATGACTGGCCAATGAGAGCGAAGCGCGCAAATAGCACGCGCTCGAACGAGAGCGTTCGACTGTCCGCCGGCCAGACGCGCGAGCAGAAGTCAGAGAGCGCGAACTTTCCGAATTTTTTTTACTACGCATTTAGACATTCTGAAATAAGAATCAACAGCATTTTTCTTAAAATTATTATCGTCGCGTAGTAAAAAAAATTCGGAAAGTTCGCGCTCTCTGACTTCTGCTCGCGCGTCTGGCCGGCGGACAGTCGAACGCTCTCGTTCGAGCGCGTGCTATTTGCGCGCTTCGCTCTCATTGGCCAGTCATTTTTCGACCATAACTCGTTAACAAAGCCACAGATTGAATTTTCGCTAAGGAAAAAGTTGCTTCAAATGACCTCAGGAACCCCTCATTTCCCGCTGTTAAATTACTTTTGGGACACTCTGTAGAGTTTAGTGTCCTCAGTTTTCGCATATCAACTTTAACATGGAACAGAACCCACATCTAAATGGTACAAATAGCTAAAAATGAAACAATATAGAGGGCAACACTACTCTGGGGTACTGAAATCCCAGTTGCGAACACTTTCAGTTCCTCTCTGTAAATACAATTAAGTATAAAGAAAAATTCATACAACTTTTATAATTATTCCTGAGATTAGTTATGATCCAACAATGAATAACTTGACACTAATACGACGTGCCAGTAGGCCTTTAAATTTTTTACAAGATCAGATTTTAAATGAATCGAATGCCTCACCAACCTTGTGTACTACTAATAGAATTAACGATGATTTTTACATATTGTTAAAAAATAAATTATATAAAATTCCATTGCTTCATAACAAGGACCCTATTATATCTTTTGACATCGACGAAAATTTGGAGCTTGTTGGTTTAGAATATTGCAGTGTAACGCAGGAGTTATTTGCTGCCTCTAAACATGGCAATATCATAACCATAAGTATGGAACCCAAGTTTGGATACGAAGTAATGTTCCAATTAAATATAGACTTGCAATGTATGAAACTGAGTCCAGACCATGAAGTAATAATATTAATTACAACCGATGGTACTGTGATCACAATGGTATCTACATTCCATATAATATCACAGGTAATTATAGTTTTAAAATACAGTTCAATGAAACTGTTGTTTAATAATATATAAAGACATATAAATTTAATATTTTAGGTAGATCTCTATGCTGCAGATTTTGGTAGAAAACAGTTTGTCACTGTTGGATGGGGTAGGAAAGAAACACAATTCCATGGATCTGAAGGGAAAAAGGCAGCAGTATCTCAACCAGTAAAAATATCTCAGAACGAACAAGACGATGAATCTTATAGAATCACTTGGAGGGAAGATGGTTCTTTATTTGCAGTAGGGTTCTTAGACCTAGATACTAAAGTAAGGCAGTTCAAGGTGTTTAATAGGGATGGAATTTTACAATACACCAGCGAGCTTGCTAATGGCTTAGAAGAATCGTTATCTTGGAAACCATCTGGAAGTCTGATTGCAACTACACAGATTTTACCGAATAAGCATGTTGTTGCACTTTTTGAGAAAAATGGCTTGAAACACAGAGAATTTTTGCTTCCTTTTAAGCCAAATGAAATTAAAGTATATATAAATTTTTTTCTTTCTTATAGTTTGTTTCATTGGGTGTTTAATTACTAGAAAACTTTGAATACAGGTGAAGGATTTATTTTGGTCTCCAGATTCAGAGATCTTAACTATTTGGTGTACAGTCCAGGAAGATCTCTCTTCGATTCTACAGCTTTGGACAGAAAGTAATTGCCACTGGTATTTAAAACAGACGATCAGATTCTCGAAAGATAATTCATTAATCTACGCAACATGGAATACAATGATCTCCTATAACAGATTAATTATATTGACGTCCAAGGAACTTGTCACCTGTGATTATAATTGGTCTGTTAATCATAGTAGAGGCAAAACCATACATGATAAATCTGTTGTTGGAGTAATCGATGGATGTAAATTATTAATGACTGGACTGAGAATAGGAATTGTACCACCCCCAATGGCGCATACAGTTTTAAAAAATCCTGAACCAGTGAATGCTATTGTGTTTGCACCAGATGTAAAAAATACAAATACTTGGTTAGACAGTAACACATTATTTTGTGTTTCTGAAACTAACAAATTAACGTTTTACAAACATATTATGGTAAGAAAAAATTAAATAGTGTATGTAACTATATGAGAAAATTAAATATGTTTCCAAATTAGGAGTCATCAATGTTGGATTATAAATGCATTGGATCATATAACATTGAATGGAATGTACCAATAGAATTAGAAAATTCTTTCTACAATGCGCATCATTTTGTTTGGTTCAATAAAAATAAGGTCTTGTGCTCTGTCTCAATAAATGATCAAAGTTTCCTTTGCATTTTACTTTTGAGTATAGTGGATGATCAAACAAACGGTCGTGTAGTGTGTCAGTAAGTATACACACAGCAATATATTCTTCAGTGTTTGTAGTTGTTAGAGATTATTGCAGCATTGAATCTGTATTTTTAGAGAACTACGCCCTATGAATGACTTAATTCTGCACATTGTTCCCTCTTCGAACTTGAGAGAGGCTTATGTGTTTGGAGAAAATTATGCAAGAATGTACTCAGAAGTATTGGAGTTGCTTACAATAAATGTACAATTCCCAAAATACATTTACACAGTGGAAGTAGTAAATGTTGATGGGAAAGAAATCGTACTGACGTTATCATATCGCAATTGTTTTTGTATAAATGGAAAGGAAACTGCTAACAATATTACTAGCTTCTTTGTTCATTCAGAGTTTCTGCTTTTAACGACGGTACAGCACACATTGATATGTGTGAAGAGAAACGAAGAGGACTTTTTAGAGTTGATTAGACACAATTTAACTGTTAAACCTTGGGAGAATCTGAACAATGAAAAATCGTTTACAGGTACTGCTTGATTTACAATTTGAAAATTATATTTATTTGAATTATAATTGAAATTGATATTTTTTTAGAGTTAAATGTTAGACGAGTGGAAAGAGGGTCTCGGCTGATCGCAGCTATTCCCAAGGATTCGAAAACAATTTTACAAATGCCACGCGGAAATTTAGAATGTATACAACCTCGTGCGTTATCCTTATACATCATTGGTTATTATTTGGATACTTGCAATTATTTAGCCGCGTTTGACTTAATGCGTAGACAAAGAATCAATTTAAATCTCATTTACGATCACAATTCCGATAAATTCATCGAGAATGCTGAAAAATTTGTAGAGCAAATTTCGAAACCGAGTTGGTTGAGTTTGTTCTTGACCGAATTAGGGGAGGAATGTATTACTACTACAACATATGCAAATTATTATAACAATTCAAGCCAGACGAACGTGGTCAACGTCACGACAAACAAAGTAGAATTAGTCTGTGATTTAATGAGAAATATTATGGAAAGTAAGAATACTGGCAACCATTTAATTCAGCCGATATTAATTAGCTTGGTTAAAGATAGAAGAAGACAAGGGTTGGAGGGTGCATTATCAAAGATAAGAGAGATGCGGAAATCAGAAGACGCTGCTAGAAATGTGGAGTGTATAACGTCGGATGAAGCATTAAAATATTTGTTGTATATAGTAGATGTAAATATACTCTTCGATACAGCTCTAGGAATGTACGACTTCGATTTAGCAATGTTCATCGCCTCCAAGTCGCGAAAAGATCCCAAAGAGTATATTCCATTTTTAAACGACATGAGAAAGCTTGATGAAAATTATATGAAATATTCCATTGATTTACATTTGAAACGTTATGAGTCTGCGCTTGAACATTTAGCAAAAGAGACGAACAGATTCGACGAATGTATAAATTTAATACGCGATCGAGATTTATATACAAAAGCGTTGAAATTATTTGAAAAAGACAACGAACGATACGCAGAGATAGCCAGAATATGCGGAGAATTCTTATTAAAGAAATTGCATTACCAGGAAGCTGGGATCATGTTCCACAGGAGCAAGGATTTAAAGGAAGCACTGAATGCTTATAAATTAGCAGGAAGCTGGCAAGATGTTATTGTTCTGTCCACAGAAATGAAATTAAGGTAAAAGAAGGATTGTTGTAGTAATAGAACTTTCAGCACCTGTAAATGATTACAGAAATTGTTTAATGTTATCTTAGCTTGACGGAAAAACGCACGCTTTACAAGGAACTTGTAGACCGTCTGAAGAGCGATAAACAATACGAGGAAGCTGCGAATATTTGCATTAACTATTTGGAAGACGAAGAGGAAACGGTAGTTTGTCTGTGCAACGGTAAACATTGGAAAGATGCTGTAAGAATCGCACATGACAGAAAACGTTTAGATCTAATTGGTACATTAATCTGTTAACAATAATTAGACTGTGGATTTTATGTATTTATAATAACACTAAATAGCTGCAATTTAACATGGTGAAAAGATCGACGAAATTCAAGAATGTCGGTATACCATTTTCAATATGTTAGAATTGTTAGTGAGGAAAATAAATTTATATTTTGCTTCTATAGGCTGCAACTGATACTTAAAAAAGTAATTTTGAACGAAGATTCGCAGTCTAATGATAATACATTGTAGAAGTTTTTTTACAAAAAGAATATTATAATACATGCAAAAAAACATATTTTTTCAGAGTCTCACGTCAAAGTAAGCGTATTCGATCACGCGGATTATTTATTGTCTCAAATAGAAAGAAATAAGCAAGACTTTGAGCATTATAAAACTCGCCTCGCTATAGTTAGGGCTAAGATTTCCGAAAGAAATGCACAATCTTGTACTGGAATGATTAGTGAGAACGAATCTGTGTACGATAGAGGAATTTCAGATCTTCTAAGCGATACGAGTAGCGTTGTTAGTTCAACGTCTAGTCAGAAATCAAGATTGTCTAGCTTATCTGGGTAAGAAACGCGGAAACAAAAATATTTTTTACTTTAATCGCTACATAAATGGTAACGAAATCTTCTTCAGAAAAAGTTACAGGTCGAGCAAAAATCGTAGGAAACATGAAAGAAAGCTCTTAAGCTTGAAAAAGGGTAGTGCTTTCGAAGATTTAGCATTGATACAAGCTTTGTATAAAATCATAACTAGTACATACAAAGAAAAGGGTTTGTAAAATTTATTCACAATTGATTACATGTAATCAGCTTCGAATGTTCAAAGAAGATAACAATTCTATTTTAGATGATTTACGTGAATTGGTGCAAATGCTTGTTTATTTCGACCGTGACGAGTATGCGGAAAAATTGCAAATCACTATGGAACAGTTTTTACATACAACAGAAAGAAGTAAATCTGAAATTTGGGATAAATCTGCACCTTCGAGTTTCCCAGAAATGGTATTAATAGTATAAGATTACAAATGATTTTATTTATGAGAAAATATTCTGTAATGGATTGTATATGTATGTTTTAGGAAAATACTGAACTTTCGACTCAATCCCAAGGGCTATCTGCATCTTATAAATTAATTGGTGAGAAAAAAAAAGAGTATTTTAAAAGGATATCACAAGATATTTAATTTTATTCAATTGTTTTTTTAGAACCTTACATTACACGTCCACCAGTAACTAATTCTTCACCTTGGAAACTGAATATATTTTAATACCGAGTTATAGTTAATATTTTGTAAAACAAAATATATGGAGTCAACAACTAAGCGATATATCAATCTTTAAGAAGTATATTTAGCTTCCCTATCCAAATTATACACTATTCTATATAAACTTTTCACAAGTAAATAACGTTTGCAATATATTGCAATGATTATGTAAGGGATAACATTTATAATGAAATTCGGTTTCATTATAATACATGAAGTAAATAGTCCAATACAAATATTTTGGCATAAGTAATTGACGTAATTGAAACTTGCAGTGAAAGTAATTGCTTTTGGAAACATTATTAGAATTTATTCTCCACTGATGTTACGTATACAAAAATTTTATGCGCAATTATACGTTTTGAATGCAATAGGCAAATTTGTATAGCACCACGAATGAACAATTACGCTTGTCAGCAATATCTCTGTAGAAATGTTCACACTAAAGTCTGTATCAAGTTAATATAGCTTGGAATATTAATATATTTTTACACACTACCGTTACAACTATACTTGATATCAAAATTAAGTTTTTTTATTATTATTTTTCTGAAGTCAAAGTTTTTTCAACATTTCAGTATAAAAGTTTTAATTTACAATTTAAATACCTCAAATTCAAGCTTTAAACTATTTTAAACTTTTCAGAAAGCAATAATCAAGATAATATATCAAATTATATTAATCTTAAAATTCATATTGTGACCAATGAACACTTTACCGAATTCAATATTAATGTTTAGACTAATAAAGTGTTATGTCAGGCTAGTCAAAAATAACTTAACGTGATTATTATTTATCGTGCGATTCGATTCCAAATTAATTAAATGTTCTTTCCAAATTTTAAATAAAATTGCATCAAAACTTATTCGTCAGTTTTAGTGAAATAATAAAAAATTGTAATTCAATATCGTTTGACTATACGCTCATGCTTATTTAAAATTTTTTCCTACACTATAAAACTTTTTGTGTACAGTTACTCGAAATCTCGTAATTACGTGGAAGAATAAGACGAACGTTCAATAAGTAATTTTCGTATCAAATATTCAGTTTTAATAAGCGAGATATCTTTTATTACTTGATACGCAAGTTACGTTGCAAGAAATTACTTATTGGAGTTTTTCTCTTTCAAAAACATAATAAAATTCCTTAATATATCCAACTAAAATCGCCCTATTTTCAATCGGACCGTCGTCTCCGAGGCAAACAATTTACTAGGTTTGATCACAAACGAGACTATATCGTTCACAACCTTAAATGTTAAACAATAATGGGTAATGATTCCACCACGTTATTCGTTTAACTTGCAATTAATTTAAATTAATTTACTAGTAGATTGATATTTGTTTGCATAATGTTACCCTCTTTAAAATTGCATCGTGCAAACAATTATCTCAATGTAGTTTCCATTTGGAAACTAATATTATACTGTGTCTCTACTAGCAGTGGCCATGGCTATCATAACTTCTGATCGAAGTTCGGGCCGAACACCGATTCTCATATATTTCGAATGAGTGTATTTCTTCCTAACAGCTTGATACTTGCTTTTATCAGAGTTAATTACAATGCTAGCTGTTTGTTGTACAACAGGCAACACGTCATGTTTAGTGTAGGTGCTATAATGTGCTAAGGTATTCGTCCAAACATCTTTGTCCTTGTCCTCGTCATTATTACCAGTAATGCTATGTAAATAAATACCAATATAATAGTAACAATGGAGTAGCGATTGGTAATCAGTTAGTAGATTACGTTTAAAAAAAAAAAGGGTGTCTATAAAACAACTTACACGAATGCTAAGTATATTGCAGCAGCTGCAAGAAGGCTCGGGGAGTAGTGACACATTTCGTAATGCACCAAACAATGCTCCAAAAAATATTTCGCCATTGTATGATGCACAGCAAGAGCCTTGTCATAGGAAAGAAAGTTGTTTGAAATAATATAAATGATAATGGAAAATCTGTGAAGTAATAAGATACACACCTTTCCAGCTTTGCTGTACCTTCTAAGAAAATGCAATGGCAGTGGTCTACCTAATGAGTAATCTAGAGTCTTTGTTACAAGCATTTCCATTTGCAATATTTCTTCCTTAGTATATGCGTTATCCGTGACATAGACAAAATCGCTTATATCTGGAGAATACATTTCCTCATACTTGCTAGCGATAAACATAGCAGTTACCCCAACCAATTGCAATCTTTTCCTATCTATCGTATGGAAGACCTACAAAGAATAACATGATTCAGCTGATTCAACACAGAAATGCATCTTTTGCTATTAAAGAAATATGAACCTGTAAAAATCTATCGATAATTGCCACTGTGAGATACAGTGTTTCTTGCAACAAATGAAATTGTTGGTGAACCTGTATAAGCCAATCTATGAGTACGCTCCTCATTTTTGGTGTCACTTCTTGACCCTTCAAATATCCTTTTTTGACAGGGTATTTATTCTCCAGAGTTCTTAGATACTCGTATATGTCATTGCTATAAATAGAAACTAAAGCAGGACTTTCACGATCCTCTTTGTCAATATCCTCAACTGCTAGAAGATCAGAGGAAAATGATTCTACCTCTTTTTTTAAAAGAACTTGTGCTACTTTATTTTCTTGAGGCACTACATTTTTTATTATTGGTATGACAATTTGTACAGGAGGCTTTTCCAACACTCTTTCTGCTGGTTTCAAAACCTGTTTCGTAACAACTATTGGCTTTTTCTTATTTACTTGCAACAAACTGATCCTATCGATAGGTTCAACACCTCTCACAGTGTTTACTTTATTCCCAATTTCACCTAATGCAGCTCTCTTTGTCTTTCCTGGGACTGGAATATGCGTGGATTTGATATTTTTTACATTTTCTTGGTACAAGATATTCTGAAAATTTAATAATGTTGTCACAGTCATCAATGTACATATTATACTCATGTTTTTGCTAATGATCTTATTAAGTGAAAAATTATCATTTTTAAAATTTATAAAATAATTGTACAAATGTTTTAAACACAAACAGAATAAAGATAAGATGATAGATTCCATGAAAATGTTTCAGGAAGATTTCTACCAGATTTCAAACGATTCACAAATTATACTTCAATTGTCGTTTTAACAAACGAAAAAAATTTATGCGGGGCAAAAACAAGTTTGTCGAACGGCTTGTTCCGTTTCATTTATATTTCCAACAAATCAAAAGATCAAAAGATGAAATTAAGACTCTTAAGAAGCGAATTACAATGTGGAGGTCAACAGGGACAAAAACGAGCATTATTTCAACATACTTTAAAACGAATGTTGGTCATTTAAAGATGTAGGAATGGACCGTTACCCTGTCCTATTGACTATCTTTTTCGACATTCTACATATAATCGTTTATAAGCGTTTACATTGAAAGTTTTTTACTCACCGTGATTGTGGTCCGATTTTTTAACGCCATTGTTACACCAGATTGAGTGGTATCTCACAAAAATATTCGTCTTTTTTATTTAGTTGCTTCGCTGTTTCCCAAACAACGTCGTCCACCTCGCAGTAACGACTCCGACAGTTTGAATTTGTTTAGCTGATCAGACGGAAGTTTACCCTGTGCGCACGCAACATACACAAGAAAGGGCGCGAAGAACGAAACATCTGATTGGTTAGTCCGCCTCGGACATGCTTGATACATTCTTAATCATTTTAATAATATTATACTTTTTTATGTGTAACTCTAGGATAATATATTTGAACTATATAAATATAAAATATACAAATAGAAACGAATAATCTATGTATATACGCTAGTGATTTAGGTTAAATTATATATTAGACTTTGCATATTATTTAAAAATTGTATATATTTCTAACGATAAATACAATAATTTTACGTTAGATTTTAGTCAAAGTTGTATAAAAGAAAAATTCAAGGTAATTTTTTTAATAGACGAAAAAATAGATTATTATTTGCGACAATGTATAAAAAAATTGTTACTCCCATCCAACTTTCTCAGCAAATAATTTGTAATATTTCTCAATTTGTTTGTTATGAGTCAATCCAACTGAGGTCAATAGTACCACGTAGCCAAGCACAAATGTTAACAATTTATGTTGCTTGAACCACGCTAATAATCCTCTATTATTAATAGATCTGAAACATTACGAATTACTATTTTGTACTTGGTAGAGGTTGTTAAAATTAGAAATATTTATACCTTGAACTTTGCACTTCTTGACTGTAGACAAGAAGGTACCTTATGCGTACTAATTCGCTGTTTGTTACTAAATAATATTTATTTGCCACTCTTCCACCTAAAGAATCTCTGGCCATAGTTTCAGTATTACTCTTCTCTGCAACGAGTTCTATGTACACACGATGCTAACTTTGAACCTATAGTTTTATAGAACATAATTACCTGTTTCTCTACTTTTGACATCAGTGTGATTGACAAGTTCACATAAAGCTATACAACTCAATTCACTTCCAATAACACTACCTTCCCATCCGTATCCTGCTGGACTATACGGCAAACTTACACCTAACTCGCTCGATAAATATATTCCTTTACCAAACAATGATTTCTGAAGAAGAGAGAACCGTTTATGAAGATCTTGGCTCCTTTGCAGCGCATTCCATGTTGATCTTCTTTACCTTGCACATACTTTGTTGCAGACCATAATGTATAATGGAATGGAAATTCTCTAATCGACTGCCATGGTAAGCATAGAAGGTTCTACAGCCTTGAGAAATCGACTTCCACTTTTCTTCCAATGTCGATTGTCTTGCATTTGCAACTTGAAATATTAAATTTGGTGCTGCTACCGATATCTCTGATGGCACTTGTCTCAATATGGTTTTGTACTGTGTTCCAAAAATTTGCAAATCGGTATTGAAAGGATGAATATTGAATTGAAAATAAAGACTGAAAAAATACAGGAGATCACAAAGGATAGAACTTACGCAATCTTTACTGATGCTTTTTATGTAAGGATCTCGCAAACGAATTAAAACCCAATACAATAATTCTATAGTTTTGTCATATCTGTCACATACATCTGGTTCTTGCAATGCATTAAGTACAATGGTTAACGGCGGAACTAGTTCTATAGCTTTCCTCTGCGGTAAAATGTCAATCTTTAATGAGTGCTCAGTTACAGATAAAAACGAATTGTGATGCATATATTGTATACTGTACCAAAGTGTCAATGTCTTTACACTCGTTCTTAATGTACATTGGTGGAAACGGTTTTAAACAGGTATCGTAACGATACGTGTTACAAGCTGCTACAAACAACGACCATTTTAAATCAGCCCCTTTAAGATCGTTTTTCAATAAAAATTTTAGCGATGAAACCTTGTTTATTATTTCTTCTTGTTGATTCACAGAACCTAATTCGTTTGTGTATAATATGTTTCTATTCAGTCCAGTACTAATTTCATTATCCATAGTGTTTCCATAGATTTTTCTCTGCTTTTCCTTTCCATTATGGTTATACTGTTGTTCATGTGAATTCATTATAATATAGAGATTATAAAGTAAGTATCAAAGCGTTTAAAAAACAAACTTCATTTTCGAGATTTCACCGTTAATATTTAACAGTAAATTCATACGTTCCTCTAATTAGTATTGTAACAAAGTTCATTTACTTTGTCATTGTTTTGGTATGGCAAAATTAGTTCAGAACTATGAGTTTCCTTCACAATTATGAAATTTAAAAAACAACCTATATAACACTGATGCGCGTGGAATGGAAGAAATCAGATAAGAAAAGAAAAGATAGAAGAAAAATTTGTAAAATAAGTCAACAAATTATCCTCCGGCATTCGTCGTTTATCGAAAGCAATTTATCTGCAAATCTGTAATCCGTATGGACACGGACCAATGTGAACTCGCATATTTATAAAAGCAAGAACTAGTTCTCAATCAATGACACAAACTATGAAAAAATGAAACTCCTAAGGACAGGTATATCAAGGAAACACTAGTAGAAACATTTGTATTTCCACAGATTGCAATATTTCATAAGAACTTTGCTGGTCAACTTAAATTCAAATATATGGTCAACTAATAACACGTGTTTACAATACAAGTACCTAAGTAAAAAACATTCTGATGTAATAACTTGATTTGTTCAAACAACGTATACCATTCTTGGAAACGTTATTATAATTTATTCTTTATTAATATTTTACATAAATTTTAAACAGTTACAATTTCCAAGCGGAACGAATGAATCGTTAAAACACCATAAATGAACAGCCTCGTTCATTGGTATAATATTTGTGAAAATATTGATATTAAAGTATAAATTATTATATTCTTGAATATTCATACATTTCTATACATTAATGTTAAAATTATCTATAGAGCTAATATCAAAATAAAAAATAGTTTTATAATCGTGAATAAGTGTTAAAATTTGTTCAATATTCCAATATAAAAGACATAATTTATGATTTAAATACCTAAAAATCAAGGTTTAAATTATATAAAACTTCGACAAACTTTTAAGTTAATATATCAAAGAGTACTTAAATATGATAAATTAATATGTTCCTAAATTTATTGTTAATTTTTAAAATAGTAAGGGTATTGTGTCAGGTAGGTAACAAATAACTTAAAATAGTTGTTTATCATGCAATTTGATATAGTTAAATAACATTCTGGTGGGCAAACCATTTTCATAAAATTTTTACTTTCTTTTAGTTTTAACATAAATTTTTGCCGAATTTTAATTAAATTTAAATCAAGATCTGTTGGCAAACGTTGTTCACGAGTTATAATAGAATAATAAAAAATATTAATTCAGTACCGTTTGACTACATTCATGCTCATCTTCCTTTTCTTTCTTATACTAGAAAACTTTTTATGTACAGTTACCTAACTTCAGCGATTACGTGTAAGAACGGAAAAACATTTAACAAGTAATTTTTGTGTCGAATATCCAGTTACTAAACAAGATATTTCATGCTACGCCGCGTATTATACTTATGAAAAACTTTTGGGAAGAACTGCGTCACACATAATTACTTCTTAAAGTTTTCCTATTTCAGACATATCATACAGATTTCCAATATAACAAACTAAAACCGCCGTTTTCGATCGAACCGTTACAATCATTAACGCAAATTAGAATCAGCAGTAATGATTCTTACTTTTCATTTCCCCGACACCATACCTTCTGTTGCTTCATAAGCATCAAAGAGTTATAAATCATTTTGGTAATTTGCTCGTGGACTTTTTTGATAAGTCATTCCTTTTATTTGAAATTAATTTAAATTAATTTATCAGCCGTGATACAGATGTTTGCACAACATTGTCTTTAAAGAATACTGCACAAGCAAAGTTAGAAATGGGAATTTCACAAATTTTTGTGAACTGTAAGATATAAATAAGAATAGTGTCCTTCCATTCTATGCCCCTTCATAATCTTTATTTGTACCGTGTTTTTCCTTCTGAAGATGCGTCACTTTACTTATATGGTAATTGCTTTGTTTATCGCAACATTGCACAAACAAATGTCACAATGTAGATTCCACTTCTGAACAACTTTTATGCTGTTTTTTCTTTAACTAAGCCCATAGCGATCATGATTCGTGATTTCAGTTCAGGCCGAGTACTGATTTTCATATATTTCGGATGAGCGTATTTCTTCCTAACAGCTTGATACTTGCTTTTATCCGAGTCAATTACAATGCTAGCTGTTTGTCGCACCACGGGCAACACGTCATCCTTAGTGTAGGTGCTATAATGTGCTAAGGTATTCGTCCAAACATCTTTGTCCTTGTCCTCGTCAGTATTACCAATAATGCTATGTAAGTAAATACTAATATAATAGTAACAATGGAGTAGCGATTGGTAATCAGTTAGTAGATTACGTTTAAAAAAAAAGGGTGTCTATAAAACAACTTACACGAATGCTAAGTATATTGCAGCAGCTGCAAGAAGGCTCGGAGAGTAGTGACACATTTCGTAATGCACCAAACATTGCTCCAAAAAATATTTCGCCATTGTATGATGCACAGCAAGAGCCTTGTCATAGGAAAGAAAGTTGTTTGAAATAATGTAAATGATAATGGAAAATCTGTGAAGTAATAAGATACACACCTTTCCAGCTTTGCTGTACCTTCTAAGAAAATGCAATGGCAGTGGTCTACCTAATGAGTAATCTAGAGTTTTTGCTACAAGCATTTCCATTTGCAATATTTCTTCCTTAGAATACGCGTTATCCGTGATATAGACAAAATCGCTTATATCTGGAGAATACATTTCCTCGTACTTGCTAGCGATAAACATAGCAGTTACCCCAACCAATTGCAATCTTTTCCTATCTATCGTATGGAAGACCTACAAAGAATAACATGATTCAGCTGATTCAACATAGAAATGCATTTTTTGCTATTAAAGAAATATGAACCTGTAAAAATCTATCGATAATTGCCACTGTGAGATACAGTGTTTCTTGCAACAAACGGAATTGTTGGTGAACCTCTATAAGCCAATCTATGAGTACGCTCCTCATTTTTGGAGTCACTTCTTGACCCTTCAAATATCCTTTTTTGACAGGGTATTTACTCTCCAAAGTTCTTAGATACTCATATATGTCATTGCTATAGATAGAGACTAGAGCAGGATTTTCATGATCCTCCTTGTCAATGTCTTCGACTGCCAAAAGTTCAGAGGAAAATGATTCTACCTCTTTTGTTAGAAGAAGTTTTACTACTTTATTTTCTTGAGTTGCAGCATTTTTGACTACAGGTACTACAATTTGTACAGGAGGTTTTTCCAATGCTTTTTCTGATGGTTTTAAAGCCTGTTTTGTTGCAACTTTTTTTTTATCTATTTGTAACAAACTGGTCCTATCAATGGGTTCAACGCCTCTCACAGTGTTTACTTTATTCCCAATTTCACCTAATGCAGCTCTCTTTGTCTTTCCTGGGACTGCAATATGCGTGGATTTAATATTTTTTACATTTTCCTGGTTCAAAATATTCTGAAAATTAATAATTTTGTTAAAGATTAATGTAAACATTTATACAGTTTATATTCTCTATACCAATTGCCATATAACACTTCTATCCAATAAATTATAATGAAACTTTGAATTGAAATAAGATGACAGAATTCCACCAAAATACTTGCAAAAACGTAATCTAATTAAACGAGGCGGTCACGAAAATGTTATAAAATATATTTAACCGAAAACTTCGAAATAAACAATCGTTTCACGAATCGAAAAGTTCAATAAACGCAAAAACATTTCTGCTGAATTGGTATTTCTGTTTCAACTATATATGTGTCTACCCAACAAATGAATAAAATTACGACTGGTAAGAAGCGAATTCTAATACAGGGGATGGTAGTGACGAAGCACAAGCGTTACTTCGATAGTCTTTAAAACGAACGAAGGGCATTTAAAGATGTCAGGAATGGACGGTTACTCTGTCCTATTTGACTGCCCCTATCGACATTCTACAAATAATCGTCTATGAACGTATACTTTGAAAATTCTTTACTCACAGTAATTGCGGACCGATTTTTTAACGCCATCATTACACCAGATTGAGTAGGATCTTACGAAATATTAGTTTTTCCGACTTAGTTACTCCCCTGTTTCCGAAAAAACGTCCACCTCACAGTAACGACTCCGGCAGTTTGAATTTGTTTAGCTGATCAGACGGAAGTTCACCCTGGGCGCATGTAGCGTACAGGGAAAAGAGCGCGAAAATCGATATACCCGATTGGTCGATCCGACTCGGTAGTGTGTAAAGTGCGACTTTGAAATACTAAACGGTAAATACTAGGTTTGTCGTGTTTTATAAATTTAATATTATACGAATAACGCCCAAAATAATCATAATGTATAAAATTAGCATGTCGAACGGTCTTCCGATTATACCTAAAATGTTAATATTTCACAATAAAACAGCTGACCGATGTTTTTTCAATAAACTATTACCATATGTACATTTGTGTTGTATCAATCAATTTTGTACATTTTATAACGTTTTCCACTATATATATATATATTTGGGGTTTGCGATATTTTTGCATTAACGATAATAAATACAGGGATTTTCATATTCGTAAAACATTATGAATACTGCATATGTGGACACAACATTGCATAGCAAATGTGACCATCGACAAACGTCAGAATATTTTCTCGCGATTACCGATTAAGTAGACAATTGCTTATTAAAACATGTCTATTTGTATCGATATTAAGTTGAAACGAGCCAGTAAAATATATCATGAAGGAGTATGTTCATGTTACTTCGAATAACAATTGAAGATCAAGAATCGCATAGGTTATGTTTCAGGAGATCGTCGCTGGTGTAATATTGTTAAAAACAAATTCGGATGTGAAGCACGATGGAATATCTTTAAGCATGGACGGTTCGGTTAATTTACAACTTAGTTCAAAGAATTTTGGTATATTCGAAGCTTTTTACAATTCCGTAAAGGTTAGACAACCGTATCGTTTAATTATCTAACTTAACGATTGAAATCATTTAACATTCTGAATCAATATATTTTCAGCCTATACAGCTAGTGCAGTACACTTTGGATGCTTCTCCAAGTGGTAAAATACCAAATGGTAAAACAGAGATACCATTCGAATTGCCTTTGAAACCCAGAGGAACTAAATCCTTGTACGAAACTTATCATGGTGTTTTTGTAAATATACAATATCTAATACGTTGCGATATAAAGAGAAGTTTCTTAGCAAAGGATGTAAGCAAGATGGTGGAGTTTATAGTGGAAGATAAAGCACCTTCCAAAATTGAAAAAGATCCCAGTAAACCGGTGGCTTTCAAAATCATGCCAGAATCATTACAAAATGCAAGAGATAGAACTAATGTACCTAGATTTTGTATTTCAGGAAAATTGGACACATTGTATTGCAAGATCTCCGAACCCCTGACAGGAGAGGTAAGCAAAAACCTTTGTTCGGTGTACGTTTTCTTGTGGCAATATATTGCATGTAATATGAAATTTTAGGTGGTGATCGAACATTGCGAAGCTGTGATAAAATCGATTGAACTACAGTTGGTGAGGGTGGAAACGTGTGGTTGCGCGGAAGGATATTCTAGAGATGGTATGATTTTAATAACCAAATTGGTAGAGTAAGAGGCTATTTTGATATGATATTATATTTTAGCTACAGAAATACAAAATATACAGATCGGCGAAGGTAATCCATGTACAAACTTGCCTATACCGATATATATGATATTCCCCAGATTGTTTACATGTCCTACGTTAAGTACAAGCAATTTTAAAGTTGGTGAGATCTCTTATATTTATCTTGCGAATCTAAATCGATTACGCGTTCTAGTTTTATCACGATAAATCTATTTTTGTTTGCAGAATTTGAAGTGAATCTTATCGTAGTATTCGAAGATGACTATTTGGTTACAGAAAATTTTCCCATTATATTATCAAGGTATTAAATTTTTTAACCATGGTATACAACGTTTTTCATGGGACGTGTATTATTTACAAATTGTATATATTTCTAAAAATAAATACGATTCTATGCTGAATTCTAACTGAGGTTGTACGAAAATGAGAAATAGAAGGACTAACGAAAAAGAATGAATCGACAACTCGCGATATTACAAGCAACGTGTCTTTATTCGATACCAAGCTTTTGAACAAATAATTTATAATATTTCTCAATTTGTTTGTTATGAGTTAAACCAACCGAGGCCAGTAGCACCATATAACCAAGCACGAGCGTTAATATTTTATGTTGTTTGAACCATGCTAATAACCCTTTATTATTAGTAGATCTGAAACATTACTAATTATTACGCCGTACTCGATAGAGGTTGTCGTCACGGTTATGATCATATCTACCTTGCGGTTTGAATTTCTTGACTGTAAACGAGAAGATATCTTACTCGTACCACTTCGCTGTTTGTTACTAAATAATATTTGTTCGATGCCGTGCTCTCCGAGGTATTCTTGGCCATGGTCTGAGCATTATTCTCTGCAATAAATTCGAGATAAATATAGATATTTATTGATATAACGCATCGCTCGAAGTTTGCACCTTCGTGAGACGTAGTTACCAGAATCTTTATAATTGACATCGACGCGATCGACAAGTTCGCACAAAGCGATACAACTCATTTCGCTTCCAAGAACGCTTCCTCCCCATCCGTATCCTACCGGACTATATGGTAGAGTTACAGCTAATTCATTCGATAGACACATTCCTTTGCCAAACATTGATTTCTAAAGGGGAGAGAATCGTTTATAAAGATCTTGGCTCTCTTGCCGCGCATTCCATGTTGATCTTCTTTACCTTGCACATACTTTGTTGCAGACCATAATGTATAATGGAATGGAAATTCTCTAATCGACTGCCATGATAAGCGTAGAAGGTTCTACAGCCTTGAGAAATCGACTTCCACTTTTCTTCCGAAGTCGATTGCCTTGCATTTGCAACTTGAAATATTAAATTTGGTGCTGCTACCGATATCTCCGATGGCACTTGCCTCAATACGGTTTCGTACTGTGTTCCAAAGATTTGCGAATTCGATCGGTATCGAAAGGATGAATATCGAATCGAAAATAAAGACTGAAAAAATACAGGAAATCGCATAGGATAGAACTTACGCAATCTTTGCTGATGCTTTTTATGTAAGGGTCCCGCAAACGAATTAAAACCCAATACAATAATTCTATAGTTGTGTCGTATCTTTCGTATGCATCTGGTTCTTGCAATGCTTTAAGTATAACGGTTAACGGCGGAACCAGTTCTATAACTTTTCTCTGCGGTAAAATGTCAATGTTTAACGAGTGCTCGGTTACAGATAAGTACGAGTTGCGAACCATATACTATGTATATCGTGTACTGTACCAAGGCGTCGATGTCTTTGCACTCGTTCTTAATGTACATCGGTGGAAACGGTTTTAAACAGGTATCGTAGCGATACGTGTTACAAGCTGCTACAAACAATGTCCATTTCAAATCGGCTGCTACAAAATCCTTTCCCAATAGAAATTTTAATGACGAAATCTTCTTTATCGCGTCTTCTTGTATATTTGTAGAATTTACTTGGCTGGCGTGCAATACGTTCACACCGGATTCCATGCTGATTTTGTTATCGATTACGTTTATACGATTATCCTTCTCTTTTTCCTTTTCGTTTTCTTTATCTTTTCTTTTTTCTTTTTCTTTTTCTCTTTCTTTTTCATCGCAGGCATACTGTTGCACGCGCAAATTATCCATAATTACCAATTACAGATCGATCGAATCAAAATTTGGATCCGATTAGAAATGACGCTTGATTTTTGTCGTTCCGCAACATCGAAATTCTGGAGACCTCTGTCTTTCTACATATAGAATACAATGAAAAATCTATACTGAAGATGCTCTAGTCGAGTTTAGCATACCAGTTGTTCAAGTACGTTAATGTACACTACTGTTGCGGCTGTAAGAGAAAACGATATTAATAATGTCGGGGTACGAACAAGGATAGATGCATTCCGCAAAGCCATTTTCTTCCTATGTACTTTATAACGTGTATTTACACAAATGAATCGTGAAACGTAACGATTGCATGAAAATACAATTTTTTTTTTTATACTCGATTGAAATTTGAATAGAATACGAAGCGCGCAATGTTGTACATACATATACATACGTACATGCATGAACGCGCGCGTACATATGTGGTAAGTGATTTACATATGTACTTGAACCGATCGGATGTACACGTAGTAGATAGAAATTTGAAAGTTTTCAATTAAACGTGGCGTACTTACGGTCCACGGCGGGCGTTTTCGAAATTGAAATTTTTTTCTGTATTCGCAAACAAAAATTCGGACGATTAATCAATTGTTCCGGAAGTTACAGATTTGTCTGGCGTTACAGCGAATTTGTGATAAAATCGTGAACATTGCCTAGGTTGCCCGTGACTTCTGTCGCAGATCACATCTGTTTTGTCCGTTCGTTTGTCACGAATCTGACGAATCTGACGAATCTAACGATCTCGTTTCTCGTTTCTCGCTTTTCCAATGATCCAACGACCAAAGGAACGGTTCGAAATTCAAAGGAACGTTTCTGCAACGGATCTGTAGATATCTGTGTTTCTTACAACCGGCTAACGTTGAACAAACCGCATTGGGCGCGCGGATCCATTCGTTCCTGTGAATTTCACAAATAAAAATAAATTTCGAAGGGCCGAGCGCACCTTTCCAGATCGATCGCGTATTACAATGTAGTTTGAGCGATTCCTCGCGTTTGATATCGAACCTACGAAGCAGTGTTCGTTTCGCTTGTTTTCTACGGTCGAGTCGAAACACAATTTAGGATTATGCTCGAACAAGTTGCGATAAATTGCGAGTAAAAGCAAATTAGTCTAATGGATGCACACACCGTTGAATCGTCGATTCGCGAACAGTCTAGAATACATAGAAAAACATACAAACCTACCGATACACGTATATACATACGTACTTACGGATTGTAGATACGATAAGCGTGCCGTGACGTGTAAAAAGACGGAATCGATTAAATCCACTTAGAAGATAAAAATACTAAAAAGTTGCATTACAAAATGTAATTGACAATATACATATATGTATTATACGTATACAGGGTGCGGCACCTAAAACAGGTCACCTGAATAACTCGCTTGCTTTTGAAGATAGAAAAAAAACGGATCAGACCAAACTTACTTGATATCGAGGGGCTCGTAGTCTGATGTGATTAATTTTTTTTATAGGTGGAGACGTCAAGGAGATACGAAGGTCAACTCTGTTTTTTTAAATAGAACGGTATGGTTTTTTATTTACATTCTGATAGTGTATTTCAAGACGAATACAATGACCTATTATGAAGGTGATTCAAGGTCACGCAAGGTCAACTGCAATAGAAAATAAAATGTCTGAAAGCACTCTTCGAACACTACAACGATTTACATGTAACATGTTATGTACGTATTCACTGCTACTTCAAGTGTTCAAAATGTCGACCTTGAACACTGAGACATAATCTAAAACGTTGCAATACCGATGATACTGCCTGACAAATTTCCAGTTTCTCGAAACTTTTTTATAATGTTCGTAAAGACAGAAAGTAAAGGTCTATTATTACGATCGGTAAATCTTTCACCATACACGCGTACCGCTTCCCTCATAATTCTATGACATTCACCATAAATGATAACCATTTCCACTTTCTCTGCTATTGTGTAACGCATTCTTGAAAATTGAACATTCAGATTGAATATTTCGAAGTCTTATTCTAGTCGGTAGTGAAACTACTAATAACATTTCTGGATACAGGTAAGCATACAATGCGATGGTATGTTTATTTATGTTCTGCGACCCTTACCAATATACTTAGAAGAGCAGTATGCCAACAACCAGAGAAGACACAAAAGTATTTGAACAGTGCTTTCAGACATTTTATTTTCTATTGCAGTTGACCTTGCGTGACCTTG